>CM023614.1:11699757-12097257 GCA_013358685.1 Antennarius maculatus | reverse complement strand
GGTTATTAGAATCTACAACTACAGCTTAGATTGATGATTATAAAAAACAATTGAATCAAGCTTCATTAAAAGCCTCATTATTGACTAAACTTTATGTTACCTCTTGTCTGTATGATTCTAGGTGAATGAAATCTACCATGACCAGTCTTTGGGAGCAAAGATCAATGTGGTGCTGGTGCGGATTATCATGCTTGGCTACGGCAAGGTAAAACCTGACAAGAGAAAGATTCTCCTGAAAAGTAGACTGACACAATTGTTTTAAGTACCTGCAGCAAACAGCCAACACACACACACACGGTCATAAACAAACACTTGGACATATACACACAAACACCACACATCAGCAAGCACCGATGCCCGGAGCCTCTTATTCCGCCGGACTGAACAAAAGAGGAACTAAAAGCATGCAAAATCCCAGGAGAGTGTTTCCAAGTCGCACGCCTTCACAGTTCAGCACCAAAGCACACTGAAACTCTCCCCATTATGCAATCAGACATCTTCCCTGTAGGCTGCAGCACAGAATCATGGGAAGTCCGAGCAAAGATAAACAATCAATGATAGCCCTCAATCATTCATAAACAGAGAGACCGGACAATCGGGGTTGGGTCCTTTCATTTTAGCCTGTAACTCTAGCTGCCTGTGCTGAAGTGAAGAAAGGGTGGAAGGGAGGGAATAGAGATAAAGCAAAACAGGGTAGGGATTACCCAACAAATTATTTTATTGTTGGGTAGGCGCTCTGTGGACTACTTACGCTGCCGCAGCCTTATCTCTTCCCCTCCTTTCTACATGCCTATAGTCCCAGCGGAGTCCTGGAAACACACACTCACACACACACCCGTGTATTGGTCATTCTGGACCAGCCCCTTTGCAGCTTCGGCCAAAGCTCCGGCTGTCCATCATCCCCAATTATCGTGGCAGCCGAGCTGCACCCAGACAGCCTGTAGATTGGCTCTGTGACCCTGAACACGGACACATCCACACACCCACACTTCACACACACTTCAATACAACGTGTACGTTACAAATTCATCTTTAAAGATTATTAGGACACACAAACACACACATAGACACAGATATACACATGCACACAAACACAGATACACACACACACAAGGTATACAATGAAGTACTCAAACATCCACAGTGCAGTAAAGTGAAATGCAGGAAGTGAGGTGACAAGAATGCATTTACTGCAGAAGGATGAGAGAGAGTGTGGGAGGGCTGATGAAGAGGAGAGGTTAAGGTGAAAGGCAGGAATGACTGTCATGTAAATGTTTGAGTGTAATTAATACAAAATGAATAAGTCATAAATAATATCTTGTAATTGGACACGTGTTTTATTATTAGTGCCTAGATTAAAAAAAAAACAGCAACTGTGTTTTCACTTACTTGTTTATTATTGAAACTACCAGGATTAGAGGATCCTAAGCATTAGTGAATCCCTTGGAGGGTGTGTGTGTGTGTGTGTGTGTGTGTGTGTGTGTGTGTGTGTGTGTGTGTGTGTGTGTGTGTGT
The DNA here is from genome assembly GCA_013358685.1 of Antennarius maculatus. Classification (NCBI taxonomy): domain Eukaryota; kingdom Metazoa; phylum Chordata; class Actinopteri; order Lophiiformes; family Antennariidae; genus Antennarius; species Antennarius maculatus. The sequence continues at coordinate 12,095,743 of CM023614.1, read as the reverse complement.
GTGTGTGTGTGTGTGTGTGTGTGTGTGTATTAACAATGTTGTGTCTATCATTGTGCCACTGCCCCCTACAGTTTTGACTAAAATGTTGTTTTACCAAGACTAAAGCAAGATGTGAGTTTACATTCTTCTGTCTTCCTCCCTGTCTTTCCCTGGGTGCTTCTCTTTCTCTGCAGTCCATGAGTCTGATTGAACTGGGAAACCCGTCTCAGAGTCTGGAGAATGTGTGTCGCTGGGCTTTTCTACAACAGAAACAGGACACTGGGGACGCAGAGTATCACGATCACGCCATCTTCCTCACAAGACAGGAATTTGGCCCCACAGGCATGCAGGGTAATTAAAGACATGCATATATTCTGAACCCTTTCTGTTTGTATAGTGCATGCTTCCAAACAGCATACCAACCATTTTGAGGGGAAAAAAATCCTAAGTAGATGCACAGAAGTCCCTTCTTCATTCCTTTGCCTCATACAGCTGCACAGTGCACTGTGGGTTTGGTGGTTGGTGGTTGTCTGTGCAGCAGAGTGCAAGCTAACAGGCAGGCCCAAGGGAGAGGCCTGAAGGCAGTGGCCTAGCAATCCGAAAGCCCTTCAGCTGCCCTTGGGCTCAGCCCTCAGCAGCAAGAAATCAATAGAGAGAGCAGGACCAGGCACAGTCCCACAATCAAAAGCAGCTTGGGAAAACACAGGGACTTGGTGATCCAGGTTTAGAAATTATTGTGGTTTTGTGTATATGTTTATGAAATAGAGTCCTGTCTTTGCCTTTGTGGAAGTGTTATTCATAATGTAAAATCTTTCTATCAAGGAGTTTCAAATTTTAAGTCTTACTGATCTCTAGACCAGCAGAAAGTCACATACTTGAAGCAGATGTGTATCCATTTAAACACGAATGTCCTTGCATTCAAGCATTTTAGAGTTTTCTCTATGATCTAGAACTGTTAGTGCAGCCCATCATTAGCAAGATCTGATGACTGAATTTGTCTTTCTGGTGACCTAGGTTACGCCCCAGTGACCGGTATGTGCCATCCAGTAAGGAGCTGCACTTTAAACCATGAGGATGGTTTCTCCTCTGCCTTCGTGGTGGCGCATGAGACCGGACATGTGTAAGTGTCTTTGTCATCAGAATATTTTTGAGCCTGCAGCTATGGAACATCATCGGTCATGAGACTGTTGATAATTACATCCTGTGTAGCGGTGATGTAATTGTCAATGTTGGTTTGTTCCCTCCGTCCATCCATCTGTCCACCAAATATCTTCACAGCCGATGCAGATAGAAAGACGAAAAAAAAAGCACATTACTCAGGCAGCAAAGGAGATGAATATGAGATGATGACCATGACCTTGAGAAAACTAGGTCAAGGTCAAATTTCAACTTTTGTGCCTATCGCAGTCACGGAACTCAGTCATGTGATACCATTCGTGTATTCTATTGGCTGACGGCACCCGGAAGTGCGCTACGTTCTGTGAGTCTCGGACTTCCATGAGACACAAAACTGCTTTAAACAGTAGATAAGTGTAGGAAAAGGTAATACAGAATGTGGTTTATGGGGAAGGTTCATAAATGTTTAAATTACCGTAAATAATGAGATAAATAATTTGTCACTCTATCGCGGAATTCGTTAATCACCTGTGGTTCCTGGAACGCATTAACTGCGAGGAACAACGGCGCACTGTATACCTTTTTAGGTACACATCTTTGAAACCTGATGAGATATAATCACAAAAAAGCAACATTTTCAGGAAGCCAGAGGCACAAAAATGTGCAGGTCAGGGTAAAATGTTGAATGCAGGGGTGTCGCGGGATGTTGCAGTCTCTGACTGCCTTGTTACAGTTTGGTTCTAGTGGTCAACTCTGACAATAACTGATGAGAAGATTGCTGCTGCTGCTTCTCTCCTTTTCTACTTCTCTTCTGACTTATTCCTGATCATTATTCTGTCTCTTCTTCTCTCTGTACAGGCTGGGGATGGAGCATGATGGTCAGGGGAACCGCTGCGGTGATGAGGTGCCAATGGGCAGCATTATGGCGCCGCTAGTGCAGGCTGCCTTTCACCGCTTCCACTGGTCCATATGTAGCATGCAAGAACTTGGACGCTACCTTCAGTGAGGCACACACACACACACACACACACACACACAGTTGCAAATTTCCCAGTTTGGGATCAATACAGTATATCTATGTATATGTATGTATGTACTGTATGTATGTGTGTGTGTATATATATATATATATATATATGCTGTGTACAGTATACACAGAGGCTTACTCTACTCTACTAGAGGCTTGGGAGTCTGATATATATATATATATATATATATATATAAAAGCCTCTAGTAGAGGACCCGAGCCGAGCTTGAAGATGACACACAGATACCATCCCACAAGGGTGAGAGGGACATTTTTTTTAATATAAAATAAGGTAAATAGATAAATATATGTATATACTGTATGTATATATATATATATATATATATATATATATATATATATATATATATATATATATATATATATATATATATATATATATATATATATTTATTTATTTATTTATTTATTTATTTATATACTGATTATAATCCCGGCAGGGAAATTAGTGACACACTGTAGTTAGTTCAAATCATGCATACAGGTATATATGTGTGTACAGGCCTTGAACACACAACACACACACTTAGGGCCTGTACGCATGGAGAGGAGGTAGAGTGGCGGGCAGCTCCTTTGTGGTGTGCCCCAAATGAGCAACTTGTAAGGAGGATGGCACCTTGCTCAAGGGCGCCTCGGCAGTGCTCCGGAGAGGAGCTGACACCTCCCACTGTCAGCTCACCTCCGTGTGTTCTTTTTGCACTCTACCTCTGAGCCACTGTCTTTAATATATATATAGATATATACATATATACATACATATATACATATACGTATATGTATATATATGTATATATACAGTATATATGTGTATATATATATATCAGACTATGTCTCCCGGTTAGCCTGGGAATGCCTTGGGATTCTCCCGGAGGAGCTGGACGAAGTGGCTGGGGAGAGGGAAGTCTGGGCTTCCCTGCTTAAGCTGCTGCCCCCGCGACCCAACCCCAGATAAGCGGAAGAAGATGGATGGATGGATGGATGGTTTTAAATGTCACAAATGAGTTTATTAATCTTTAATCCTAGGAGAGTATCAGTTATTTCAATTTTAGATAGAGATTTACAGACTAGATAAATAAATATTTGACCATATAGTAATAATCATGTCAGTTAAAAATTTTAATATTTGATACTAGCTCTCTGTCGGCATTAATATGACTAAATGGCAGAAACACTCAAAAAAAATCATAGAATTTAATTTTCAGCATTTCTCTCTAACCTTTTGTCTTCTCACTCAGCTCCTATGACTGTCTCCGTGACGACCCCTTTGACCATAACTGGCCATCGCTGCCTCAGCTTCCTGGTTTGCACTACTCAATGAATGAACAATGTCGCTTTGACTTTGGTGCAGGCTACACGACATGCACTGCGGTAAGAGTCTCCCGTAGTTTGTTGGTCAATTTACCAGAGTAACTATAGATTAAAGGTGGTACCTGCACTCACTAGATGAAGGTGACTTAAACAACAATGCCAGCAGTCGAGCTTATGCAGCTCTTTAGAGATGAGGTAAACTTACTTTGAATTTTGTTCAATTAATTAAAAGTGTCATGACTGTCACTGTAGAAAATTTACACAGAACATCTTGAGCTCTGAAGGATTTTGTTTAATATTTAGCTGATATACACACATACTGTACATGCCCACTGTTTCGTCTCCTGTCCACTGATGGGATTGGCATCTTGTTTAAGAGCAGGTAATTGTTTTCATAGATATTTCTCTTATTTTAATTTCTCTTCATCACTCTTTAATTAAAGTTAATAATTATAGATAGAAGACATGCCTCAGCAACCCAGTCTACCAAAAACAAGCTTCAAACAGTCATCTCACCTTCCTCCAGTCGCGTCCACCCACCACTCTTTGACTGTGACACCTCTGTGGCACACTATAGGAAAGCTGTTGCTTTATTGACAAAGGGCTTGTTCAGGGGCTTTGCACGCTTTGCTAGATTATCCTCTATTCTCTTGTCAAACCCGTTCCCTTCAGCTACAAAAGGCGGGCCAGTCAGGAACACAGGTAAGGTAACCCCACCTCCCAGAAGACATGTGGCCCATCATGTTTCTTTTAATTTTTCTATTTGTCCTCTGAAAATGTAGTTGTTTTTAATGTTGACTCTTTTTTTTTTTTTTTTTTTACTGTACTTTGTTTCACTGTTCCACCCATCATCATATTTTGGACATAGTCTGCAGGATTCTAAAATGCTCATTTTGAGAGAAAGTGTAAAAATCCCTGGACACACTTTGACTCTACTGGTTCGGTGACTACAGTGCAATTCAACAACTGAACCATAACATAGCCTGACTCCTTCCCTGCGATCTGTGTAAAATCACAGCAGTGTTGGCAGGAAGAGCCTCATTATATTGGCAAACTCAGGACTATAAACGAATGGAAAAGTCTGGAGAGACGTCTTTCCCATCCAAGGAGAAGCAGCTGAGCCAGAACAGGGGCTGTTTTTCCATGTTTCACTTCAACTTTTAGGATCCTCCAGTCTGATGTCATTGATGATTACCTACCACAGTCTAGCCATTGATTGTGACTCATCCTCTGACCTGCAAAGGTCTGCTGGGGTCATGGTTTCTAGAGAATAGGAGGGAGGAGGGCACAGCCCCTCAGACACTGGACTGCAGGTCAGTTTGGTGGTATCCTCATCAATGGCTCTAGCATATTAGAGAATTTGGACCTTGATCTGTGTCTAGGGACATTTCAAAGGTCAGTACCTCAACGTTTGGCCTTTAATCTTTCACCCACTGCCCTCTGACCTCCCTTGTGCCCCAATTAAAAACACAGGCTCTTTCATTCTGAGAGTCTCGTTGCTCTCTCATCCTTTGGTTTGCATGAATGGCTGTGTGTTTCTTAATGGAGTGTAGAGCACAGTGCTGCGATACAGCACTGGGTCAGTTTTGGTGAAATACTGTGTGGTTGTTGTGGTGATTTTTTCTCTATTTTGATTTCCTATTTTTAGTGTTTAGCTTCACTCCAGCAGTGTCATGATGAGTGACTAGCGGGGCTGAGCTGGGACAAAAAAACATAAGTCATGGCCTTTTGGGCAGAGGCAGCCCACCTCTATGGGATGGACGCCAGGCACCAGTACTCCAGCCTTGTGGTCCACTTACTTGCATTTATTTGCTCTTGAGTGGTCATCACAGTTGGCTATGGAATACACAATGGCCGTATCTCTATCAACACCCAGACATAATGAGATATAGACGAGAGGGAGTGAGAGTGAAAGAGAAAGAGGTGATTCAAAATTATTATAAGGTTTTTCCTGACAAAGAGCATATGTTCTTGACATCCTTAAAGTTTAAAGGTGCATGCTCCATGAGCAGTAGCACAAAACAATTTGAAAAGGCTGCTGCTTTAGGGGCAAGTCATTGATTAAAAAATAATTAATTAATTAAATCGCATAGGATATACTATCAACTTGTTTTGGTCTCCTGGGAAAATGCCAGATTACCAGTCCAGCCCCGCTGACTTTATTATTGAAGGTCTGTCTGTTACCCAGTATGTGCATAGTATAGAAAGAGCCTCTCTCTGTTCCCTGCAGTATCGCACATTTGACCCATGTAAGCAGCTGTGGTGTAGCCATCCAGAAAATCCCTTCTTCTGCAAGACCAAGAAAGGACCACCCATTGACGGCACCATGTGTGGGAATGGGAAGGTATAGGATTACACACACAAAAACTATTATTCTGTGCAAAATAGAGTAAAAAATAGACTATAATTATTTGTTTGAGTGTGGCCATTCGCAATGTAAAGTGGTCCTGACCCCATTCACTTATAGTCTACAGTCAGATACTTCATGATAGGGTGAATCATGCCTTATCTCTGCTGTAAAATACATTGGAAGGGTGCTTCTTTCACGACACCATCACCTGCTACCAGTGAACTTGTGGAATGTTCATAACTGCTGTTTATTGAGACTTTCACAGTCCTGTATTGGCCATCTTCAAACTTTATAATAGGCAGGTGTTACAAAAAAATATTTAATGTAGTTGCTGGAAATACGAAATATTTTACTTGTGCTATTTCTAATTGTGTATATGGTGTGAATCAGGGGTGTCAAACTAATTTTCACCAAGGGCCACATCAGCATAATGGTTGTCCTCAAAGGGCCAGATGTAACTAATAAATGTAACTAAATGTAACTCATCGTAATGTAAAAAAAATATAACTACTCCTTAATGTTATATAACTGAATTTATCACTTATTCAAGTTACAAACATTAAATTTGCACAGAAGAAATATTTTTGTTATTCCTCTTGAGGGCCACATAAAATGATGTGGCGGGCCACATTTGGCCCCCCGGCCTTGAGTTTGACACATGTAAATCGTCACTTTTTTTCACAGGATACCATTTTGCAATATTTTTGCATTGACAAATTATTTGATGCTCTGTTATCAAAAAATCACACTTGTCTTGTATGCATTACAGCATTGTTTTAAAGGTCACTGCATCTGGTTGACCCCTGACATCATAAAGCAGGATGGAAACTGGGGCACATGGAGTGAATTTGGCCAGTGCTCTCGCACCTGTGGTGGAGGAGTACAGTTTCGTACACGTGACTGTGACAATCCTAGGTATGAGATTGTGCTTCTCATTCTTTATATGTCATATGGGTGTGTAAATAATGCGAAATGAAATATGCCAGATTCAGCTGAGGCTCTGATCTTCTCGGATCAAGCACACCTCGATATGAGATCTTCAGCTAAGCATGCATCCTCTGCTCTGCAAACCTTGCAGACCAGCCAATGGAGGCCGTACCTGCATAGGGACAACCTATCAGTTCCAAATGTGCAACACCAATGAGTGTGAGGATATCTATAGTGACACGAGAGAGGAGCAATGCCATGCCTGGGACCCTCGCTTTGAACTTCACAGCAACAAGCACCACTGGCTGCCTTATGAACACCCAGACCGTGAGTGCACACCCACAGATGGAAAGAGGATGAAGTAGTCTGGGCAAAGAAAGAGCTTGTCAGAACAAATATACCAGCCTGAGAGGGAAAAACCTCAATGATCAAATTCAGTAGATGATGTAAATACAAATGAATGCCAGAAGGAGAAAGCAAACACATAATTTTTGATGCGGTTTGGTTTTTTATGTACTGTGTTCTGTTTTGGTCATTAGCATTTTCTATCCCACTGAGGACAGCTGTAAGTGAAGACTACACCCTCCCATAAAAATATATTGTTTCTTTAAAGACGCTTTAAAAACAGTCTTCCTTGAGCTGGTGTTGTCTCTTTCTCCGCCCACCTGCTGATGTCATTTGAACCTCAATCACCCATCTTCCATTCCCATTTCCTCTATCCATCACCTGGCTCTTATGGGAAAACTATTAGGTTGGAGCTGATGTAAAAATATAATTCCACATTAATAAAGAGTCAAACATGGAGCCACAAGCTGCTCAGCAGCTGATCCCATTGAGCTGATGAATGGCAGCGTAACAACACTATCAGGACAACAAAGGTGTTTTTATGTCATATTGAACACATCTTGTAGATTGGATTAGATTAAACTTTATTGCCATTACACATGTACAAGTACAATGTAACGAAATGCAGTTTGGCGTCTAACCAGAAGTGCAAGATATACAGATTGTCGCGTGTGATATACAGTATATACTGTATATACATGTGTGGTGCTATGAACAAACTATACAAGAAGATACATAATACGGTATACAGGTTATTGGAATATACAGACTAAAATGCAGTGGTTATCAAGTGTGGAAAAATATCAATATACAGGCTAAAGTGCAGTGAGTATAAGTGGACATAATATATGGATATATGGATAAAATGAGTGATATGAACATGCTATACAGAATACTATGGACATATTTTACAGATGAGAAATAAATACACTATACGTATTATACAGATGGATAACAGCTTGTTGTGGTGTGAACATACTATACAGGTTTAAGTAATGTGGACATACTGTATTTTACAGATGGGAGAGAGAAGTGTGTAGATATGTGGAGGGGTCAGCGGGGGGCAGAATTCAGTAGGGAAACAGCTCTGGGGAAAAAGTTGTTCCTCAGCCTGCTGGTTCTGGTCCGGAGGTTCCTGAAGCGCCTGCCGGAGGGCAGAAGGACAAACAGTCTGTGGGCAGGGTGGGAGGAGTCTTTGAGGATGCTGCGAGCTCGACATAAACAGCGTTTCCTCTGGTCGTCCTCAGTGGCTGGTAATGGAGTCCCTTCACCACCCGCTGAAGCATCTTGCGGTCTGCGACAGAGCAATTCCCATACCAGACAGTGACACAGCTGGTCAGGATGCTCTCAATCGCACAGCGGTAGAATTTCACCAGTATGGCTGGAGACAGGTGGTGTCTCTTCAATGTCCTCAGGAAGAAGAGGCGCTGGTGAGCCTTTTTGACCAGTTTAGAGGTGTTAGTGGACCAGGGGAGGTACTCGGAGATGTGGGTCCCCAGGAATTTGAAGCTGGTGACATGTTCCACAGCCAACCCATTGATGTGAATGGGGTTGTGCGTGCTTCCTCTCACCCTCCTGTAGTCAATGATCAGCTCCTTCATCTTGCTGGTGTTAAGGAGCAGATTATTGTCGGCACACCAGGCGGCCAAGTGTTGTACCTCCTCCCTGTAGGCTGTCTCATCGTTGTTACTGATGAGGCCAATCACCGTTTTGTCATCCGCAAATTTGATGATGGAGTTGGATCCATGTGCAGGTCTGAAGTCGTGGGTGAAGAGGGAGTAGAGGAATGGGCTCAGCACACAGCCCTGTGGCACCCCTGTGTTGAGTGTGATGGTGGTTGAGCGGTTGTGATGTGACCTAACATGTTGGGGTCTGTTAGTCAGAAAGTCCATTATCCAGTAACAGAGAGGAGTGTTGATGCCCAGATCACCAAGTTTAATGATTAACTTGGAGGGGATGACAGTTTTAAATGTGGAACTAAAGTCAATAACAGCATACTTGCATATGTGTTGTTACTGTCCACATGTGTGAGCACAGAGTGCAGCACGGTGGAGACTGCATCCTCTGTACACCTATTGCTGCGGTAGGCAAACTGATAGGGGTCCAGTGTGGGTGGGAGGCAGCTCCTCAGATGTGCCAGGACCAGTGGCTCGAAACACTTCATGATGATGGGTGTGAGTGCCACAGGGCGGTAGTCATTCAGGCACACTGAGCTGGAGTGTTTCAGCACTGGAACAATGGAGGTGGATTTGAAGCATGCTAGTACAGCTGCTTGGGCAAGGGACAGGTTGAATATGTCCGTAAAAACCCCTGTGAGCTCCTCCGCACATGCTCTGAGCACACGCCCTGGGATGCCATCTGGGCCAGCAGCCTTCCCATGTGTTGATACGGCTCAGTGCAGCATGTACGTCTGTGGAGGTGAGAGAGAAAGGCTGGTTGTCTGCAGGGGGTATAGTCATGGTCAGGGTCTCCCTGTTGTCTCTGTCAAAACGAACATAAAAGCGATTCAGCTCATTTAGGAAGGAGACATCTGTAGTTGCTGGGGTGGAGTTGCTGGGTTTGTAGTCAGTTATGGCCTGGATGCCTTGCCACATGCGTCTGGGGTCTGAGTTGGAGAAGGGTTCCTCCACCTTCAGCTTGTAGCAGTGCTTGGCCTTGATGATGCCCCTCCTCAAGTTTGCCCTGGATGTGCTGTAGGCTTGTGCGTCTCCTGATTTGAAGGTGGCATTGCGAGCTTTCAGCAGGAGCCACACCTCCTTGTTCATCCATGGCTTCTGATGAGGGTACGTGGTCTAAAATGTTGTTTCCTCTTGTGTTGCAGGAAATATGCTGGTGGAATTTAAGGAGCACTGTCTTTAATCACTTAATCACTGTCTTTAATCACTGTTTGAGTGATTAAAATCACCTGGCTGAGCAGACAGTTGTTTGCTGATGGCTGTGTACAGTTCCTTCATAGCAACCATAGTATCGGCATCCGGAGGGATATAGGCTGCGGTTACAATTATTGAGGTGAACTCCCGTGGCAAATGGAAAGGTCTGCATTTAACCATGAGAAACTCAAGGTTAGCGGAGCAGTGTCTCTCAACAGTAACAGAGTCTGTACACCAAGATTTGTTAATGTAGATGCACAATCCTCCGCCTCTGGTCTTACAGGAGTCATCTGCTGTTCTGTCTGCCGGGAGCGTGTGGCGACCGGCTAGCTCGATAGCACTGTCCGGTACGCTGCTGTTTAGCCATGATTCTGTGAAGATCATTACATTACAGTCCATAAGTCTTTCATTCAATTTTATTGAACATTTCTTTTCATGATATTTACCATCAGAATAAAAAATTTAAATAAACATTTAGCTGAGCGCAACCCAAGATGGCAGTGGCTAAATTTAAAATGGCTAACTGGAATGCATGGGGACGTAAATGTGAAATACAGCACATTTGCTAACAGTTCATAGCAATAACTCAAATGGGACAGAATCAGCCTTTGCACTGAAGTGTTTTTACATGCCATCCCATCAACGGCATAACCTGCTTTTGCTTGTACTGATTTGCACATCACATCAAATTCAAACAGGGATCCCATCCTAAAGTTCCCCATTTAATATTCAAAGCCTCTTCGCTGTGTTAAATTTTAAAATGTATGTTGTGGTTGTCAACATAGGAGCCAGATGACGTGGCTCGGGCATCTGGTTAGGATGCCTCCTGGACGCCTCCCTGGTGAGGTGTTCCGGGCACGTCCTACCGGGAGGAGGCCCCGGGGACGACCCAGGACACGCTGGAGAGACAATGTCTCCCGGCTGGCCTGGGAACGCCTTGGGATTCTCCCGGAGGAGCTGGACGAAGTGGTTAGGGAGAGGGAAGTCTGGGCTTCCCTGCTTAATCTGCTGCCCCCGCGACCCGACCCCTGATAAGCGGAAGAAAATGGATTGATGGATGGATGGATGGATGGATGTTGTGGTTGTCAGGCTCACCCCCTCTCTAAGTGGAGGTATCACTGCCATCTTGATAGGTATTAAGTCACCACTGGACTAGAGGACAACCCCAGATAAAGAGTGCTGAGCTGTCACCGTATCTAATCAGAGGTCACGCCACGCTCCCCGCTAAGAGGGGGCTGGCTAAATTGTTTTTCTCTGTTCTTCTCATCTCTTTGTCCTCCATTTTTCATTAAGGCTTTTTCACTCCTTAACTGAGGAGATTTGAGTATGAGCACAGATCTCTTTGTCCACGTGTGAGAAAGAAAGATAGAGAGGTGGGAGAGAAAAATGGAGAGAGAGAGAGGGAGAGAGAGAGGAGGAATTGAAAGAGAAAGAGGGAGATGGAGGGAGTGAGATAAAAAGTGAACAGGAATGTGAAATTGAATTCCTTTCATGGACTGTCATGTCCTGAGTTCCAGATAGCGTCAAGACAGAAAGAAAAGACTTTCTGCTTTGGGTGTGAGATTTTAGTATTTGTCTGCAACAGTTTTGCCTCTGTAACTTTACATCTTTGAAGTGACTGTGTGCTGCTTTCTGTATGTATGTATTTAAGATCTGATTGTTAGCTGCTTTCAATTTGTTCAGACAAATATGGTCAGATCCCTCCTCACAAATCCGAAACAAAGTCTTGCGGGATATTTGAACATCTTAATTACTAATATGAACCCCCTGAAAAAATAAGAATATTAAGAATATTTATGGACAATGTACAGCCCCCCCCCCCACACACACACAAAATAAATAAATAAATAAATAAATTGAATAGGCCACTGCCGATGCATTAACAGTTATAATAATCACTTGTATATTAGAAAATCTTTAGCTCAGTGTAGTTTCAGGCAGTCATACAATAAACAGAATACAGCGTGTTTCCTGAATATACGACATACATAGAACACAAAAACAAAAACAAAGCAATCTCTGAAATGCTGAAAAATACAATTAAGCTGGATTTTTTCCAGGGAACTAAAAATAGTTTTTCTTCCTGTGACCTGGATGTAGTCTTTGGAACACCTGGTACCTTACCACCCACCATCACAGAATGTCTCAGATGTTTTCATCCTTTACCCTTGACTTGCATACATTAAGCTATTCATGCAAATTAATGTCTCCTTAATCATATACAGTACATACTGATAAAAATGTGTATTTCCAAAAAAAAATTAAAAGAAGTTATTTATTTTCTTTTAAATAAGACTTCTGTTGCATTGAATGTTTTTCATGATGTGGTTGAAGTTTCATGGTGTAATCATGAATAACTACCTGAATACAAATATTGACATACTTTGTTTTGTAAGTAAATATAAAACTATGGATATAAAATGAATAGACCCTCACTTTAACTCTGCATCATGTAGAATTACACAGTCGCTCAATATCACAGCACATCATGTATTCTACAAGAGAATACATTTAGAACACTGAGAAGACAAAAGTAAATAGTTTCTGTGTGTTCACAGCCTGAGAAAAAGGCTCCACAAATCATCATTCTACAAAATGACATCCACAACTTGATTATGAGTGTCGCATCACCAGCAGACAACGTCTCTGGATTATGTTCATTTGTAGTAAACGTGATAGAGTAGTGTTCATTCTCACTGGGATGAGCTGCCAGGTTTGTTCTCTGGAGACTCGTGTAGTTGTAGTATGATTCACACACGCACGCACACACACCCATACACACACAATGATACAGTGTTACACTGCCTCTTGGAAAACTATTCAGAAACTAAAAATACTCACATTTGTTGAAAGGATAAAATCTTCAGCGTGCTTTTTGCTTTTTTTTTTTTTTTTTTTTAAATTGGGTCATTTGTTGTGAGTCTGTGTTTCTGTGTTCGTCTCACAGCTAATAAGCGCTGCCACTTGCACTGCAAGTCCAAGGAGACCCGAGATGTTGTCTACATGCAGAGAATGGTTCTGGATGGCACTCGCTGCTCATACAAAGACCCCAACAGTGTGTGTGTGCGCGGGGAGTGTGAGGTAAGTCGCATTACCTATGTGTGTGAGACAGTTGTAACAACACTTGTACGTGTTTGACTCTTCATGTCACCCTAAACAGAAAGTGGGCTGTGATGGTGTAGTTGGCTCCTCAAAGCAGGAGGACAAGTGTGGAGTGTGTGGAGGTGACAACTCCAGCTGCAAAACATTCAAGGACACAATCACACGAACAGCCAAGAAACAAGGTAAGCAGTTACACAACCCTTATCTGCACCTGTGACCAACCTGCCTCAGTTCTATCAGGGAAATACTTGGTCAAGTCTCTCCTCTTAAACTCTAGCATTGGCCCAGGTTTAGTTATTTGCAGATAAATATTACCCTCTAGTGGAGGACGTTACAAAGTCCAACCCTCAGTGAGAGCTGAGCTCACATGTTCACAAAACATGTGTGTTTCATTTCAGGTTTCCTCAGAGTTCTTGAAATCCCTCGAGGAGCAAGACACCTTCTAATCCAAGAGCTGAGAGCAACTTTACACACTTTAGGTTTTTGATCTTCTGTATTTTTCATTGTTTACATATTGAATTTAATACATGTTTATGGTTTAAATGTAGTAAATGTATGTTTAAATGTATCAACAGCTGTAAAAAATGTGGCTTCAAGACTGTTCTTCTTAAATGGGGAAAATGAATACCCAGAATCCGGCTCAGTCATAGAGAAGGGCGTGGAGTGGGAATATGAGAATGACCATAACAAGGAGACACTTCAGACCACTGGTCCACTCAGACATGGAATTTTGATCATGGTACTCTCTAAAATAAATAGTTACTGTAGTAATGAATGTGGTTCTTCAATTGAACTAAAATAAACTTTTTAGTTTGAAATCATGTCAGTTATAGAGTTTAGCATTGATTTTTTTTCATGTATTGAACAGTGATCTTCATGTTTGTAGATGAAACTGCATGGAGATGAGGATGTGACCTTGTCTTATAAGTACATGATGAACATGGACAGTGACTCCGCCATTCAGAACAACATGCTGGTGGAGGACAGCGCCTATGAGTGGGCTCCAAAGAGGTGGTCATACTGCTCCAAGCCTTGTGGAGGAGGTATTACAGAGCAAGAAAAGCACTCTAACGTCACCTTTGGTCATTTTATATACTGTTATTTTTGTTCTGTGCTTGCATGTGTTAAAATTTTACATCTTTCATTCCCGTAGGGAAGCAGTATCTGCGATATGGCTGCAGAAGAAAAGTTGACAGTAAAATGGTCCATAAGAGCTTCTGTAATAAATCCAACATGAAACCAAGAGAAGACATTAGAGACTGCAACCAGAAGCCCTGCCCTCCACCTATGTAGGAAACGTATCAATATATATGGCAACAGTTGTAAAAAATACAATTCATTGACAAGGCTGAAATACTTTTCTCCCTTCAATTCCCCTTTTTCCTCCACTTTTATCATGTATGTTATTTTTTGACATGTTGCACATCCTCAGAATCTCTCTCTCTTCTCTCCTGATCCCTTCCAGTTGGGTGACAGGGGAGTGGCAAAACTGCAGCAAACCATGTGGAAAGACGGGGATGCAGATCCGTTCGGTCAGCTGTGTTCAGCCGTCGGACGACAACACCACACGCTCCATCCATAATAAACACTGCAATGACAACCGACCAGAGACTCGCAGACCCTGTAACCGAGACCCCTGCCCCACTCAGTGGAGAGTCGGACCATGGTCACAGGTGTGAAGGCTGCATGGGATTCAAGAAATGTTTGTCCTATTTAGATGCAGGCAGAAAGTTATGTGTGCTGAAAACCAACACGTGATATTTTTGGGAGATGACCACACAAAAACAAACAGGGTTTTTTTCATAGCTGTGTATTTGACAGTTTTTAAAAGACTTAAAATAGATCAATAAACTAAAGATAATAATCAGAGCAGTTAATTATCATACTTACCAAATGATTTATTTTGATGTGTGTGCATCTCCACCTTCAGTGCTCAGTGACATGTGGTAACGGGACACAGCAGAGACAGGCTTTGTGCCACGCCAGAGACAACACCATCGGCCTGTGTCTGGACAGTAAGCCCGACACCATCAGAGTCTGTCGCCTGGATCCATGTCCCAGTGAGTACAAAGGAACCTCTAAAGTGTTTTTGCACTTTCCCCATCTCTCCAGATGTCAGTGAACGTTCCTAAATAACCCGAATTGAAAGACCCTGACATTAGTATGGTGAAAAGAGGGAAACATTTATCACATTATGTATTAAAATAGTTTTGTAAGTCAACTCACAACTATGTAAAGAGGGAGTAATGGGAAAAAGTTGCAGATTAAATGGACTGTTACAAATGGAGCATGCATTTGTTGCTGATTGAAGCGAGTGAGTATTAGGTGCAGCTCAAGTTGTCTGCCAGAAGTAGCTCACAGGTCTCATTCTATTTGCCTTCCTACCTTAGTGACTCTATCCCTCTCTGCTCTTTTCTCTGCAGAGGGCTCATCAGACCTCAACAAGAATGGCAACATCCTGATCCAGTGGTTGTCTCGCCCCAACCCCAACTTCCCGAAGATCTCTTCACGTAAAACCTCCCTCTATAGTTCCCAGCCTGGTCTCCACAGTGGCAACCACAGCTTCATGTCTGTCCTCTGCTGGGCCCTGCCCATCTCTGTCCTCCTGTCCCTGCAGGGCCGGCCTCGCCTGGCACCCTAACCCACCCTTCTCCCATGCCCCGTGCCTGTGCCCACGCTTCTGAGCGAGCGGCAAAGCTTTTGCTTCTCTTTTATGTGGAGGGTGCTGCCTCTCTCTCTCTTTGTGTCTGAGACAGCTCTGACTTGAGGGGAGGTCTCTGGCTCCTGTGTGTGCTAGTTGGTTCTCTCTTGCTCTGTCTCTCTCTCCTTCTCTCTCTCCTTTGTGGAGCATCGTGTTGTGACCGCTGGCCAGTCGAAAATTCAAAAGATCAAAAAATTTGATGTGGAAGGATTTCGAAGTGGCAAGGTGGTGGCAGGTTCTCATTGACACCTCATCAGACGTGTCAAAGAGCCATTCGTGTGTGAGGGAATCCCTCTACATGAGGTGGACATGTTTGCGCGAGCTATCTGTGTTGTCGAAGGTTGTCAGTTCCCGGGATGCAGCTGCGCTTTTTTCATTTTGTAGCGCACTGTTATTCTGGGGAGAAACAGATGGGAAAATAAATAGAAAGGCTATATAAATATCTATATAGAAAAAGTTATATAAAAAACATGAAAGCTTTATTGTGAATGTGATCTTGTCACAATGAGGACATCTTTGCTAAAGTGCTCATCTGACATCCTGGTTACATATGGGGATGAGATAGGCATCCATTCTCAGATTGACAGGAACACACAGGGACAGGAAGTGACATCAGTAAACCTTTTTATTTGTTTTTGGAGGGGGGCCCATGAGGTGAAAAATCTTGAAATTAAGGCAAATTTAAAAAAAAAACAAAAAAAACAAAACAGGGTAGTCTGACCACTTAAGGTTGCTTCCCATTTCACCTCATTATCAGCCATCCTCTCTCTGACTGTTATACTAAAGTTCAATAAATGCAGCTTATTTGTGCTTGCAGACTTTAAACAAATACATCTATAACTATATTTGTATTTATATATACCTATAAATCTAAATCTATATGAGTAACAATAATATTAATAATGTTTTACCATGAATAAGCTGTAGCTTATTTGCCTAAAACCTTTGGACTGCTATTGATCGCTTAGATCCTTGACTGTTATGTGTATTTTTTTATTGATTTTACATGAATACAGATGAATATTTAATAAAAGTGTTTAGGGGGGAAGGGTTAGACCTATATTATGCAGGACTTGGTCAGTTAGTTGCCTCTCCATTCTCTCAGATGGATCAGTGGTTTACTGTTGCTTTTTGTTTTCTTTAAAGACAGGATCACGTTTTGTCATGCACATTTGCTTCCACCACCTTCACACGTGCATGTATTGTATGTATATGTGAGTGAAAGTGTGTCTGTGTGTCCATGTGCATGGATGCATGTGCGTCTTCTTTGTCTGAAGTGAGAGAATAAATGGTTGATAGGGGTGATTGAATGAGATGTACCAGTCCATACCAAACCATCAAAGTGTGTTTGTGCATGGTTACACTTTGTATGTGTGGTTGTGTTTGTTTGTGTGACTGTGCGAAAGGGAGCTTTATCATTCGGGCTTTTACACATCACGATCAGATACAGAAATACCTCATAAACTTTGATTTGAGAGTGTCCAACAATCTCATTTTATTTTGATGAACATTAACCACATAAACAATGCCTTATCTTGGATTGAATGTAATGGCATTTATCTGTGAAAGAGATGGCTTTACTCATTCAAAGTTTCACTCGGAATAGAGGCAGCTTCAAACCAACTCAACAAACTCTCACCCGCCGACCATCAAACCTACCAAGGTGATGTTGGACCAATGTCTGACTACTGGGAAGGGTTTACAAAGGGCCAAGGGTATCGACACATATGGCATCTTGGAAAAAAAAACACTTCAGACTTGTCATTGTATTGTGATCACATATTTCTGTTGTGACTATGTAGCGAGCTATCCAAGGTTACCTTCTGCTGGAGTTGGACTGTATGAGACCAAGCCAGACCTGGCAGTGCAACTGTATATAACATTGATGTTGACTGTATTTAATAATGTTCATGACTGTTATCTTCTTCTATAATATTCTATACTATGGGTAACTGTTTTGTGGCTTCACTGGCCTGCTGTGTGGGGCTGGCTAATGTTTGGCTAACGTTGAAGAAACATTCAGATGGACTACGTGCACTGCGTCTATATGCACTTTGATTTATCAGGGAAATTTTATTAATGTTTTGTAAATGTTTCATATGACACTTAATGTGCCATTACAGTTTTTACATCATCATGGAAATTGTGTATTTATTTAAACAACAAATATAATTTATGTACTTCATGGGTTTTTTTTTTCAATCAATAAAAAGATTGACTGGTTGATCTCCAAGTAATGAAGTGTTTTACCAAAGTGACTGTGAACTTGTAACTTTCGATACAGTTGAATTATTTTTCTTAAAAAAAAAGAATATATCTAAATATTGAACAGAAGAGGCGTCAATTTCATTGTTTCAGTTACTGTCATTCTCAACAGCAAAGTTGTATCAATAAAAATGTTTCAAAAGTGTGATCTTTCGCTCATCGGGAATGTTTACTGCTTTGACTCTGTCCAAGAAAAATTCAAACATTGCCAGGAGTTTGTGATTATATTTACTGGTATAGTGCAAAAAAGTTACATGTGAAGTGGTCAAGGATTCAAATTAAACAGCAGAAATAATAACAAGAAATGTCAATGCAAAGCTGCGTGAGCAAAACTAAGTCGAATCACATGTTTTCGATAAAAGAATTAGTCCTGAAACACTGTTTTATTTGCAACACAGGATTATATAACCTGTTTCCACTTCTATTTCTCTAAACTAATATCATGACTGCTCTTGGTGTTTGGGTATTCCTCTTCTTTCTTTGTAATTCTTTCTTTATTGCTGTGATCTGCAGTGTGGAACCAACTCACATTCACACATACACACAAACATGGATCCCATGTGAAGAAGCAAATACAGACTGATGCATATATATCATTTACACATTCCTTTACATGCAGCAATATACTGTACCTATGCACACACACACACATGACACACCTTTTCATTTTCCTCTTGCTGGTTACACCCAGTCTCAGCTCGTCTTTTTTTTTTCCCTTCACAGGCCAGCGTTGTATTGGAGATCGCTCATCCTTCTGTCGGATGGAGGTGCTGAAGCGCTACTGCTCTCTACCGGACTTCTGGCGCATGTGCTGCAAGTCCTGTAGCAATGTCACCATTGCAGAGTTGCTACCCATCTCCACCTCTACCTCCACCCCCATTGACACCATCGAGCCCAGCAGTACAGCTCATCCACCATCAAGTACCCTCGGCTTTGTCATCACCACGATACAGCCTACGGCAGATGCCATCACATCCATTTCAGATTCCAACATCAATCTCTGGACCACCACTCACCCTCCTGTCCTCATTACTACTGTTCATTCCACCCCTTCTCCACTAACTGCTACACAGCTTATAACCACTCCTGCCCTTTCAACAACCTTTTCCATGCCAACCACTACAGTTATGGAAACCTCTCACAGTGTGCCTACACATCCCCTACCTCTACCTGGTCCAGACACAGACAAGAGTGTAGATTCACAATTACAGAGCACTACAACACCACGTCTTCCAGGAACAGTTATCCCAACTATGATGACGCCAACAGTAAGGTTTACAAAAACAGACATACTGCAAAAGCTCAAGCCCAAAAAGAATAATCTGCCAAAGAACAAGCCTAAAAAGGTGATTCAACCAAAGATCAATCCAAAAAAGAAAATAAAAAATGCTCCAAAAGCAAATGCACCTGGGAAAAGCAATCATAAAAATGATAAATCAGAAAAAACAATTCCTAAAAAACTTAGTCTGCCAAAAACTACTCCCCAAAAGACAATTCTGCCAAAAACTACTCCCAAAAATACTAGTGTACCAAACACTGCTCCCAAAAAAATCACTCTGCCAAACAAAAATACTACTCCCAAAAAGACTACTCCAGCAAATATTACTCCAGAAAGCTCTACTCTTACAAGTATACCTCCTTTACAGACCAGTCTTAAAAAGAATCCACTAAAAGCTTTTAAGAAAAAAACCAAATCCTCACCCAAGAAGGAGACTCCAGCAAAGGCCAATCCCAAAAATAAAACTCAGACAATTACAAAAGTTTCAAAGGAATCTCAAGCCAAGGCATATCCCAAACAAATGAAATCAGGACCTAAAAATGTGACAAACTCTCAGACTAATGTTAATCAAAAAAAGGCCATAATGAAAAAGACTAATCCCCAAAAGAAATCACTTAAAATAAAATCTTCATTTTTCACTACAGCGCCCATTCCTCAGGAACACCAGTTCTTTTCCACTATCGCTTTGAGCGCTAATCTACGTGTTACAGCTGCAGACATGCCTTTCTCTGAGTCCAGAATTAATGTTACACACATCAGCAACACAGCAACTGCTGAAGAAAAAACACAATGGTACAATAATGTGTTACCTACAACAACCAGCACTTTTGCTGATTTTCTAAAACCACCTGAAAGCATTCATTTTGAAGAGGTCAACACAACAACAGTGACCACCTCCTATTCTGATGTCACAATGTCCAGCAGTGGTGATGTCACAGTAACGAGCGGGACCATTCTCAGTGGTGATGGCATTGCGGTGTCCTACAGAAATGTGGGAGGAAATAGTGACACCATTGTGCTGAATGACAGCCTCACCATGGTGATC
Source organism: Antennarius maculatus (assembly GCA_013358685.1). NCBI lineage: Eukaryota > Metazoa > Chordata > Actinopteri > Lophiiformes > Antennariidae > Antennarius > Antennarius maculatus. Next base: position 12,075,408 of record CM023614.1, on the reverse strand, counting down.
CCAACCATTGACAGTGAGGATAAGACCGACTTTGCTTCCTCCCCCTGGCTGGACCTGTCTGAGTATATCCCTGTGAGTAATCCCATTCCCACACTAGCCCAAGACCCCACCACCATTATCCCCACAACAGAACAACCCGTCGCAACCATTACCACGTCTACTGCAAGGCCAGAGGAGAACAGAGAGAACAACTCCATTGATGTCATGTATAACAGGGTTATAGGCGTGGACAATGACGCATCACAGAATAATTGGATCTCAAAGCTCCGAGTCAACTTCAGAGAGAGAACAAGGAATAAACGTATTCAGGAGCTTTTAGAGGAGAAGAAGAACTTTCTCCTCAGGATGAAGAGAGGCCACGAGGCATGATGATTTAAGTCTTCTCACTTCTCTTATAGAGATATATGTTTTTCAATGCAGACTTCTGTAAGCCCTGTGTAAACTGCTCTTCACTGCCATAATGCTCTCTATCAGTCCTTTCCGCAAAAGAAATCTACAAACTCATATTACAATCCTGACAATCAGGACTGCTGCAGATAGAGAATATCATTGATAACTGTTTGAACAGTTGCTTTGAATAAAGAAAAGCCAGTAGAGAACTGACTAGTGGAGCTTTGAAGCAAATTACCTCACCGGTGTAAAACACAGTGAACAAAAGGCATTAAAATTGTGCATTCAGGTTGACCAGCACTTTACAAAGCCTGCAAACTTCACAATGCAAAAATTACCCCATATTTCTTTAAGGATTAAGTGATGATTTAGATCAACTCTCAATTAAATTGTAATTTAATGTCATTAACTTTAGTTTTTTTACTGGGGTAGCAATGAATTTGCTGCCCAGGATGGCAGGTCAACCAACAGGACAGGATGTCTCTAAATATGTCTATGTGGCCAGCACCCTAAATATCCTATACACTCTATTATGTTTATGGATTTCTGGAAACAATATAATCAGAATGCTTTATTTGTTTGTTTGGTTGCACTTTGAAAGTGAACACCTTGTTGGGATGGTAGCCTGAACAAAGCAAACATCTACCTGACTGCATGGAGGGGTATGGAGACGGGTATGATGCTTCGCAGAAAACAAAGATTGCCTTTAAATCTATTTTTTTCTTTCATTTTTTTTCTCAGTCTTGCCAGCAGCAACATCCCATGTGCATTCATGTACAATGCCAAGATATATACCAGAAACACCAAAATGTAATAACAATAAATAAGCTTGTTTGCATTAACTCTGTCCAAAGAGAAGCTTTAAGGCCAACTTTTATCGTAATTTTATTATTGGTACCATTCAACTTTCAGCAGCCGCAATAATATCAGGATCTTATCTGTACCATATTTGTACATATGAAAAAGAACTTAATGGTTAATATTTATTAAAGTTTAAGTCCTTATGGCATTTTGAAAACTGGCAGTGTTGTGTGATTCCTAAGACAGTGGTCATTTCCATGCCAGACATCTCTGACTTTTGCCCACAGTATTTGAGTCACAGCTTCCGTGGGCCTCACTGTCATGTTAGTATTAGTGTTAGACTAATCCAGTGACATAAAGCTATAACTACTCACCTTATGTCAGCTCTTTGTCCAATTATCATGTTAGCAACTTTAGTTTAAACTATGTTTAATGGAAAGAAACAATCTATTCTATTCTATTCTATTCTATTCTATTCTATTCTATTCTATTCTATTCTATTCTATTCTATTCTATTCTACTCTCATCTATTCTATTCTATTTTTGATATATGAAAGATGTACCTATAGATTCTCATGAAGAGATGATAAAAAGAATTAATGGGACAAAAATAAGATATTGATATTTCCCTCTAAAGCAGAATCTAAATCCACTTTTACAGAATTTAACTTCTGAGACTTGGCATTAGGGAACATAACAAGACCTATTCAATCTCTTTTAAATTATTTTTAACCCTCGTCATATTTTTAACTAAAGCAACCATACGATAAGATATTTAAACAACTTTGTCTATAGGAACTTGACAACAGGGCAACTGTAATTTGTGTTTTTATTGAACCAGATATTGTAGAAATTGTTAAGTCAAATTTTGAAAGGTTTCACTTAAGGTTAAGTAAAATTTCCATATTTTCAGCAGAAAGAGTGAAAGAAGATCCTCTCCTTTGTGTGAGCATAGAACGTCTGTCAGAAGCCCTTCCTCTATCAATTCAATGTCTTCCATTGTCGTTTTCTCCGTGTCTTAACCAGCAAATATGGGAGTTTTATTGTTATTGCCCATAGCAGAGAGAGAATCCTTTTCAATATTATAAATTGCCCCCTCTGGAGGTCAGCCCTTAACCTTTGAAGTTATACTGTCCCCTCTTGATCTCCTTGTTCTGTTCCACCAGCTATCTGTCAGTGGGATATCAGTGGAACAAAGTATTCCAAACGATCAGATTCTATCACAATTTAGAATAAGATCATTAAATGCATTAACTGGCAGGATATTTAATCTTTTTTTTCATGACTTCTTTCCATTCTAGACATTTTCATATCACAGTGGAGAAAAGTCAAATGTAAAAGTCAAAACTAAATCGTAAGTTTTTCCGAGGCCCAAAACTCTAAATTGTCATCAAATTTAATCTTAATCTACATTCCAGTGTGACCTGTGTACAAATCAAACTTGCTGTCCTTAATTTTTATTTCAAGTCAGGTGTGGAAAAGAAATCAGTTCCATTTATGGCAGATTCCCTGCTGTCAAGTGGTTTGTGTGTCTTTGACTTTATTAATAATGAAGATTGTAATATCGAGGAAAAAGAGTGAGAAATCCTCAATCTAACCCTTAATCTAGATTTAAGACAAAATTTAATGGGTTCTTGCCACATGATAAACCCTTGCACCAACTTTAAAATATTTCTGTTTCAGATTCTTGACAATCTGGTGAATCTGAGGCTAAGAGAAGCCATGGCTGCTTTGACATTTAAATGCTAAGTGATTCAAATCCTGCACACTTTGAATGTGCAGGATGAACACATGAGTTCATGTAGGCCTGTTGATCAGATGACCAGATGTGGCTGGCCTTTGGATATCAATAAAAGCCATGAGTTTTTCAAACTAGTTTATTTACAAAGAAGACATGCAGCCTTACCAGTGAAACATAACTGAACTAATGTAAAGACCTTAGCAGCTTGTTGACTTCAGGATTCTAATCAGGGTCTCTCTGTCAACACCTCTACTTGAGGCCCATCTCACAATCCCACATGAACATCATACATATATAACTTTATTTTTAGTTGGGTCATAATTACAGTAGGCGTTGATACTAATTTTACTAGGAGTGTCTATACATTGCATTTGAAGTGCAATATATTAGTACAGACTGCTGATGGTGAAATATGATTGTAACACTGGTTCTCTCTGTTGATAAAGGTCAATTTAAAAGGGGTCACACTTTCTCTTCCAAAATCTGAGATGTTGCCTATAAAGATCAAACCCAATGCTGCTTGTTTTGGTACATGTTAATCCCTGAGACCTTATTTCATTTGTTGACTGAATATTATTAGAGTGGTGAGAAGCCTTAATCTTACATCATATCACGCAACCTAAAAACAACCTGAGCCATTAGTGTCAAAGAAACATGTGGCTTAGTAGAGAGGAATTTGATTTAAACTGTAATTTGCTAAGAATCTGATCACAGGGGTAAAGAGGTAAGCATTACCCCCATCCAAACACTTGCTGCCCCATTTTTTTGTCAAATGTACTGTTGAACAAGACACAAATAATTTTACAACAGTGCCGTCAATGGATAACCTTTATGTTTGTGTAAAGATGTTGTTGTGTCTGCCCTAAATCCTCAAAATAGCTTCATGTCTTCAAATTGTCAATTTAACAAGCTGCAATGATTTTTGAGGCAAAATATCTGCTTATTAATGTTATATTATTATTATTATTATTTAATTTATGTTAGGTAATATTATTCTCAGACAAATATTTGTTGTCCGCAAAGTAAAAAACAGCTTTTAAAGGATCAAACTAGTTTAAAGTGTCTGACGGTAAGTGTGTGCAAAGGTTTCAGGTACATGTAGACTTTGTGCTTCAGTTAAACAAGGTCAGACATGTTTGCAGCAGCAATACAGTACGTGCATTTCTTGTCACTTAGCATCGAAAGAGGAATTCTCAAAATTCTAAAAGGAGTAGTCTGATAGTCAAGCATTTTTAAAAAGAATATGTCCACAAAAATAAACCAACAACAAAAGTTGAAATCATAAAAATGGATTTGATGATGCCATCAGAGGTTAATCTGCAACACTATAAAGTAGGGTTTAAGTATTTCTGGGGAACATTAAACTACTGTAGTGGCCACATTGTGTTCAACACAGTGAAATCAATGGGCTACAGTTGTCTCTCCTTTTCCTCATCAGCAGAGGCTAGGAGAGCTTGCAGTGAATCTGCAAGCTCTGATCTGCTTGATCTCACATGAAGTGATGTAGTAGAACACTGGAAAAGGGGGGCATGTTCCCCTCTGATGGGTTTGACTGACACAGAGTGTCTGTGTAGGGTCTCAGTCATCCAGGTCATGGTTATCCAAAAGCTGTTTAAGTCAATCCAGGTTTTGGATAACCAGCGAGATCCCGATGGTCCAGCTGCACTGTTAAATTCACAAAGGGGTCACTCGTCTAGCCTTCGTACTTCCAAGCTGGACATCGGAGATGCAGAGATGACATCAGGACTGTGTTTCTCATCTTTGACTAACGTGTTAGCTACAAGTATTACAGCTTCTTTGAAAACCTCACCATCTGGAACTGGTTTATTGTTCTTTATCAAAAAATGTGCAGCTCTAAACGAAGTTTCAGTTGCGTTCCGAGATTTTTTCACCAGCTTCGTGAAAACAGACTGTTGCTTACCCAAAGCTGCCTTTAACTCACGAGCTTTTTCTGCCCGTATTGCCCTTGCGGATGGGTAGTTAGTTAGCATGGTAGCTTTCATTACACGTAGTGAAGTGTCTCTCCACATTGTCCCGCTTTGACGTCGCCACAATCGCCCCGCAAATGAGACACACGCAGGTTTCTTTCACAGTTGTAAAAAAGAATTCCTCCTCCCATTCATTGTAAAAGTGATAAGATTTCTTCCTTTTTTCTGCCATGTTTTGGGGTCAGAAACTACATTCAGCATCCATCTGCGCTGTGCCCACAAGCTTACTATCCACTAGCATTGGCTTAGTCACGTGCACAATACTGACCTTTGAACTAGAGTAGGTCAGAGGTCACCTAAACTTATCTAAAGTTCATGGATAATTAACAAATTTTCAAGATATTGTCATTTTCAAACCTATATAAATGCAAGTGTGATTAAAAAGAATAGCAACAGAACAAAATAAAATTTCAGTCGTAGTGAGTAGTGACGTAAGTTGTCCTATTTTTAGAACAGCCTGCTGGCGACTTATGTGGTCCTTGCGGGCGACCTGGTGCCCGTGGGCACCGCGTTGGTGACCCCTGAACTAGAGTGTGTTCTTAATTTCCCTTCAGGGATCAGAATAGTATATAAAATAAAAAAATAAAATAAAAAAGCAAATAACATTAGCAAATAGCATGTGTATAATGTGTAAATCTCTTCACCCGAAATGTTGACACATCTGGCGCGTTAATCAGATCGCTCGAAAATGGGACATGATCAGCCTCCCTCTGAACTGAAGAAGTCTCTTGGATGAGAGACGAAACGTCTTCAAGAACTTTCTTAACGTCCAGTGGATTGACATAAACAAGCTTTTGCTTGGATGACTGACACAGTGTACGATCTGTCCAGCATGGGCTCCCGACCCAGCAGCCACCAGGTCTCCTGTGACATCAACAGAGCTGAGCTCCCCGACTTCAAACCCTCCTTCATCTTCAAGAGCAAGACGAAGAGTCACAACTCAGGCATCTTTGAAAAGGTTCACTGCAGCTTCATGTGATGGAGGCACGCTAATATTAGCTGCAGCTGCTGGAGACATGCTAATGTTATCAGCAGCTACTGCAGCTGTGCTTCCATTACAGTAGAGTAGAAATAGAATAGAATAGAATAGAATAGAATAGAATAGAATAGAATAGAATAGAATAGAATAGAATAGAATAGAATAGAATAGACTGTTGTCTGGTGGACACACTTTCCTCTTAGGGTAAAGATAAGCCACTGACAGTAACAAACTGGTTTTCACTTCTCCCTCTGTTCCCATCTTTGGCAGCCTCTGTTTTTCCTTTTGCATCAATACAGTCAGTCAATGACAGTGCTGGGGCTGAAGACTTGGACAGTGGGTCTATTTTTAGAACCAGGGAAGGAGGGCAAAGCAAAAGTAAGCTGAGGAGAGAGAGAGCGAGGGAGACAGAGAGAGAGAGAGAGAGAGAGGGAAAAGGGATGTGAGAAGATAAATCTGCATTCTACCGCTGCCTCTGGTCAGAGTCAGTTGAAGCACACCTAAGGAGTAACAGCATCACTCGCTGGAGACCCAGTATTATAAATTAAAAACACATCATTTTTCTAAAGCCTGATGCCATTTGACTAATATTTGAGACTGCAAAAAGCAAAAGCCAAACAAGAACAGACCAGCTGGCCTCGACAGAGACAAAGGTGAGTGGGAAATAAAATTATGCTGAAAATAATCTTACATAATATCTGAAAATGCCTGAGTTAAAAACAAACAGGGTGCTTATTCTGTGCTTCAGCCAGGAGCTGCCACTGTGGAAGCGTTTTTAGCTGCTGTATACCAAAGGTGTGGTCTAAATTTAGCCTTGGCTACACCTTGGAAGAAATTGGGAGAGGCTGGATTTTTCGTTTGCCCGGCACTATTTGTGACATGGAGGTTAAGACGAAAATATATTGTGGGCTTCACTCAGGGTTAAAACAATATGGTGTTACATGCCGGTGAGAAAATACAAGCTGACACATTCTGTTTCACTTCAAGGTTTAGGTGGCTTTTAAAATAGCTGTCTGTTTACATTGCCATTTTGTGCTCCTTTTAGGCTGTAGATGCTGTGACTCCAAAGAAAGCTGATGGTGTCTGAAATGGAAAATAGGAGAGATGGGAAGATAGGAAAACTGAAAAGTGAATTTAATCGAATACAATGAAATAGACTGTTGTGTTTCAGATACTACAGATTACTATACTTAATTAACATGTGACCTCTACCCAGATTTAATAGCAACATTGTGTTATGGGTAAAAGATGGATGTGTTTGGACAATAGTCTGAATCAGTTTGCTTCATCGTTTGCCATCGGTAAAACAGTATGTTACATCCTACATCCTCTTTGTCTTTGTCACAGTCATGCGGCCACGGTCCAGACTGTTGTCCAAGAGAAGACTTCTGCTGCCAACAATCAGAGAGGGTACAGAAGAGTCATTGAGAGATCTGAATGAAGGCAACTCACTCCATATTGCAGGCCATGGCCAGGCTGTCTCGTCAGAGGACTACCTCCTGTCCATTTGCCACCTGGCCCACCCCACCTTCCAGACCAGAGATGCTTCTGCCACCAACAACCGCACACGGCAGTTTAATGCTGTCCATCAGAGACTGCGGCTGTCACGCCTCAGTGGGACTCCATCACGCACGTTTGACTTCACCCCAACGGGAGAGGCGCGTGCGCTCAATATTCAGCAGGGAGAAGGGAAAGACATACAAGGCAAGCTCACGTTTGGCAACTCCGACCCCTTGGAGTGTCTTTATGGTCACCAGGACAACCTCACAGGAGGTTTCAAAAAGGCAGTGGTCGAAGGAAGGTTTATAGGGTCACATGGCAGCCTACAGGAAAGCCAGGCTCATCCCAGAGCTCACAGCATCCCTCATGAAACAGGTCGGGGTCTCCCACGCCGATGTAAGAGCAGCTTCACTGAGTTGTACACCAGCACAAACACAAACAGAAACATCTCCTCACAGCACAGCATCACCAGACTGGAGGCCAGGAGGGGGGGCTCAGCAGATGGAGGAGCAGAGGAGGAGAGACCGAATGCAACTGCCAAGCAATCCCTCCTCTCCCAGTGGATTTCTGACTGCAGGTCAGCTTGGGGGGAGGCACGTGTGCAAGCCTGCATGCTGCCGGCCATTGCTGAGATATAAACATTTCAGTAAATGTGTGAGACGTTGTTGTTTGAAGATATGTAGGTGTGTATTATGCACATGTATAAAGTATATTGTTAAATAGGAAATTAAATGCATAAAGAGGTAAATAAATATCACCACAACTGTCAATCTTATCCATCATGTAATAGCTTTGTAATTATGTACTACCGATGCTCGATGCATGCTAATGAAATTTTAAAATGAAATGACAAATCTGTACAATTTTTTTTTTTTACCTTCCAGTGTTTTGTGAAAGTAATATAACTGAATAAAGAATCTTTGGATACCCTCAACCATACTGTCTGGTTTTACTTCATGCCTTTGTCTGTGTTCTAGCATGTTTAAATCCTTTGAAAATGAATTCCACTCTCAGCTCTGCTGGTGCCAGGAACTGGAGTTTCTATGGCAACTGTCGTGGGATCCTGTACTGGTAAACACAAGTGCGGAGAGACACAGGCAAGACTGCAGGTCATCTGTTGTTCAAGTGGTGTTGTTGAATCGATGATTCACATGATGAATTTCAATGTTACAAAAAGGAGAAGGATTAGATTTCAGACAAAATAAATTGTCATTTGCAACACAATAGAAAGCAAGGAACGAAAGAAAATCTGAAATTTTATAAACAGGACGGTTATATAAAGCAATGTTACACTGTTTCATTTTCTTTCAGGGAGTCTTCCATTAACCATGAAAATCATGTATTTTACTGAGAGTTATTACATCAGAGGTCATAATGAAAGTGTGAATTTATTAATCTTTATCTGAAATCAGAGCATAAAGCCATGATGTGATGGTTATTACTTTGTGGGAAACAAATGAGCTAATCCAATGCAACACTGATGTTTCCAATGAAAAAAAAAAAAACACCCTCATAAGAAAATTTTCTTTGGGGGATGGACAGTCTAGCAGATTCGTTTTGTCATATCAAACATCAGATCTGTCATTTTCACACTTACCTCAGAGTATCCAGTGAGTGGTGGAGCCTATTTTACCATCATGACAGCCTTTCAAGAAGATAAACTCTGTGTTAAAACATCTTCACAGTTCCTGTCACTAAAACTCTTAAAAGAAATAATCAGTAATTCTGTTTAAGACAAAATAAAGCAAATGCACTACTCCTTCTAAGCTTTTTTAAAGGTTTTAAAAACACAGTTTACAGTATTCTGTTGGGTCTCTCTGTCCGTGATGTCTTTGAAATGTCTGCTGATGTTATTTAGCGTGTTATAAATAAAAGTTAGTTGATTGATTGATTGATTGATTGATTGATTGATTGATTGATTGATTGATTGATTGATTGATTGATTGATTGATTAACTTGTTCATTTGGTAAATTTAGGTATATGTACTCAGGTGCAATACCGCCCCTATAAATGTGGCATTATGTGCAATAACTACAGTGTCCAAAAAAGCGTTACTCCTGTTTTCGTTCCTGCAGAACCTATTTTGTGTATTTTTCTGTCCTTTTGTTTTTATTATTGCTTTTGTTGTAAATATACCACAGGAGCAGCACCCTAATTTAGATGTACGTCATACAGGTACTTTTTATTCTATTCTATTCTATTCTATTCTATTCTATTCTATTCTATATTTCTGTCATTCTTATATTGAATGTAACCAACTTAGAAACTAGATAGCATGACACCTGTAGAATGAATGTGACTTACTTGGGAACCATACGGTTCCCATACCGTATGGTATACCGTATACCGTATACCATTAACTCTAAAAGTAACTCTAAAAGTACTAACTCTAAAACTTTATAGTGCTTTGACCTTTACTACCATCTAAACACATCTTGCCCTTTGCTTGAGGCAATGTAGCATTAAACTCCACACACCAGAGGAGAGCTTTTTGTGTTGTTGTGAGGGTGTAAATGCAAATGTGTGATTATCTGAGACAAGGGACACATGGGTAGCAAAAGACGAATCTCAGACGTCTGGTGAGTTGCAATCAGAGCAGACAACTGTGAGATTCCTGTAAATGTTTCAGATTCATGGAAATCATAGACTGAGGTACCAAAAGATTTAGCCAAAAACACTTTAATATAGTAGAATTATTTTCTATCCATCCAAATGTTATTTTCATCATGACCCCACAAGAGTCCTTTTAGGATCCTTTGGTGGGGTTGGGCTGCAAGTTAGGAACCACTGGACTATACTGTATCTGTTACATTTCAAGCAGTTCTTGAGCAGCTAAAGCAGTAGCATTTGTCTTAAAGATCTATCATATGGCAATGTCTCAGTGACAGAGAATGTGTATTTTTATTACACTATCTACTTTTTCTGTGCTTAAATGACAATGACAATGTTTTTAATCCAGCAGTTACATTCTAACTCTTTGAGTTTCACCATACACTTTACCCTCATAAGATTAATTTGAAACAAAATGAGAAATGCAACCACACCAGGCTGTGACCAGGCAGTCTGCAGAGGAAGAGACTCTGCTGACGCTCTTAGTTCCTGTTGGTTCATTCCCACACAGGGTCTTTGTGGTGAAGAGCATCACTTCACAAATGGAAACATTCAGCTTTGGTTGATCCCCCCCACCCCTACCCCCATCACTAACCAACATCCGCTGATACAGCCAGTAATATAAAATATGAATTAAACATGTTTTTTCATCATCCACACTGCTCATATGTGCAGTGTCATGTCAAAGTATGTGAATCAATGGATCAACCTTTACCTCATATTACTTTTACTGAGGGGTCATTCACACTTCAAACTCCACAATAGTTTAAGGCCATGAAATATTAACTGCAGGGAAATATAAAACATTCAGGCTGGCTAAGTGCAGTCAGTCTATCAGAATGAAAATAAGAGAGGCAGCAGCAGTAGAGCACAATCCATGACAAAATGAAGTTTTCTACAATGGAATTTTTTGTCTTGTGACAGGATTTGATTAGCATGGTAAGCACTCAGTTGTAAAAGATTAGTTACTGCGGCTGACCACCTGACCAGTGTTGTTTGGTCAGTGTGTAGAAATAATAGAAAGTCCCTTTCGCTGCTCTGTGTTGATGGGAAAGGTCCCAATTTCTGAAATTAGCTCAGCTAGATTTTTGAGAATTTTATGAACTATGTTTCAAAGATTTAAAAAAAAATTTTTGAAGGAATGTTAACTTTAAGTTTTACTATATCAACCAAATTCCAAAATGAGCCATGAAAAAACAGTATGAAGCAGCTCTGAGAAGTGTGGTGACTTTAAAACACATGGTAGTCACTGTGTAGTCTTCCACTTTGGAAGACTACTTGTTTCTGTCCATTAGCTTTAGTGGTTTCCTGCATTTACAAGAAATCTATTTTTTACATTTTGTGTGAACCATTCTGGAAGGTGATATTTTGCAGAAACAACACAAAAGAGGATGTGCAACAAACACACAAAGTCTATAATTCACCTAATTATTTTACAATGATTTTATGGTTTGTAGTCCCTGAATGCTACATATATAAACATACAACAGACTGTGCATAAAAACATTTACATTATAAATAAATATTAAGTCATTTATCAAAAAATGAAGTTACTTCTAAATTACATATAAATTTCATAGCTTTAATGTAAAGGTCCACATAATGAAATTCCTTCATATATAAGTGCTGATTTTTCACCACAGCAATTGTACTCACCATGCAACTACAAAGGAAACTGTGGAACTCATAACTGCATGTCGACCACATAAGTACAGCGGAAAGAATTTGGTTTTTTATAGACAAGAGTTTGGTTTTCTGCTGCAGATCTTAGAGGTGTTAACCTCAACGCAGAGAAAACAGATGCAGAATATGATGTAGCAAAGCTCACCAGCCCACGATCTCACCATGATCTATCTATCTATCTATCTCTGTCTATCTATACACACACACACACACGTATGTATATAAAAAGTGAGTTATTACACATTCAGTTCAGTTTTGCGTGGTTGTCTTGGGTGTAAATAATGTAATCAATTCTTGCACAAAAATGATTTTATGACATCCCCAAGACGTGTGACAAACATGTAATTAGTATTCAAGACCTGTGCATCCAGAATATTTCAACTGAAAGAATTTATGGGGGAAAAAACAAATTAAAAAATACTATTAGAAACATTCAACCAAGATAAAGTTGTAACTAAAACTGTGCTTATTCAGTTTGGTGTCGAATTTAGTATATCTAGAAAATTTACTGAGCTACATCCTGATGTGTTTCCAAATTCTCTAAGTTGGTGTTTATGGTTACTGTGTTTTGAAAGTTTGAGGGTCACACTGCTACGGGACTCTGATCTGAGTTGAGGATGGTATCTGTTGAGTGCTGCTTAGTTCATCATTACTGTATATCAAGGTCAAATGTCTCATATAATTTTTTCTGAGACAGCATAAGTACGAGTTTGACCTGCAAGTACCTGTAGTTCAAACAACTTCCACTTTAGTTCTAAGGAAATTGAGGATTTGTTTTGTGAAAACTAGAGGCAACTGTGGAAAGACAATACAAGACAGGTTTGTGAGGTAATCTATTTTGTGATTTTATGTTGAGTGTAAAGTCTGACAGTTAAGCTTGATTCCATGAGAAACGCTTGACTTTCTCAGGCCCTTGGAAACCTACAACATAATCAGAAAATGGATTCCATTACCATTTTGCTAGCTGATGACATTGGATGTACTCAAAGAAAAAAATGATCCCAAAAAAAAAATCAAAGTCAACCAAAGTTTGGTTTTAGAGGAAGTTCTGGGACATTCTAGAGTGGTGGTGAGTTGCCTGACTTAAGTCGTTGTAGATAAGGGGTTTCTGTGAAGCACTAGTGATGAGTTTCCAGTAAGGTGTTGATTCTTGAGACTGTAACAATGCAGTTATTGTAAAACTGATGACAAAGTGTATTTTACCAATAAATTTACTACACAGTGGTTTGAATAATTTTGCTTCCATCTGTGTACAATATTCTTCTTTCTTCTTTTCCTTTCAGCTTTTTCCTTCAGGGGTCGCCACAGCGAATCAGTTGCCTCCATCTAACCCTGTCTTCTGCATCCTCTTCTCTCACACCAACTACCTTCATGTCCTCTTTCACTACATCCATAAACCTCCTCTTTGGTCTTCCTCTAGGCCTCCTGCCTGGCAGTTCAAAACTCAGCATCCTTCTACCAATATATTCACTATCTCTCCTCTGGACATGTCCAAACCATCTCAGTCTGGCCTCTCTGACTTTATCTCCAAAACCTCTAACATGTGCTGTCCCTCTGATGTACTCGTTCCTGATCCTATCCATCCTGGTCACTCCAAAGAGAACCTCAGCATCTTCATCTCTGCTACCTCCAGATCTACCACCTGTCTTTTCCACAGTGACACTGTCTCTAGACCAAACAACATCGCTGGTCTCACCACAGTTTTGTACACCTTTCCTTTCATTTTAGCTGAAACTCTTCTGTCACACCTGACACGTTTCTCCACCTGTTCCATCCTACCTGTACATGCCTCTTCACCTCTTTTCCACACTCTCCATTGCTATGGACTGTTGACCGTAAGTACTTGAAATCCTCCACCTTCTTGATCTCTTCTCCCTGTAACCTCACTCTTTCACTTGGGTCCTTCACATTCACACACATGTACTCTGTCTTACTGCAGCTAACCTTCATTCCTCTCCTTTCCAGGACAAACCTCCACCTCTCTAGCTTCTCCTCCACCTGTTCCCTGCTCTCACTGCAGATCAAAATGTCATCTGCAAACATAATAGCCTATGGATATTCCTGCCTAACCTCGTCTGTCAGACTGTCCATCACCATAGCAAACAAGAAGGGGCTCAGAGCTGATCCCTGATGCAGTCCCACTTCCACCTTGAACTCCTCTGTCACACCTACAGCACACCTCACCACTGTCTTGCAGTCCTCATACATGTCCTGCACCACTCTAACATACTTCTCTGCCACTCCAGACTTCCTCATGCAATACCACAGTTCCTCTCCGTGTCGTGAGGCAACAGCGCTACCCACTGCGCCACCGTGCTGCCTGAGGTCGATTTATGTTGTAGGCATAAATCGACTACCGAGTGCGCAAAACCCCTGTAGCACAGGTAAGCTAATCGATGTAGCGTGATCACCTGCAGCCAGTGATGGCTAAGGGGGGCGTGTCATTACAAATTGACATGATGTGTCAAACGTACTCAGTGATTCGTGTGTGTTCGGCAAAACGCCCGACACGATTTTTCTTGACCTTCGTCTACGCCGAACCCCTGAGACCGACTCACCGAACCCCTAGGGTTCGATCAAGCCCAGTTTAAGAGCCACTGCTCCAGATCTACAAAAACACAATGCAACTCCCTCTGGCCTTCTCTGTACTTCTCTATCAACATCCTCAAAGCAAATACTGCATCTGTAGAACTTTTTTTGGCATGAAACCATACTGCTGCTCAAAAATGCTCACTTCTGCCCTTAGTCTAGCTTCCACTACTCTTTCCCATAACTTTATTGTATGGCTCATCAGCTTTATTCCTCTGTAGTTGCCACAACTCTGCACGTCTGCCTTGTTCTTAAAAATGGGTTCCAGCACACTTCTCCTCCATTCCTCAGGCATCTTCTCACTATCTAAGATCCTGTTGAACAACCCAGTCAGAAACTCTACTGCCACCTCTCCTAGACACTTCCAAACCTCTACAGGTATATCATCAGGACCGACTGCCTTTCCACTCTTCATCCTCTTCAATGCCCTCCTCACTTCATCCTGACCAATCTTTGCTACTTCCTGGTCCACAGCAGTCACCTCTTCTAGTCTTTGTTCGCTCATTTTCCACATTCATCAACTCTTCAAAGTACTCTGTGTACAATATTAGTGTTTTTAAATCTTTGAACCATATAAATTGTGTATTTGAATATGGTGTTGATAGTAAAAGCATCATTATTTATATTTTTAGTAAGAGGGGGAGTAGAGTGGAATACATGGGTGCTTTTTTTGTGGTTTAAAAGTTTCACTTTCCAGTGTCAAAATTTCCCTTGATCACAGGAAGAATGCTTAATGTGTCATGATGACAGTATATAAGCTTGACCTCAGCCTCCACTCATCACAGTTCTCAGAGATCACCTCTAAAGCTGAATTTATTACGTCTCTTTTCTACAAATAACAACAATTTTTCAAGCACTAGAGTCTTTTTGATCAGAACAGAAGCCAACAATGTCAAGCATAATGAAAGTGCTTTTGGCCTTGGCTGCCGTGGTCTGCATTGCTAAAGCGCATTGTAAGTATTTATATTTTTCATTATTTAAAGTGTTTTTGTTTAATGTTTGAAACATGTAACTACCAGCAGAAATCTGTGCAAATAAATTTCACTTTTTTTCACTTATCTTTCTCTGCAGTTCATGAATCGGGTTCACAGTGTCTGTGTCAGAGTCTCTCGATGTCACCTCGCATTAAGTCTGAAATAAAGGACATCCAAATCTATCCAGCAACCATCTTCTGTGACAAAGTGGAGATTCTGTAAGATACATTTTAATCTTTCAGAAAAATTTAGCGCATACATATAATTCGATTTTTTTGGAAATGCAAGCATTACATGTGTAGAAGAAAGGTTGATCTTTGACTTCAGCCATTACAAAATAACTTTTTGTCAATAATAAATAATCTTTAAAATCACAACTCTCTAGAATCAGACCAACAAGGGTTCTCCTATATTTGTGGTGATGAACTTTTTGTTTTCCATCTGAACTCATCGTCTGCTGTCCATCTCAACAGGGTCACCACAAACAGCGGCAGCCGCTACTGCCTGAATCCCAAGTTGAAGGCAATGAAGAGGTTTCTGTCCACCATCATGTGAGTGTATTATCTATCTATCTATCTGTCTGTCTGTCTGTCTGTCTGTCTGTCTGTCTGTCTGTCTGTCTGTCTGTCTGTCTGTCTGTCTGTCTGTCTGTCTGTCTGTCTGTCTATCTATCTATCTATCTATCTATCTATCTATCTATCTATCGGTCTGTCTGTCTGTCTGTCTGTCTATCTAACTGTATTAATGTGTCTAACATCTGTACTTTATCTTATTTTGTCATTTTTAGAGGGAAACAGAAACTGGCCACAGCCAGACCAACAGTTCAGTTCAGTACCAGCTTAAGCAGCACCAACACAGCTCCCATCTGACTCCTTGATCAATAAGAAGTTCGGATAAACTACGACTGCAGAAACAAAATGACAAATGAATGAATTTTTTTTTCTATCTACCTTCTTTTTTTTCTGATATGTGCATATTATGTGCCGGTATTTCTTTTTCATTTCCTTCGGTTTGTTTTTGTAAATAGATTTTTGAGATACACTTTGTCTGATAAAAATAATTTCATTTTTTATAATAAAACTAAAATAATTGATATTGAGAAAAGTACTGTGTTGATGGTGTTATAGGTTCATGTGGTGGACATCTTGTATTTTGTGCATATTTATACACATGGGTTTTTTCACATATGTGGAGATGTTGTTCATATGAATGGACAGATACACTGCCCGGTAAAAAAAAAAGTCACCGTTTGTGTTTCAATAAGCAAATTGCAGTGTTATGATCAGGGGTTGCTTCGGTTGTTCAAGTCTAGGCTCAGCAATATTATTCAGCAAAAAAATTAAGTCAGCTGAGTATCTGAATATACTAAATGACCAGGCAATCCCATAAATGGATTTCTCCCAGATGGCACGATCATATTCCAGGACAACAATGCCAAAATTTATCAGACTCTAATTGTGAAAGAGTGGTCCAGGGAGCGTGAGGAATCATTTTGACACATCAATTCACCCCCACAGTCCTGAGCTTAACCCCATTCAAAGTCTATGGGATGTGCTGGAGAAGACCTTGCAGAGTGGTTTGACTCCTATCGTCAATACAAGAACTCAGCCAAAAATTAATGCAATTCTGGACAGAAATAAATGCTGTGACGTTGTACGAGGTTGTCGAAACAATGCAGCAAATGCACACCTCAATCAACGCTACAGGCAGTCCCACGAAATATTAGAGTTTGTGGCTTTTTTTTGGGCCGGGCAGTGTACATGACTTTGTTCTTTGTGAATAGTAAGCAAGCAAGTAAACAAGTCAAAAATAAACACACACACAAATTCAACCAAATTGTCTAAACTGTTAAAGGCAGATATCCAGATCCAGTTCAGTTCAGAAGAGCTAGTGGTTAGTTCCAGATATTTGACCCAGTTGGTATTCTTAGCCAAGACTTTGTCGACTCTCACTACGTTAAACAAGGCAGCCAGAGACTGCAACATCCTGCGATATCATCACATTTTTGTGCCTCTGGCTTCTTGAAAATGTTGCTTTTTGTTTTGTGATTATATCTCATCAAGTTTCAGAGATTTGTACCTAAAAAGGTATAAAAGTGAAAATTTGATGTGAGCTAGTTTTTTAAGGTCAAGGTTGTGATCTAATTTTCATCCCCTTGCCTCCCTGAATATAATGCCTTTTGTTTTGTCTTTCAATTTTATCCGGTTTCTGACATATATGCAAAAAAATGTACAAAAGTTGAAATTTGACCTTGACTTAGTTACAGTATCTGATTTTCAGCCCCTTTGCCATCCGATTAATCTGCTTTTTCTTTCATCTTTCTATCTGCAACGGTTGTGAAAATGTTTATTGGACGGATGGACGGGCGAACACACAAACACTGACAATTATAATACATCACCACTTCGCGGGTTGTAATAAAACCAACTCCCCAACATCCTTTAAAAACTGAAGAAACTTCTTGGATGAGAGGTGACATATCTACAAAATTGTACTACAAGTTCAGTTTCAGCACATGATCTGTTGGTCAGATATAGTAACAGTTTACTCATTAATGCTTACTCTATTATTTTAAGGTATGAAGGAAACAGGAAAGAGTTGAGCATCGAGTTCATTTAGATTTGGTTTTCTTCTCTTGTTAGTTTTAGTTTCTCTTCCTTGTTTCAGGACTGGACTGGAGGCAAAAGGCTTTTCCAGTCCAGAGAGAGAAGTTATATAACCCGTGGCTCCATCCAGCAGGGTGAGGTGTGGATAACAGGGATTTTGAAGTGATTAAACAGATATCTTAAACAATAGTTTTCTGTTCCTAAGCTGATATCGTTGATGTCCCATGTAGACCGTGCTACATTGTGGTTCAGCATTGCCAAGGAAATAAAGATGACGTGATTGTTTCGACATCCTTTAATTTGTAGCACTGTTTCCACACACAGTACCATCTTGGTCATAAAAACATAGAGACAGTGAAAACACAAATACTGTTACTCATTAAAACACAACCTCCTCGGCAGATGTACAAAAAATAAAAAATACAAGACTCACTGTGTGTTTAGAATATAAAAGAACCTGAGTTCACTTAGCAGAATTAAGAGGAAGACAGTTTCTAATCAAGGAAGAATTCAGTAAGAGGAGGCATATGAACTACAATAAAAACTGGGTTTTATTTCACTGACAAATCTGATCTTTTACATTTCAAAACCTGTAAAGTCAGACCAAAACTATTCATTTAATTTTGTTTTCTAACATGCTCTAACATCGTGTCTGTGTGTTTCAAATGTAAATCACCCTTAGCCTACAAGTGGCCAAGTTTTCTGTGGGAGTTAATGAATCCATACAGAGGTTAATCTGTGCAGTTTTAAAACACCTAGTCTGTGTGTTAAAAGAATTTAAAAATCCTTTAGTTTTGACAAAATGTCAAATTACTTAAAATCTGATTTATATTTTTTGCACTGTATATATGTAAACGTTTAAGTGTTCTCTGTCTCATAGAGATGGGTGATCACAGCAGTTTCTGCGCTGATATAATAAAAATAACTTAAACAACAATTTAAAAATAACAATAAAACTTAGACCAGCTAAAGGTGATACACTGGGTAAAGATCAGCTGCAGATGGATGACATTTCTATGAAGTTATGGACAGAGTGATGATGATGACGGCACCTGTTCAGTGACAGTGCAGATCTTCTGTGGTGCCTTAAGAAATTACACAAAGAAAACAATAAATATGACACATATCAGTTTTTATTGATGTTCAGGTGGGACATTTTCTCAGCATCCACTGTGGAGCCATTCTTATTGGTCTAGAAAGACACATTGCTCACAATTCTGATTTCTAACATAATTATGACATCACGTTGAAGCTCTGACACATAAAATACAGCTGAACCTTTGTACAGCTGTATTTTATTTATCAAGCTGTTCTCTTATTCACATCTCTCATTTTATCAGTTTTATGTCCTTGTTTTCAAAGTCTAAACTCAAGACTAAAGGCTGTTTATTTGCCACATGGATGCCTGTACTGGTACAGCAGCAGTTAAATGACAGTCGATTGTTCTGTCCCCTACTGTCATCACCTAATCACATCTACTGATTTTTTTTTTTTTTACTTAAACAAAATCGTTGGGCATTTGTTTATAATTTATTTCAATTTTATAATAATTAATTACAATAATTTATTGGAAGCGTCCTTAAAACTTAGTAAGCCCATGCCCATCAGAGACAATGAAGCTGTCACTGGTGTCAAACAGGAAGGTCCCACATACACAACAGTATCACTTCATATATACTCTTAGTCTCTGTGACATTTTTACGCACTTTCTATAACATCTAATATCACCCAACCAATATTAATGTTGAGCAATGCCATTTGAATGACGTCCTGTTCCCACTGTGTCAGAATTCTGTGCTGTTCCGCAGGATTCTGTCGCTCTCCGTTCGCGGGGAGGCGCGTTTCCCGTCACTGTGGACTGTCACTGTCTGCTCCGACACTGTTTACACGTCCAAAAGTCATGGATCGTCCAACCAGTGAACAAACACACAGTAAAAAGGTCGACGGTGCTGTGCGTCTCTGCTACGAATGAAATCATCCCCACGGTGGATTAAATCCCGAGACGAGGTAAGAGGAAATATAACCAGTAACTTCCACAGCGCACTATCATGAGAATATAGAAAAAAAAAATGCGATGACATCTAATGCATATAGAAAGCATAGATTGATAACCTTGATTTTTGTTAGGTTACTTGTGTTCTTGTGTGTATTTCCAGTATTTTGTAATGAAATGCTTGGGTTAAATAATGCTGATACGACCCATCCCGCCTATGGCGTGACTTTAGTTCCTGATTTTGCAAGTCACTGTATGTGGCGCGCCACAGGAACAACAGATAGATGTCAGCTGTTCGGATGATACCCCACTATACTGACACCAATGATCCGAATCTGCTAAATCCGACCAAGGATAGAGTTTAGATTCTAGTCTGACTGAACTTCGCTCATTCAAGTGAGGAGGATCAGGTGGAAGCAGAACAGAACAGGCACAGGCTGCATCTCACAGCCTGCCTGTTTTTCTGTGGCAGGACTGAGGACAGCTCTGACAGACAGTGATGTGGGTGACTGTACTGTAACCAGATACTCTGGTTCTATTTGGAGCATATCAGACACGGGACACTGAGTACAGACAACTGTAAACACAAATGTCAGATGGATTATCTTCTTATATGTTGTTGCTTTACAAGTGTTTCTGATGTGCCTCAGTATCTGTCTAATAACCTAGTAACACTTTGTCATGTGACCTGTTCAAATTTGGAGGCCAAAGCAGAGAGAGATTACCACCACACCGCCTTGTCTACTGTGGTCAACCTTGCTGATTCACTGTCAAAATGGCCTCAGGACGGGGAGGGCTTCCTGGTAATTCAAAATTTAGATACTTAAATATGCATGATATCTTCTCCACTGGTTTGCTTGTTCTACTTAAGCCCTAATTTGGTGCAAAACAAAACAAAAAAACCCTAACATTATATTCCCCATTAAAATGTCTGCATGTACTTTTGGAATAACTAAAACATTCATCTCTTTTTTTTTCCTAATATTCTACAGAGGGTGTCACCTCAAACATGTAAAAAACATGCAACATAATTTTTTTATGCGTAATGTCAAAAGGTATATCTATAAAATAAGGTTGTGCCTGAAGATGAAGTTAAAGTCATTAGTTTTTAAATATGCTATGGACAATATGACCATGGAAACATTTTCATGGAAACAATATTCTGTATTTAAAAAAAATGTAATTGGAACCTCTATTATTGATTATTATTTGTGTAATACATGGTGAAGCCAGTATGTATTGGCTTACAAACTGATGATAGGGGATATGGTGTAAATTTAGGTCCAAAATTCATGACAAGAGGGATAGTGAGTAACAAGAGCTTCACAGAACAACATTGTTGTCCTCAATGGCCCTGGGGACCCATAATAATGTAGTGCCATGCAGTGAATTTCTAAGTCTCAGGAGGTAAAATATCTGAAGTTCACAGTTAGAACCGGGGATGTCCCTACGAAAGAATAGACATATTCAAACCACAAATAGAAGTCCAGGTCTTCTGATTCCACCTTTAAAGATTACAATAAACTGGATGAATGATTATCTACACAAGTTAGTGAAAATGCCCAGGTATCCTATCATCCAACACCTGAGAAATGAAGGAGAGGCAGAACACCATTTTCCAGTTGACTTCATTCAGCCTAGGGATCTAACATGACCTGGTGGACTGAGAATCTTCACAGACACGTCATAATAGTTTGTTCAAAAGCTGGTTAGTTTAAACCTAGTTAGTTCCAAAACTAGTTAGTTAAAATGTAGTTAGTTAGTTTAAAACCTAGTCAGTTCAAAACCTAGATAATAATAATAATTTAGTAATTAAATAATTTAACATAAACAATTTAACATCAACAGTGTAAACATAAAACAATGTAAACATGAATAATATCTATCCATTTTCTTTTCACCGCATTATCCGCCGCAGCGGGTCAAAGGGAGCTGGAGCCTATCTCAGCTGGCATAGGGCGTGAGGCGGGGGAAACTCCGGGCGCGACGCCAGTGCGCCGCGGAGCCAAACAGAGACGTAGAAAACCACGCACGCACACACTCACACCTACGGTCAATTTGGGACCGGCCAATTAACCTGAAGCGCATGTTTTTGGAGGTGGGAGGAAGCCGGAGAACCCGGACAGAACCCACGCAGACACGGGGAGAACGTGCAAACTCTACACAGAGACACGAACCCAGAACCGCCTTGCTGTGCGGCGACAGCGCTGCCCACTGCGCCACTGTGCCGTCCCACATAAATAATAATTAAATAATAACACAATTACCATAAATACAGTGCGCCCTAGTTCCAGGAAACATACGCGATTAACGAATTCAGCAATAGAACGATGAACTATTTATCTTATTATTTACGGTAATTTAAACGTTTATGACCCTCCCCATACTGATATTAAACCACCTTCTATCTGTATTACCTTTTCCCACACTCTTATCGACTCTTTAAAGCACTTTTGTGTCTCACGTAAGTTCGAGACTGATGGAACGAGTGCACTTCCGGATGCCAACAGCCAATAGAATGCGCGTACGGTATCACATGACTGCTTACCAAAAATCCACCATGAGGTGAAGTCGCGAGCGTTGATGCACGAATGCGCGAGGGCGCACTGTACACTGTTTATTTTAAATAATAATTCAGAACCTAGTGAGTTGTTCAAAAACTAGTTAGTTTAAAGCCTAGTTAGTTCAAAACCTAGTTAGTTTAGAACCTAGTTTTTTAAAAACCTACCAATTTTTGCTTCCTTTATTGCTGCCTATTACTTATTATTGCTGCCTTTGCAGAATATGTTGCTCTTGCCAAACTAAGCCCGTTTCTAACATTCCTTCCTCTTTTACATTCTTCAGCACTTGAATCTAACCCATCATCTGGAATTTTCGGTTCCTTCTCATCTCCAATGGGAATCATTCGGCGCAATATCAGCTATGATGATCTCATGGATGCCCCCATGCATTCACCTCCATCAGATTTTTCTGTCAACATGTTTTGGAAAGATCCTGTCATTCCAAAGCACAAGTTCAGGAACACTACAGAGGTGCATTCCTCTTTATTCATATTGTTTCAGATTGTTTTGATGTGGCACCCTGTAAAAAAGGTTCTATCATTTTCTTGTTTTTGCACGTTAAAGCCATTCCTAGTCCTGTTTTACTTGCTTGCTTTTTGGTTATACAAATGATCTGCATACTAATCCTAAAAGTGCAAACTTATGTGAACAGGAAAGCGAGAGTGGTGGGAAGATGCTCTCTTTTGAGGCACCGGTTCTGGGCAAACCTCCAGTGTCTGCTGTGAAATCCAAAGCCACCTCTTTCATGAACTCACTCATGATGAGTAAGTTCACACAAAACAACTGATGATTATTTAGAGAAGATTTATTTAAATTTTGATAAATAACTAGATCAACAAGTTAGACGTTGTTCCTTCACAACAAGTAACAGAACCATGTTAGCTTTATTAGTGATTGTCGAAAGGCTGCTGTCCTTGAGATTGGGCCACATTGAAACGCAACATTTTCACTTATTAACATATTAACCAACTGACTCCTTTTGACTCCGCTATTGCCTGTATGTCCCTCTTCACTCAGAGAAGGTTGATGACAATCTTCAAAGGTTTGAGCACCAGACAGGTCTGACAGATACCAGGTATTCTCCTCACAAAGGACTCTCTGCTGAGGAGACTCGCTTTCACCAGCTTGGGGATGGCATGCAGCCAGTGAGTATGAACAAGGAACGCTGAGAAGTTTGTCTATACCATCAAATACTAATAAATTACACAACACGTACACCAAATGTGGGATATAGGTTGTATATTTCACATGCTGCTGGTGTTTTACAACATTTCGGCCTCAATGCTAAAAAGCAGGTTTGAACTTCGAATCGGTTCAGATTGATGAATATAGGCAAACATTATTTTATACTTGAAAGACCTGAAGTACAGCTTTAAGCATTGGGCGGAATCCAAATGCAAGCTATTGAAAGTATTGATTCAGAAACTGACAAAAGTATCGAGTTTTTTTCTGCCTGGATTTTTTGTAGTTAATCTGTCTGCTGTGCACCACCCCCTCACGCTCGCATTCAAAGTCAACTAACTTGACTAAAGTACAATATTCAGCAGTGTTGCAATGTGTAGTTGTGCCAAGATTAAGCTCTAAAGATCCTTTTTTTTCCTTTTGAGGGGAGTTGATTCGACTGTGGTTAGTGCCCATGACTGAATGACACACTGATTTAGCGTTCAAGCGCTGTTGTACTGCTCACCAGTAGGTGATGCTGTTGTTCAGCAGCAGCACATAACTTCTAAACAGCCCAAGATTGAAAAGAATGCTATGTCACAAACAACACTTTATGTTAAACTTAAATCTGTTCCCATACACAAATCCAGAAACCCACATGCCACTATTAAATGAGAAGTACAAGATAACTTGGCATCATCCCTAAACCTTAACATCAACAGTCCCATAAACGGTGGCTCTCAGAGTGAGGGCACCCCTTCCTATGGTCGCTCCATTATTTTTTCACTCGAGATTTGCTCTAACATATTGGATGTGCTAAAAACACACACCGCCACCCTGGGAGACAAAATAAACTGATCCACACAATGGCTGCTGGTGTTTGGCTTGTAACCGTGGGCAAGGGTTAAACAGCCCACCTTTCACTCCTCTCTCTAAATGTCTGTCTTCTCTGTACTTTGATGTCCTAAAATGAGTGTTCCTCCTCCATTTTTTCACTTTATTTATTTATTTATTTATTTATTTCACCCATTTCCTGGTGATAGCTTACTTATGCTATCAGTATTTTAGGAGGGTATCTGTCATTTGTTTGTCCATCCTATCAACTGATTTCAGATTACACATATATAAATTCATATAACTCATAGTGATATCAACTTATAACTTTGTGAACCTCCATCCATAACGTCAATATCTTGGGGCATTTTCAAAATATACAGTACATGAGTGATCAGCGGCTAGTGCTCCATATGCTGTCCAACACGGTAACTGCCTCTTTACAAATTTACCCTTAACCTTTGGTGTAAATCAAATAATTTTTTTCCAGGAGAATTTCCTCCATATCTGTGAACTGGTAGTTGTTTAACTTATTTTCCACACTCTGATTCCCATCTTTCTTTTATGTAATTAATTGTATGGTTTTTTTTTCAGTTTATATCAGTTTTTGATAACAAAACCCCTACAGCAAGTAAAACATCAAGGGCCGTGACATTGCCTGATATGGCACAACCGTGGCCCCACCCTGGAGCCAGCCCGGGGTTGGGGCTCGTATGCGAGCACCTGGTGGCCGGGCCTCTACCCAGCCAGGCTCAGCCCAAAAGGACAATGTGGGCCAACCTCCGGTGGACTTACCACCCATCGAGGAAACCGTAGGAGATTGGTGCCGTGTGGATTGGGTGACAATCCCCAGACAAAGAACCTAGTTCTAGGGACATGGAATGTCACCTCTATGGGGGGGAAAGGAGCCAGAGATTGTGAGGGAGGTTGAGAGGTACCGACTAGATATAGTCGGGCTCACCTCCACCCACAGCTTGGACTCTGGAACCCAAACCCTTGGGAGGGGCTGGACTCTCCACTTTTTTGGTGTTGCCCAAGGTGAGAGGTGGCGGATTGGTGTGGGCATGCTTATAGCCCCACAGCTCAGCCGTCATATGTTGAGGTTCACCCTGGTGAACAAGATGGTCGGGTCCCTGCACCTTCAGGTTAGGGACAGGTGTCTCACTGTTGTTTTGGCCTATGGGCCAAATAGCAGAGCGGAATACCTGGCCTCCTTGGAGTCCCTGGAAGGAGTACTGAATAGTGCTCCGACTGGGGACTCCATCGTTCTCCATGGGGACTTCAACGCTCACGTGGGCAATGACAGTGAGACCTGGAAAGGGGTGATAAGGATGAACGGCCACGCAGATCTGAACACGAGTGGTAAAGGAGCCTAGGTTGTATTCATTTGAATCATTTAAGGTCCAGTGATTAAGTAGATTATTAATCCAAGTACTATTCCATTGTGACTGACGATCATTTGGAAGTGTGCTTGAGGCTGGCTGTCAGTAGCTACTGTGTGGACTATTCATCCCCGACTGATTCCATCCAGTGCAAATCATCAGTGTAATCTCGGGAAATTACAAAAAAGTACAGTTATTTGTGTTATGTTGTGCAGTACGGGCTCATTGTGTTTATGCAAGCCATATCAACACACAGCTACTTAAAAAAAATAAAATAAAATAAAGAATTAAAAATAAAGAAAAAAAATTAAAATTAATCAAAAAATTAAAATTAAAAATAAAGAATTCTCAGTATATTTATGAATTTATTTATAAACAAAACATACATATTTATACGATAACTCTTTATTTGTCCCACAGTGGGGACATTTTATATTTATAGATATACTGTAAATATGTGTTTTGTAGTAGGTAGATCATTTTGACTGTGTGCGCGCGCGCATGTATGTGTGCGCGCGCATGTATGTGTGCGCGCGCATGTATGTGTGCGCGCGCGTGTCTGTGCGCGCGCGCGTGTCTGTGTGCGCGCGCGTGTCTGTGCGCGCGCGCGTGTCTGTGCGCGCGCGCGCGTGTCTGTGTACATACGGGCTTGTTGCTTCGACTGTGTTTTCGAGAAATAACATTCCCTTGTTATAACCATCGATTATGGACAAAAATAGTGTCTCCATCGGACTGGACAGTCAAAGGAACCCAATTATAAAAAGGTATGATTAAGAATTATGGTATTTAACGATCATCTATTTGTAGATTCCAGGTGGAATGAAAGCTGTTAGCAAAACAACGCTGTCGCATAGCTAGCATAGCTAGTGAAGCAGGAATCGGAGTAAACAAACTGTATATTCCCTTTACTTAGGTTGCGTCATGGCCTATCAACTAGCTACGTGCTTAAACCACTGTGGAAATCAAAACCAGTTCTGAACAAAGAGTTGGTCGGGTATTTAAGTTGGATAAGTGGTGTTTAGCTTGAAACTTGTTCGATGCATTTGTTTACAACCAGCGTGGCAGGGTTAGCTTAGCTTAGCGCTAGCATACTTAAAATAACCGTGACAAGTTTCCGTTAACGGCAGTGTAGCTTAACCCGAATAAAATACACGGAGTGACATTTATCAGAGTCAGAATGACTCAGAATGTGTTTTTTTTTTAATTCTTGAAATCTGTTCTTTATTTTGTATCGTATTGTCTAATGTTCAGTTCACTGGGCTTCAGAAGATTTGCCTCAGTTAGATGAACAATAATGCTACAGGCTAGTAGCTAAAATAAACCAAAATAAATAGTATGAGTTCACTTTAATGTTCGTTCGATTTTTAAAAGTTAGTGAGCTAGGTCCTGAAGAGGATGTGGACTAAGTTGTGACTAAATTATAGGGGCAAAGTTTTCACTGAACACACACACACAGGGTTGTAGCAATGATTAATCCAACAGTAAAATAAATAATTTTACACAGGCGTGAACGCTATATGGACATGTCCTGAGGCTTGTCCAATGAAGCAGAATCTGTGTTGGTAGGGTATGTAGAAAAATAAGACAGTTATCAGTGTCTTTATAAAACTGATCAGATCCCTGTTACACTGAAGCAGAAAATATTTTTTCCAGTTTACCTCACATAGTAAATCTTTAGATCATAGACGGTACTTTGTCAACATCTAAAAGAAGCCAAAGTCCTGGTTTATCAAAGAAAGCTGATAACCAACTTAGACATAGCCTAAGATTTCATTCAGAACAAATTCATGGTTAATATGATTTTCAAAGGGTGGTGCTTCAGCGTAGGGAGACACAAAGGCAAAGCATCATTGTTTAGTCCCTGTTCCATGCCAGATCCACTCACCTCACTTCACTGTAGTGTATAAAATGCTATGTACAAATGTAATTGGGGAAGAGGGGACTATTTTGCTTGTTTGGCAGTAGAGAGACAAACAGTACAAACTCAATGTTTGTTCAGAAGCAGTGAGGCAGTTGGACAGGACAGGGGTGTGTCTTTTTTTGCCCAATATGTTCAGTGTGTTTTAGGTTTACATAGTCTCGTTCTCGTTTTTACACATCATGTTTATCTTCAAGTATACTGGTATCAGTCTGCTGTCTCGCAGATTCTCTTTCTCTTGATTACAAACTGAGCAGCAAATGTCAAACTACTAATACAACTTAATAAGTGAACACAGTGACACACTTAAACAGAAAAACATCCAGCAAGTATCCAGTGTGTGTGTGTGTGTGTGTGTGTGTAAACAATCTTGGCTCAATGTTGCATTAGATATAACACAAGCCAGAACAAGGGAATTGCAGCGCATGGTTGTAACTATATTTGTTGGTAACTGTGAGATATTGATGTCTACATCTTCACAACTAGAACCAAGAAAGTGAGATGACTACTTCAAAGCATGGCTTTTATGTGTGATAAGCTGTGATTGGTGGAACTCGTACTCCAATAGGACAAAAGTTCCCTTGGGCTGTGATGATTAAGCTAAGTTTTGATTAACTTTGCTCATTGTCAAAGCACCAGGACTTATCAGAGCCTCTGTGTGGTTGTCATTTGTTGTGGTTCTTTTATCTTTTTTTTCTTTCAAGTTCAAGCTCAGTAGTTCTTTGATGTGTTATTATTGTTGTTATTTTTGACCTACAGGTCCAGGAAAACGCTGTTGAACTTGCTGCCTGTTTGCTATGAATAATCCCGTGACTGACACAAGCCACAAACGTGCTGTTGTACGTACTAACGTGGGCTCAAGCTAAAAGACTCACATATCCACATACTTAAACAGACTTCTTCAATCTAAAAGCAGAGGACTTGATAATTTAATCACGATAGAGGACAGAGAGTCAGTTAGGTTGAGGATATTGTTTTGTTGTCGGCTCCTTTCATTACATCTGCTTTATTTCACCCTGGCGCAGAAGCTGAGGATGCCAAGTGGGGACTTCAAGGAGGACAGGCTTACAACATCAGCACAATCCACCCCGAGTGGAACCCCATCCGTTACCCCCTCCGTCACTCCCAGTGTCACCCCCTGTGTTACACCCCAGTCATCACCAGCTCTTGGTCGCAGGTGGGCATCATAATGCTGAATATTAAGCTTGTTTTTGTAATTTGTTTTTAAGACATATGCAAAATATTACTTTCAACTGGGTGCAACTAGAACAAGTAAGCATTGCATTCCTTGTGTGGCCCAGATTACTTGCTCTATCCTTCTATTTTTATGTTCATGATTTGTTCTTGTCTGGGGGGTATACAGGGCCTGGTACCCGCTGAGTCCTTCACCTTTTCTTGCTGTACCAGAGCTCAACAATCCCAACTCCAGCACAGGTATGGGAGGAAATGAGGGAGGAGGGGAGAAATGGAACTTTTTTGGAACTCGATCTGTTGTACAGAAGTCCCCCACTGACCCAGGCTCTGACACCAGCTCAGGTACTGCATCTGTATCTTAACTCTGCTGCATTATCAACAGGACACAGTAGATTCTAAATATTTTCAAATGCGTAAAATGAACTTTGTTCCATAATAATTGTGATACTTTTGAACACTAGTTGACACTACAGTCGAGTCGAGTTACCTTAAACAATGCAGGTAAAAAAAAAGAGAACGATTGTGATACCAGATGAGGATTGATAGTCATCCATCCATAGGAGCAAGAGGAGTAGCGTTACGGGCTGTGCTGTCATTTAGAATTTTGCTGTAGGAACATTATGCAAATTTAGAACAAAGGATATGGGAATTTGGACAACTACGAAAATAATGTTCTGAGCAGGATGTAGAGAGAATCTGACTGACGGGATACCAGGCATTGAAATCCCCAAATTAACAGTAAGATACAGGATATGCGAACGTCAACAATGTAGAGTGGGAAAGCAGGTGAAACATTGTTTGATTGTCATGTGCACAAACAAATTGAGAGAGTGAAAGGTTTTTTAAGAAATTATTGCTGGCTTCTAATTCTGAATGAGAATATCATTGTCAAAAACTGAAATTTCCCTGTGATAACCGTAAAAATGTCTCATACCTTTCTAATAACATATGGGGTTTTCAGTGTTCTCGTTTGCATGTGTCCTTGCGTCTATGATGCATATTTTTTGACAGGGACGCACGATCGTCAGACAGCGTGCGTCCATGGGACGCAAGCTTTAAATGCACTACCGTTCAACAAAAATACTGTATTCACAATTTTTTAATTTCTCCACTTAAATTTCGAACCCGGAAATCGACAAATACTGTATGTTTTGATCTCACGCGAGTGTCTTGTCACAAGACTGCGTGATTCATCCATCCATTTTCCTTCACAGCTTTATCTGCCATCACGGTGCCAGTGCGCCACGGAGCCACACAGACAACCACACATGCTCACATTCACACACTACGGGCAATTTGGAAAGGTCAATTAACCTGAAGCTCATGTTTTTGGAGGTGGGAGGAAGCCGGAGAACCTGGAGAGAACCCACGCAGACACAGGGAGAACGTTCAAACTCCGCACAGAGCGGGACTCGAACCCGGTACCACCTTGCTGTGTGGCAGCAGCGCTACCCGCTATGCCACCGAATGCCGAATCACACCCCTGCGTGATTCGGCATTATTAAAAATTGACCAATTGGCAACGCGAAGTCTTCTGGTTTTACACGCTGCATTGAGAGCGAGGAGTTAGTTAGACCCTGTTAGTTTGTCCTGTTGGGTTTGTCTGTTTGTTAAAGCACTTTGAAATGTCTAATGATGTGATTAAGCACTATACAGGTAAAGGTTGATTGATTGATTGATTGATTGTCACCGTGCCTCCGAAAAAGATGCAAAAGTTGAAGAAAAAGCAAGCGACAATGAGTGCTTTCTTGAAAAAAAAAAAAACAACAGTTAATAAAGAAAAAGAGACAGATGTTACTGACATATTACTGAAATTTGTGTGGAGAAGACTGTCAGCTTGGTGCCATGTCCACAAGAGAATATATGAATTAAAGGCAAAGAAAACTACTGAGTGAAAAGCAAAAGTGGAAAAAAAACTAAAACATCTTTCTTTATTTCTAAAACTGTTTTTTTATGACTACCAGGCTTTAACATTTTGATAAAACTAAAATATAATACTATTTTTTTCTTTTTACTTAAACAGTTATGATGTTGCAATTGATAAAATCATTAAACAGTTTGTTTAGTTTTTATATTGTACTATTGGCAAAACTCAGTCCTTGCGTATGCTTTTACCATATATTCTGTTTTTACTTTTGGGATGTATAAAAGTCATGTTAGGATGCACACATTTTCCTTGGAAGCGCATCCCAGAGATGCACAACTTTGTAGTGGTAAAATGAACTCTGGGTTTTAATGATTTGCATCATCATTAATTATTATATTTTAGTGTCCCCACTTTTTTTAAAATGGAGTTGTACAGATTGTGATGTCTCACAGACTAAACATATGAAACTTCCTTTGACCAGCTGTCTGTTTAGATTTGAATTTATGACATTTACCATTTCCTTGCAGGCTTCTCACTGCAATCCTACTTTGGTATACAGAAGTCTTCCACCATGGATGGCACCAACACTCAAGTCAACTTCAAAGCGGAGGACCCTGCCAACTTCAACGTCCCCAGGATTGAATCCCTTGGCACTGAGGCTAAGAGGGCACCCCCAAAGCCACACAAACTGAAACCACGGGATATGAACATTTTAACACCTTCCAGCTTCTGAAGCACAATATTTAGTTTTTTTATTTATTGCTTTGGTCTGTCAAATTCCTCAATTGTTTTCTTGCCTTCTTGTGTGCTCTTCATCTCCATGGAAATCACTAAAGTTGGAAATATTGACCACCACCTTGGTATGAGCTCACTCTGACCTGACTTAGCGGATATAAATGGACATCTGCCAGTTTTTTGTTAATGCTCATCATTCTCTGCATATATATTCAGTCATTGTTGCAAATAAAATAATATATAAAATAATTTAAGTTGCTATTCCTGAATAGTGCACTGTGTTAGGTTAATAATATTCTGCCATGTAAGGGGTACATTTGGTACGAGACGGAACTTTTGAGAATATAGTGCCAGTCTCTTCCTTTCTTTATTTTCTTCAGGGTTGGTTTACTCTCGATAGTTTATCCAGCCATTTCAATTCCTCATGTTCATTTGTCACATTTCTATTACAAATTTCTTTTTATTCCTAACAATCTCACAGATTTATAGTTGTGTCCTGTTTTTACTGATGGCATGCTATGTACTATGGCTGATATTATGACTGAACTTGTTGTATTTGCTTTCTTCCCATCCAAGCTCAGCTTTTTATTATCTTGTGTTCAAGATCACCGTTTTTGACCAGAAGTGCTGTTTATTTTGTAAGTAATATTTCAATTCAGGTTTTACAAGTTTGTTCATTTAAATAGTTTGTTGACTTAAGATCTTAGGTTTGATCACACTTTTTAGTATGTAAAAAAAAAAAAAAAACCAAGGTATTGGTGTACATCATTTAAAATTTTTCATGGAACATGATTTCTGCTGTTCTATTTAGAAAAGTTGATGAATTATACTAATCAAGTACTTGCACAAGGGAGCTCATTTCCCTCTTATATCTGTAAATAAATGTACTAACAAACAGTATTCTTTTATGGGTCACTTCTTCATGTAAGCATCTAAAAACATAAGGCTGTAGACTCTAAACAAAGTTTTTATTAACTCAAACTCTGCATTTACCTGGGAAAATAAGACCAGCAGTGCTGAGGAAACGTCTGCATGGACCCCAGATGATCTGAGCTCCTATGCAACTCATTCTGAACATCAGCAAAATCAAGGACCTAATGTTGGATTACAGAAAGACTGTGAGAAGACCCACAAACAACCTACATACACACACTTACCCCCGTCAGTGAGACCACGGTTGAGAGAGTCAACAGCTTCACGTTCCATGAGGACCTGACTTGGACTCACCACAAAGCCTCCATCAGAGCAAGATCCAAATAATATTCTTCCTCTGCCAGATTGAGATGCTCTGGAATCCACGTCAACTTCTACAGATGAACCATAAAATATATTGACTGTGTCACCTCATGCATTATTTAGAGATAAATTTAGTTTTGAATTTTCTTTAGAATGTCACACGGACACTTCATTATGTATTTGCATTAAGTTTTGATGATTACACTTATAAGTCTGTGGTGCACTGGTGTCACGCCTGGAGTTTCCCCTGCCTCATGCCCTTAGTCAACTGGGATAGGCTCCAGGTCCCCTACAGTGGATGAAGCGCAGAGAAGATGATTAGACTTAACTGCTTTTGAAGACATGAAGTCCTAAATCGAAAGCATTTTTTTCATTCTTTACATTGTTTTTGTACATTTTGTGCCATGCATCACAATAATGTAGTTTTATATATAGTTTTAATTGCATCAAAAAAATTTTCTTACATTACAAAACTGAATTTTCCATGTCATCAAGGTAAATGTGAAGTTAAGGTAATTTTGTGTAATTTATGCCTCAGTTGCAGTCTTTGGCCAGAAGGGAGAGCAATAGAGTCAATATGAAGTTGAGTTATGCTCAAAAGCTTGAATTTTTACAGTTTTCAGTTTGTGTTATGTAACTTGAATCCTTATCAAAGATTAGAATAAAATACAGGTTTGACTATATTGAAAATAATTGATGTGTGAAATGTTGATGCTGTAAATTTTCCAGTATTAAAAGTGTGAGAGGTAATCAAACAAATATTAATTCTTCTCCACAGACATGATGGATACAGTTTGATTTGCTGTTTAAGTAAATAGTCTATCATACTATTTACTTACCATTAGTCTGTCCTGTCTTGTCCTGACGTCAAAGTGATTGATGTCATTGTAGCATCAATTACATTGTTAACAAGAACACATGATAACTGAATATTGTTAACTACACAGGTAACTCTATTATAAGCAAACATCCAGGTCATTAAAACTTGAGGCAGCAGGTAGATGCAATGCAGGGCAGAGTCCCTCCCACACAGACTCAGCCTTGAACTGGATAGATTTACAGCTCTAAGCATTTATTGTCGAGCGCTCAATTAACTGTGTGTGAGAGTCAGCAGCAGTGTGTGTGTGCGTGTGCTGGATTTACTGCAGGGCTTGCCTGTTTATTTTACCACTTCCAGAAATATTCCAGGATGCACATACAGATGATTCATATTGGACATTAAGCTTTTGTTTTCATACTGCTGACAGAAATCCATGAATGTTTCTAAAGATTTGGGTTTCAAACAAAAGAAAATTTCAGCTTGAGGCTAAAAGCATCACTTTCTGTCTGATCAACATCGAACTTTGACATTGATTTCTCAGAAATGAGCTGGAGCTCCTCAAGAGAGCACTTTATTTAATTACAGGCCACTGAGTGTCCGCATCTGGTTTTCAGGTAGTGCCACAGGAGCAAAGATAAAATCAAATGAAAAAATTCAAGTGCAGACAAGAGCTTTCAGTCAAACGCTGGAGGTGGAGGTGAAAGGGAGAAAAAAAGTTTGTGAATGAAATGAAATTTGGTGAAAAGAATCTAATAAAAGTGTAAACACAGATGGACAATATTACTTTTGTGTCATATTTCTGCTTGATCAACAACAAATATATAAATACAGAAGTCATGGCATAGAAACAACAAGGCGCTGAAACAGAAACGCATCCATGGTTGTAAAGCAAAGCCAAAAAAATGGGTGGAGGTGCCTGAAGGAAAGAAATGGAGAAATAGAAAAGGGTGGAGTGCCCCAGCAGCCGTGACATAATACAGATGTCCTTCCTCCCTCTCTCTCTGTCTGTCTCTTTAGCCCCCGCCTTTAAGGGTCCCCACCCCCACATCTGCTCTGATCCCTTGCAAATCATTTTGCTCATTCACCGAGGTGCGGCAACAAGTTTCATCCTGCCAAAGTGACCACACACCATAACAAACACCAGAAACTCATCTATAATGAGGCACAGCAACCTCGCTTGTCCGTTGCGAAAGACTCGTCTGGCCAAACTTCTTCCCTAACAACCACAAAGTAGTAACTTTCCATCCTTCTTTTATATTTTTTTCCTCACATCCCTATGACTTATCTCAGACTTCCCAGTCTGGCTTGCGCTATCATGGTGTCGACACTGAAATACAACACAATGCTAGCGCCAGTTTAAAAGGGCTGCATTTTTATAAAGATCAGCCTGTTCCACCAAGGATTGTGCGTTTTAGTGATACTGTCTAATTGTGCTCCATAGTAAGGTCAGCCTTGAGGAACATGGTGTGACCTTTCATCTACTCATATGGGTGGTAGAGCACTCAATGTCAGGATGACCCCAGCAACATAATGAGAAATACTCTCAGCACTTAATGAGGGCAAAAATCTGAGTGCAAATTCAACACAGTGGGGGTGATGAATTCTTTTAAAAGTGCTGGTGATGCAAAGTATGCATTTCTTTTGTGTTTGCTACCTCATCTGTGTACAATGTATTACTCTGAAGAAAGCTAATTTGTTAGGTTGCTCTCAAGGATGCTGCTTTGCTAAGATAATAATCTGCCAGAGAGAAAAGACTTAAACGCTGGAGTTGAACTTCATTCATAGCTCTATATGCAACATTTTGTGGTTTCTCCATGACCAATATGGAGATACTCTGGTTATTTCCACAATTACACAAACAACCGGAGATAAAACTTGACAAGGGATTTTAAGGGGGTCCCTTTGGATGTTTGCTGCTGGGTGGGACTCTCAGTGTCATAAGCAACGCCATCCGACTCCAGAACCACATCTGGGTCTGATTCATTGTGAGCTGGCCTGGAGGTGAACCCACTGATCAGAGAGGGACCTGAGCAGAGTTGATTGTTGTCTTCAGGTACTGTATCCTGTGAAAGCATGCATCAACGTGCTCACTGCCAGCGCAGGGTATAGGGTTACAGTGCTGCAGCTATTAACGCAGATGTAGGTCACACACACACAAATTGAATCAGTGTGTTATGTTATGCAATAACAACGTCATGTACATCATAAATTGTGAAGACATGGTCTTCATTATGACTAAGTCCATGTTCCTGAGCAAATAGGGAGATAATCCCTGTAAAAGAATCAAAATAGGAGTAAAAATCTCTTCACTTCACTGACAGCCGTCCCTCTTCTTACCTGTTTTCAATTTCATGCTTGAAGACTAAGAAAATAGAGGTGATGAGGAAGGAGCAGAAGTGTTCTGCTAACAGTTGGCTATGCCTCCGCTGTCTCTTGGCCACACATTCCTGGAGCCTCAAAGCTTGAGGAATAATGATAGAGATTTATGATGTAACATGCCCTCCACTTCAACCAGGACAGTGAGCAGCACAGATTCTGGTAAAACCTGTGTGAAAGTTTAAAAAAATAGACTTCACTAACTTCACATCCCTCACTGACATGTGAACGTGGGGTGGCTCTGGTTAATTCATATAGCATGTTGTTCAAGTGAACACCTTCGGCAATTTTTTTGATGCCTCATACAGTATACTGACTTCTTAATATGTTTTTATTGTAACATTCTTGTTGCTGTTCTATATTCTAGTCGGACCATTTTCTCATCCTGACTTCCAATTCAAAGAGCAAATGGTCTAAAATATCCTATTCTTGTCTAGTAGAATAGCGGCTTCTGCATAGCGTAACGGGCCATTTGTTTGTCAGCTAACAGGGGAAAGACCTTTTGCCCCTTTTGTGCCTGGGTGAGCTCCTCAAGGGCCAGCCCACTGGTGATGTCATCCACTGGAATCCTGTTTGACTCCACATATCCCCAGCTGTGCACATCAGTCAAGGTTTGGATCTCTGTAATTCGAGCTCTCACAAAGACCTCGATTCTGCAAGATACTGAGTAAAACCCACATCCAACTGTGTTGTCAGCAAGCTTTTGGGGGAAGGTGACAGACTGTTGTCACATCAGGCTACTCCCACCCTGCCATGTTGTGAAACCATTTACAGCCATACTAAATGGCAAATAAAGCACTCGTCTCTGAGGTGCAGAACAATTGCAGGGTCTGGGGTGAAGGGCTCTCTCTTTTCAGGAAACTGCTGTAGCTGTGGTTTCACATAAGAAACTTTCAGAAACCACGACTTTCTTTGCAAACATGTTCCCATTATTCCCCTCGATGTTTATGCTGCTTGGTTTACGCTGGTGTCAGCCCAAGGGATAAATCCTTCCCTGATGCTCCAAGCTCCCAGTCCATGCAGACTTGAGTCACCCAATAGAGTCACCAGATCTGAGGGTAACTGGGATGGCTAGCTACCTGCGACAAACAGCTAAAGTCATAGATTGCTACAGAACAGCGAGCACCAAATCCAGATGTGGATTTGGTCAGGGATGATCTGCATGTGCTCTACTGTTTACATCATTCTTTTTACACACATACACACGCACGCACACACACACACACGCACACACACACACACACACACACATACACACACACACACACACATATATGTATATTTTTTTGGTGGCTTGAGTTTTCAGCCTCCAGCCATCAATCAGTTTGTCACTGTACTGTTCCTCTGGCGTTCTCCTGCCATCCCCCGCTTAGAAGGGAAGAGAGAAGTAGAGTATAGTGTTGGACTCTCCTTTTCAGGCTGCCAGGGCCTAATACGAAGCAGATGTGAAAGGGGAGATCCCATTACAACAAGGTCTGTACAGTCAGCTGGAGGTGCTCAGCTCACTAGAGCCACATCTGGTTAATGCACTCATACATTCAGTAAGAAGCTTCACACACCCAGAGAGCTGCCAGTGTCTCACACTTCTGGAGAAAACAAAACTGATTTTATGTTGTAATACCAAAAGTGAGATGGGTGACTTACGTCTTTTATACACTGCCTGGCCAAAAAAAAGGCGCTGTCCAAAAAAGTCATACCCTCTCATATTTTGTTGGACTGCATTTAGCTTTGATTACAGCATGCATTAACTGGGATATTGTTTTGATGAGTTAATGCAATATCACAAGAGTTATTTCCATCCAGTGATGCAATATTTTTCCATATTTTTCATCAAGATCTTGCATTTATGATGATGGGGTCTGACCACTATGTAAAGCCATCTCCAGCACTCGTTGAGATTCTTCTTTCAAAGAATCTCAACGAGTTTAAGGTTGACTCTGTGGTGGCCAATCCATGTATGAAAATGATGCCTCATGCTCCCTGAACCCCTCCCTCACAATTTTAGCCCAATGAATACTGACATTGTCATCTTGCAATATGCCCGTTCAGGTCAGGTTTAGGTTCAGCAACAGTGTGTGTTCAAAGAATGAGATTAGCTGATTACCTAAATATACTGAATGACCAGGTTATTCCATCAATGGATTATTTCTTCTCCAAAGGCACGGGCATATTCCAAGATGACAATGTCAGGATTCATTGGGCTAAATTCAAGGTTTGTCAATCCCTCCTTGTTTGTAATATTCTGCGTACAACTTTATTCTTTTCTATTAGGTAAACATGGGAATGGAGTACCCACAGAAATAGTTCCAGTTTTGTTAATGCCTAAAATCATAACCTGGTTTTCCATTAAAATATTGTATCTGTTACATTAAACTGAATGAATGAAAGGACTAATTCCCAGTGTAAAGGAACCATTTAATGTTGTAACCTAACACAGTACATAGAGGAAAGGAAAGAATCTCGGAAGCTCAAAAGGAAGATGAATCAAAATATTGAAACTCCCTGACATTTCTTAATTAGCTATGACAACATCCTCCTTTTTACCCATCATTTTATATCACTGTAGAAGTTAAGGAACCTTTGATCTTTGGGGTGGATCCGGTTGTTCTCTAAGAATGACTTAATTATACTAATTAATCCCTTAAGCCTGGACAGGAATGTGCTTCTTTGGCTTCTGTCACTCCTTCTATCTCACAAGTGTCTTCAGCACACCTACACACTGGTGAATACGTGTACAAGTTCCTCACAAGTAAAATTTTAGCACTTATTATTGTACCCCTCTGGATTCTTTCATTTTTATGACTCTAATCTGCATTTTCAATTAGAGAATCAACATAAAATAAAAGCGACTTGGATAAACACGAGCTAACTCATAAAAATTTTATTAAATTAAGCTAAAAGGTTATCCAATACCTAAATCACCTGTGTGTAAAGGTATTCACCCCTCACTTTAGTAGATAGCCTTGCCAAAGCAGGCAGCATGAATCAAATACTTCCCTTAACTAGAGATCAGTCTCTGATGCTGTGAAGGAATTTGGCTCGGGTCTTCTTTTGAAAAATGCTTTATTGTAGCCACGCTGGAGAGATTGTTTGGGTATGTCTCATCCAGCTACAGCCAGTTATTAATGCACTTTGATATTTTTTTTCTGTTTAATTTCTAAGGTGGACAATATGGTTTCAGTTTGATCAGTTAGGTACCGGCCAGGTTTGCTTTATTTAATAAAATAATTTAGTAATTCTATTTGTATTTACTTAGGTTGCCTTTGTTTATCTTATTTTATCCAATGCAAATCAATATGAGATGTATGCAAAAATAAATCAAACCCTGAATGGGTCCAAAACATTTTCTCAACAATACAGGGAGTGTTGGACAAGAAAATTAAATCACATCAAGAAAATGTTCTTAATAGAGTGTACATTATCAAATACAGTTAAATACCTGGGGAAAAAAACAGCCCATTCAGAAACACATAGTGGTATTATGATAATTAATTGGTTTGTTTGGTTTTTGTGAATATTTCCTCATTGTAGGCTAGGGAAAATAAAGAAAATGATTATTTTCCATTTACTATGAAGTAAAACAGTCCATCCCTGTTGTACCTCATCACGTTAACATGTGTCCTGTTGTGTTTCAGACAAAACAAAGCACTGTCGAGGCTTTAACATACTCATCATGCAGAGCTGAGGACAGTGAGTGTTCAAAGAGAACAAGCTTTCACAGTTTCACTTCCAGCATCCTTCTGTTCACCCATGGCCTGTTGGCAGGTTTCCAACTGAGATACCATCAGAGACAAGATAGATTATTGAAGCATGGTTTATAAATCCATAAAAACCTGCAAGTCATTTAGCTCTATTATCGATTATTGCTCTACCTGTTTTCAAGTAATAAATCTGTGATTTGCAAAGACCTTCATACAGCAAGGACCTGAAGCAGTAGCAGTAATCTATATGATAAGATGTAAAAGTATCACTGAATGTAGGGTGTATGTGTTTCAGCTTCACGTTTGGTTTGACAAATTGGTAATGCTAGTGCAATCGATGTGTTGAAACAATTTTAAGACTGATTTAGACTTTAGAAATACAAGTAAAACTTTCATTCCAACGGGTTATTTATCCAATGTTCTATAATATGTGAAAAATGTTACAAAGAAGGAACCTGTGTCAGATAGATTGGAAACAAGGGAGGGAAGACTCATCACTCCCCTCAGTTTCTGAGCTTAAAAGACTCATATTGAGAATAAAATCACTAAATAATCACAATTTAGTGAAGAAACAGGAATACATCATTATCATTTATGTTTTATTTTATTCTAATTTGATAACCTGGTCCAATTCCAGATAATCATTAATGTGATCCGGTAATTGGGTGTGACTCTTCAAATAGATGGAGCAGCTCCTCCTGATGAAGACTGTCGTAGATATTAGGTGCACATTTTGAGTTCTACAAATGAGTGGCAGATTAATTAGGACTTATGGTGTCCTAGAAGGGAAAAACGAAACCAAGATATATCAGTTAGTCCATCATGTCACTGCACATAAAAGCAACAGTCCCATTATGGTTTGACCCTCACAATGAATCTAAGTGACTTTGAAAATCTACCCCTGAAGTTTAGAATCACATTGCTATTATCAACATTATTTTGAGAATTTTTTATTCAAGGTAGTTTTTAATGGCATATGTCTAACCCTTATTAGCTATTGTAAGCTGTCACATTTCTGATGTGAAACTGAAAAAAGAATTGACCAAAGAAAACTTAAACTTACATTTTTTGAAGATGTAGAAAAAGATTCTTGACTTCACCTCTTTATTTAGAGCCCTTCCAAAATTGAACGTGATCTTTCCTGTCATATTCCCAAACCACCTACCAAGTGTCAGAAAAAATGTCAATTAGTTTTTATTTTATCCTCCTTAAAAAAGCACACAGACAGAAAAAACAGTGAAAACATGACCTCCTTGGTGGAAAGTCAACAAGAATGTCTGTGTAGGATTTCCTGATGAGGTCCTGAGTGTGGGTAGGTTTCTTCACATGGATCAGTACAGGGTTAGAGATCAGCCCGGTGTGAATACATGTACCAGCTGGGCTCTAGTGATTTCAGTGTGTCAATTTCCTTCTCACAGTTAATGCAGCAGATAAAAACATTGACACATTATGACCACAAACAGATTTGATTTAAATTTAAAGTTGAGGTGCTTTGTGAGACATAAATTAATGGTCACAGTCTTCTGATCTAAACAGAATCTCTTCAAAATATTACAAAATTATATATATATATATATATATATGACTTTCTTCAGTAATGTAATTTGATTATTGTGAACATGTGCTATTTTCCAATAAGAAAATACATTTTTCGACATTTGCTCTTATTACACAGAAGCTAATTAAATGATGTTCAAAAAACTTGGAAGGGTGGGACATGGATTGGGAAATAATCCATTAAATGGAAATGGGCCAGGCAAGCAAAACAAAAGTGTAAACTTGTTTGGACTTGGCAGCGGTACACATTCAGCTGAGTGCCATCCTCATGCTGAATTACATTATTTGGAACAACACTCACAATAATAACAGCATGAGAGGGTCAAGCAGGTTAACGGGAAACAGATGATACGCTGATGATTGAGGGGCATCCTCAAAAGGATTCGTCTTTCGTAATCACGGGTGAGGGGAGGTTCAACTTTGTGAAAAACTGC
Source organism: Antennarius maculatus (assembly GCA_013358685.1). NCBI lineage: Eukaryota > Metazoa > Chordata > Actinopteri > Lophiiformes > Antennariidae > Antennarius > Antennarius maculatus. The sequence goes on along the minus strand of CM023614.1, from coordinate 12,033,777 downwards.
ATGGGTAAATACTCCAGCAGAGTAAGAACAATATTTCTTAAAGCACAATTCCAATGAATTTAAAGATTTCACCATCTACAATTTATAATAGCTTCAAAAAATACAAAGAATTAGAAGAAATCTGCACTTAAGGGGACGGGCCGAGAACCAACCCGTGAATATTACACATGGACTCAGGAACAGCTCAGAATCATTCACAGTAAATACATTGTTTGATGCTTAAGCATCTGATGCTCCCATCTGTGAAGACACCATTAATGATGGAAGGTCACTTGATTACATTTCACTGTTTTGAATGAATGTTACAAAAGTTTTTCTTTTTAAATTATGAAAAGGAAGACAATGGAGACCACTGAACAATTAATCTGAACAGTTCCAAAACACTAGCTAATTTTACTCTGAATTTTACTAATGAATCAAAAGGATAACATTTTATTGGGCCTTGCTATGATTTCTGTTCTTGTGTTTCCTTAAATTATCGATACAGTGACAGAAGAAGTCATTTAGTTAGAACTCATTCCTTATCTTTCTCCAGACTACTCAATCAAGCTTTGGTTTGGACATCTTCCTGCATCTTTAATAATACGCGACATGAACTGAGATTGAACTTTCTGGTGACACTGACTGACATCACCATCATCATCACCATCAATTTCAACATCATAATCATCATCATTCTAGTCATTCATCATCATTATTATTATTATTATTATTATTATTATTATTATTATTATTATTATTATTATTATTAGTGTTGTTATTGTAGTTGTAATTGCAATTAAAACAAACTTTTGTATTTTAAAATCTGTTCTTGTGTTTGTGGCTCTGGACATCTACGCTGCTGCTCCTTAGTCAAATCTAAGAAAATACATGAATAGACATGTTGATGCTGTTTGTGATGAACAACTGAAAATTTTGTAAGAAAAACTGAGCTTTCTAATAACGTGAATCTGCCTAACATAGTGAAGATCAGGGTGGTCTTGCATGAAGAGGTCCCCAATTTATGGAGGTGGAGGTGAAGACAGCCTCGATTTCCATGTACTATCCATTTATTTGGACCAAATAGAAACCACTGAGGCCAGTTCCAGGGTAGGACACGGTAGGAAGACGTTCAGATCATTCAGTCTATAGGCTGCTGCAGATGTTCCACCAATCAGTGTTAGTCAGCCTGCTGTGATTTCGGTGCCAGGGAGGAAGCAACGTCATCAGGGATGCTACCAGGTCAACAACTTGTTAATCTGGACAATCTAGGGGGAGTTGCTGACAGGAAGAGGATAACATATATTTTAAGGGACGCGTCCCTCCTCTGCACATGACTACCAAAACATAAAAAAATAAAAGTTTTTATTACAGGTCACGGGAGGAACCTGCTCTCCATGTAAAAACTCCCAGTCCAGACTCAACCCCAGAACCTTCTTGTTGCAGGGAGATAATGGGCTTCCCACCAATCAGTTTGCTGTGCTGTCCAGAATCCATTCCAAATGACAAGAAAAATCTACACGAGTAAACCAGACAGTGCGTGGAAGTTCAATTCCACATGATTTTTTTAAAAATACCAAATTGACTATCGCTTTCAAATTAACTTTTAATCAAAGTTAGTTCATTTGGAGATTAGTGATCAACCAAAACAAATTTAGAATATAATAGTGAATCTGATTCATTTAAAGTTCAGTTACTTCCTTCACAAGCCATGAGATCGATGTACACAGTTCAAGATCATTCATTGACGTTAGGGGCAGACCTTTATCAAATAAACGAACAATGAAAGATGAATGACAAATGAAAAGCTGTTTAAAGGCTGTTTTAAGTCTCTCATACTTCACATACCGGTATGTCAAGTTCCACGGGTGGACGAGAGGAACCATCACCTATCGTTCTGTCCACTAAAGGTAAACACTCAGTGAATACCGACGGGTTAAAACGTTGTTTTGATGCTAATAGACGTCCATTAAATCGAAATTAGCTGTTTTCTGCGAGTCACCAAGACGGTGTTGACAGGAGGCGGATCGCCTCCTCCTCTCCAAACGCTATTTAAATAGCCAGTGGGAGTGCGCAGTCGCTCTGAAACACGGCAGAAGGAGAAGCATCACTTCAACCGGGAAACTACAAGTAATTTTCTCAGAGAAAGGTTTCAAACAAAGTGGATAAACTCTAACCATGTGTGGTAAGTTTCCTTTTTGTCGTGTTCTTACCTTGGAAAACCTGCTGGAAGAAACTGCGCGCATTTTACGCACGGGCTTCCACGGCACCCATTGCCGTAACGCCGTTTTCACCGAACCCGAGGAATCACAACGAGGAATTCTGGTTATCAGATCATAGTGTAGTTATTACGTAGTTATTGCAACCTTGTTATGGTTTTTATCATATCCAAACAATTGATCCGCGACGTTTTCATATACGTTTGTCTGTGAGTGTCTGTATGGATACCCAAAGAGCTTTAACTGCTACGTGTCAGTGTGTTCACTCAGTGGTGCAGATTCAACAGGAAACTTAGCTGTCACAAAATCAAGCAAATTATTACATTTCCTCACGAAATGACCCCGATCCACCCATTAAAACCACTAAAATTGGAATAACAACCAATATCCCAGCTTTTGGCGGTCTGACAAATCCCACCATGCAACAGTGACGTTTACAGCAGAGAGTAAATCTTTTACAGTTTTTCGACTTCTCGTGTCTACAAGGAAGAGGCCAAGGCTGTGGGGAAAGTTCTTGGCTGATCCAACACTGCGTTCAATGTGCGTCCGTCAATGGCCAGCTGTGTGCCCACAGGAGGAGAGCTGCCGGGACATTCCTATGCACACACACACACACACACACACACACACACACACACACACACACACACACACACACACACACACACACACACACACACACACACACGTATACAGGTATATAAGGACAAGCATTAACTACAGGCTCCAATATAATCGCAAACATAAAATGCAGTTTATGGTATAGATGTTACTTCTGGAATCTTATCAGGTCTGTTGTGTGTCTTTTCGAAGCTTGTGTTGAATAATACATGCAATACAAATATTGTATGGTTGGGAGATAGTGTTATCAACCATGCTCCTCCTTGTATTAATGAACCAGATCCATTGACCATGATAAAACACAACTGTACTCCTGGTCGCTGCTTTGCTTCTTTGTTTTTGTCCGTGTGTGTATTTTATTATATTTGACCACTTCATAGGATTCAAGTTCTTATTATCCTCCTCTCAAAGGGATCTTTGCCTACCTGAATTACCAAGTGCCTCGCACCAGAAAGGAGATATTTGAGACGCTGATAAAGGGACTACAGAGACTGGAGTACAGAGGGTATGATTCAGCAGGTAAGACACCCAGCTTCAGTTTTACCACACAAACAATACACAAAAGCTTCTAGTGCTCCTTGGCAGCACCTGCATCCCATATCCTTGTGTATGGGATCTATGAAGTGTTTGACAGCCAACAAAGTATGTCTATTTAATTAATGGAGTGATCTTGCGTTGAATCACTGTGACACGTATAGTATATTTTTGACTCACATTGAACTGGGACTCAGTAGCTCCTGGTGTCTCAGGCACACCTGGGCCTTTAGAACTGGCTCCTACGGTACTGAAAATGCTGACAATCATTCACTGTTATTGCAATGAAATGAAGACAAAACTTGTAAAGCAACTAATGCTAGCAGTTGCGTGACAGAGTGAGCTGGCAGTTTACACAGTCAAACAATGTATTGTGTTGACACAGTGTTTTTGTGATTTATTTTGCTACTGCTGAATGCTAACTCAGAGTAACCACTACTCACGGAATATCAAACACATTAGGCTTTTATGGAACAGTTGATCACCTCAAATACGCATCAGCTTTTCATGACAAAGTCCATGGAAGATTTTAGTTTCTTCTTACCACATTATGAAATAATTCACATTATTTCCAACTATTTTTCATCAGGAATCGCAGTGGATGGAACCAAGAAGGCAACCACTGACATCAATGGCAACACTATCTGCCTTATCAAGAAGATGGGGAAGGTCAAGGCTCTGGATGAGGAGCTATACAGTGGGTTATGCTGATTTGGAGCACATATATCACAACAGGTTTTATGTAAACTTCATTTCTCAGGATTATTGCTAAAAAACAAAATTTTAATATGTTTGTCAATCATCCATTTAGCCTTTTAGGCTTGTTTTATGCACTCAGTCATGTTTTAATCCTTAATTTGAAGACCTGCTTAGAAAAAATCTAACTTGACTGAATATTAGTTCATTTATAAAGTAAATGTGAAATAACATACATAGCTGATCATACTATATATTAAACATGAACTGGTGACATGACCTCAAACTGACTTTGAACAGCAGTAATTTAAGCTTCACAAATTCACACTTTGAGAGTGATTGTAAGGTGTGCAGTCATTATACAGTATATCATTTGTTCCCTGTAAAGTCTTACTCTTGTGTTTCTTTGTGTTCAGAAAAAGACTCACTGAACTTGGAGGAGGAGCTGTTCACACACTTTGGCCTTGCTCACACTCGGTGGGCCACACACGGAGAGCCCAGCGCTCTCAACAGCCACCCCCATCGCTCCGACAAAGATAATGGTAATACGTACAGATGTACACTCCTGTATGCAGTTTAGTATATGTTTGGGTATTGTGACGTTAGGCTGCTGTTGACCTCCTGCTCTACTACAATACTTTGAAAATATGCGTCACCTGAGTACCTGCGACATGCATTACTTTGCTGACTAACATTTACTCTGAGGAAGCTTACATTAGTATGACAACATACTTAGGATGTACAGAGTAGTTCAATTGTTGGGTTGTTCAGATGTCAGATAAGATTTTTGCACCACAAAGTATGAATCAAGATGAGCAAAATCAGGAGAGAACAGGCAAGCTGATTTATTCAAGAGTCACGAAAATGAAATTTATGACCTTTAGCCTGTTTTGTCTAATCAGTTCCCTCTCGGCTCCTATTCACAGAGTTTGTCGTCATTCACAATGGCATCATTACCAACTACAAAGAGCTGAGGGAGTACCTGGTGAGTCTTGTTATCTTCAGGAATCCTTCTTGTACAAACTAATGACTTTGAATTGTGTTCCTTTCAATACCCACCTGTTGGGAAAAAAAAGCATAATGCCATGACAACCCTTGGTTGCATTCTGGTCAGCATCTACTGTAGCTGCTCTGTCACCATCCCTCATACCTGTCAGAAAAGATTAAGTGTAGTGCTGCTCGTCTTTTTTTGCCTAAAGGTTATACACCTGTAAAGATATAGGTGTGTTATAGGGTATTTACCTATTGAATTCCACTCTGAGCAGAAGAGCTGCAAAACCACAGCATTGCAGTCATGATCCGGCAGCAGGAATAAAGAAAGATTATTTATCATATTTTGGCCACACAATCCAGCTGCCAGCTGTAGATCTACTGTACACATTCAGACATCATTCAGCATTACTAGTTACATCAAAGGTGAATTGTGGAGTTTCTAAATAACAGTTGGTTGAGACCAATAAAATGTGTTCAAAGTCGTTATTCACATTGAACATTAAGTATGGAATTATGCTGATAGCCTCTTCTTTAATGTTTGTCTGTCTAATGTCTCTCTGACGACTGTCTGTCTGATGATTGTCTGTCTAATGACTCTCTGTCCATCTGACCGCTGTCTGTCCATCTAATGGCCGTCTGTCCATCTAATGGCTGTCTGTCTGTCTTACATCAGTCTGTATAGCATCTGTCTGTATGTCTGTCTGTCTGTCTAATGCCTGATAATAAACAGTAATGATCTTACTGTCCCTGATCAATTGAGGACATCCTCATTTGATTAAGCAGATGAATAAGGTTATGAGACTAATATGTGCAATATTAGATTGATGTTGGATATGAGATGTTTGACCAAAATTATTGTTACATGAGCATAATTTACATTTCCTTTAATATGCTACTAAAAGTGGCCACCTTTTATCTTTAATGCCAAGGTGGAAGGTGCCATTTCTATATTTGCACAGACCTGTTTGTTTTGCAGCATTTAATAAACCTTTTTTCCATATGAGGGCTGCAGCTAACAGTACTGATTGCTGCAGTCAAACTTGTGAGAATTAATGTAATGGTGTTTATACTCAGTGTATTTCTGTTGATGTTAATGGAAGCTGAATCTCATATCTTCAGATCACCAAAGGATATGAGTTTGAATCGGAAACGGACACAGAAGTTATTCCAAAATTAATCAAATACATTTACGACAATCGAGAGAGTGACAGCATCACCTTCTCCACCCTGGTAGAGAGGGTCATTCAGCAGCTGGTGAGTGTCTCATACAAACAACTCATAATATGACTTACAAACAGTGACTGCGAACACGCCACAAACCACATTAACCCACTTTACAGCAGCACACGTGGTGTCAGTACACTACTCTTTGTTTTACAATGATACTGCAGGATGTCAGGGTGTCACTTCTGGTTCATTCTTCCAACAAAAAGTCACCTCACAGTTTAAGTTTTCACCTGGCTTTATGTCAGGAGGTGGAAAGTTTTATATCCAGCCTCCTGGTAGCTATGAAGAGCAGCATCATGTTTCTTAGCATCATAGAATGTGTGTGTCATGACCAGTCATACACACACACACACACCCCCCCACACACACACACACACACACATTTGTTCATTCAGGAATGGGGGGAAACTGCATGAATTTCCCATCCGGTAAAACTTTACACACAGTCACTGTAGAGCAACTGCCTGAGAAGCATCATAGGTGACGTCATCACTTGTTAAAAGTTTTTGGGTGAGATTGAGCACAATTCTCTTTTCCATTGAACAACTGTTGTCCTCCAGAGGCTCACGCATGTGGTTGGAGTGGATACTCACACAAGCACCAAAGAGGCAAAAAGCAGCTCCATTGGATTTAAAATAATGGGAACCAGATAGACGAGCCTCATGACCATGACACCCTCCCCTCGCCTCCTGCTCCATGCTTACCCCCCTACTCTCAACGCCACACACAAACACACTCAACGCCAGCTCTGCTTCTAAAAACCACAGGCAACATTGCTGTCAGTGCTTTAGAAACACAGTTGATGTTGTACAATGGAAGTCTTATTTCTCTTAGCGCCCCCCACACCACTGCCTCCCAACCCTCACCCGCACCCCCTTGGCCAAAACCAAAACCTACAGAGCCAGACGACTCAAAGAAATGTTTGTACTCACTAAAACAGCTCAGGTCACTTACCTTTTGCAGTAATGAAGGTCCAAACTCCCATCGTCATCTTTATACATTGAAAAGCTTGTCCTCATCTGGCCTCACACTCTACTTTAGGATTGATTTCACTCTTTCATCCAACAAAATGTAAATTCAGTGTTTCCTCTGCTTCTTTCTGTCTCAGGAGGGGGCCTTCGCTTTGGTGTTTAAAAGCCGTCATTTCCCTGGGGAGGCTGTGTCCACCAGGTTAGTGCACGTGTGCCCACGCACACACACACACACACACATACACACACACACACACACACACACACACTGTAAAAGAATCACCCCTGCTATGAGCAGCAAACAGATATGATTGGAGGAGACATCTTTTACCCAGGCATCGCGTCTTAACGTCCATTAAATGAGACATGTTGTGAACATGCTTATGATAATGAGCAATCAGACTGTTTATCAAGCAACGCATGAATAAGAGAAGGTTCCCGCCTACAAGCATGCATCAGTCTTATCTGTGTCTGAGGAACCAGGCTGAGAGGGGAGCAGGGCTGAGTCTGAATCCAGATTCCCCCTCTCATTCCTGGGCCTCTGGGCTGCTGGCTCTACACCGGCTTCTCTGTGAGTCATTAACGGAGAGACTAGAGAGTTTCCTGTTTCGTCTCCAGGAAATAGCCTGTCCAGAAAGACTCCTGGTTGGTCATTTCTGATCACTTTATTTGTCCCTATTACTTGCCTGGTTCAGTAAGCTGTCATAGATGGGGGGAAGGGAGATTGTTGGTGCTTTGGAGTAAGAGGAGGAGGGCAGAAGGACAATAAAATGAAAGGAGATAAGAGGTAGTTAGTTGTAGTTAAAGAAAACGGTGGTAGTGACAGTACAAGGCTTTTCCTTGGAATAAATACGATGAAAACTAATTTGCATATGCTATATGTAGTGTAGTGTGTTTTGTGTGAGGAAAATATTGTGAGAGCTGATGGTTGTATTGCATATCGTCCGGCTTTGGTTAAAGTGGGTTTACTTTTGTGATTAATATGTTGAATAGTCAGAATTGCCTCACGGGATGTCTGTATGGAGGAATGTTTGTAATTATGTAGTAATGTTCGTCACCACCCACCCTTTCTTTCCAAGGTTCAATTTCCCAGCTGGACTTTTACTGTTTTTCATGTTTCATTTTCTCTCTTTTTCTAAAATCTTTTGTTCTTCTTCTTTTTTATCATCCTCTCTTTGACGTCAGTTGTCCTCGCTTTTCTTACATCCCTTTACTTCACATCTCTCCCTCCTGCATGGTAAATATTGTATTGGGTAGAGACCATATGTTTTTTGTTTGCAAGCCTCCCTCTTCCAGCCCCACACCCCTTAAAACAACCAGTTGCCTTACGTCAGCACAGCCAAGTGCCTGAGAAACACTAAGCAGAGAAAAAAAAAAAAGAGTGATCCAGACGGAAAGAGGAGAAATAAGGAGAGGTGTGTGAATGCAGCTTCTCAAGAGTTGATATCATAATTCCTCACTGCCAAGAGATTTGTTTTGCATTGAATAACAAGACGAGCATATAAAGGGATCCTGTACTTTAAGGTTTTCACACCCTCCTCACTCACCTATGGGATCTGGTTGCACCTTCTCTGTCTTCACGGCCAAAAGGAGACAACATAAAACCAGCAGCCAGTGTGGCAGCAGTGGCCTGGTCCAGAAACTATGAGGAAATTCAAAAGGGATGTAGACAAATGGAGGATGGGCTTACTTGTGAAATTTTGAAGATTAGACATTTCACAAGAGATTTAGCGTGAGAAGATTTCCGGGCCGCTCTCAGCACATAGACAAAGTAATCTTCACAAATGTGCACAAAATAATTTAAAAACATTGGATTAATGCACTTTTCATGTCATCTCACTCTTACTTTCTCTCTACTCTCCCATGTTCCGTCCCTTCTTCCCTCCATTCCTGTCCTGGTAGGAGAGGAAGCCCACTGCTCATTGGTGTGCGAAGTGAGCATGAGCTGTTGACCGATAACATCCCCATCCAGTACAACAGTGGTGAGCTCTGTTCCTCTGTCACCGCGACTTAAAATGTACCCTACATCTGCATAAATGCACACATGCACATCAACACACACATACACACACACACATGCACAGAAATACATTAGGTAGAAACATTCTTCCTGTCCGGTCAGATTCATACACCTGAGGGCATTCATGATCTTGTTCCAGCCAAGAATCATCTGTCACTATCTGTCTATCTGGGGAGCATAAAGATATTCCAACAATCACAGTTTTATTGCTCAAGAAGGTTTGCAAATTAAGACATTCTGCCCCATGAAACGTTTTGCTTGGTCACAACGCAGTAAAAAAATAAAAGCAAATCCAGTATGGACTTCTTGGACTTCCAGACAGACCCCCCATTGTTAAAATTGTGAAATCCTTCACCAAATTTTATTACTCATCCAAGCCACCAACCATCAATTTATTAATCCATCCCTCAGCACTTTCTTAAGGGAGGTATTCATACTTAAGTTTTAAATCTTGAAAATGGGTCGTGATTGAATATATACAGCATTTGGTGTTCTTTTAAAGGTAACATCTTTCATTTTGCAGTAAACTCAGTCATTTTGAGTAAACTCAAACATGAGTAAATATTTGTTTGGGAAGGCTTTCAGCCACTGATATGGTGAGCTACAGAGTATTTTCAGCATCAGATTTGCATTGGTGGAATGGAGTCTAAATAAACTACTATGCTTGTCTTCGTCATAGTGAAGGAGCATGTCACCAAGTTAAACTGTGTGCCATCTGATAAAAGTTTTGAGCATTTTGGGTGACAATGGCACTCTATAGCCCAGAGGAATAAAGTATCTGTTTAAACACATTTGATTCAGCAAGGTAAGCAGAAAGTAGCCTTAGTTAAGACAGGCTTTGGGTGGTCAGGAGGTGCTTCCAGATGACTGGACAACTACAGCTAATGTGATCAGGGAGACAGGTAGGAGAGTACTTGGTGAGTCATCTGGAAGGAAAGTAGATAAGGAGACTTGGTGGTGGAATGAGGAGGTACAGGAGTGTATACAGAGAAAGAGGTTAGCTAAGAAGAAGTGGGACACTGAGAGGACTGAGGAGAGTAGACAGGAGTACAGGGAGATGCAGCGTAAGGTGAAGGTAGAGGTAGCAAAGGCCAAACAAGGAGCTTATGATGACTTGTATGCTAGGTTGGACAGTAAGGAGGGAGAGACTGATCTATACAGGTTGGCAAGACAGAGAGACAGAGATGGGAAGGACGTGCAGCAGGTTAGGGTGATTAAGGATAGGGATGGAAGTCTATTGACAGGTGCCAGCAGTGTGATGGGAAGATGGAAAGAGTACTTTGAAGAGTTGATGAACGTGGAAAATGAGAGAGAACAAAGACTAGAAGAGGTGACTGTTGTGGACCAGGAAGTAGCAAAGATTAGTCAGGATGAGTGAGGAGGGCATTGAAGAGGATGAAGAGTGGAAAGGCAGTCGGTCCTGATGATATACCTGTAGAGGTTTGGCAGTGTCTAAGAGAGGTGGCAGTAGAGTTTCTGACTGGGTTGTTCAACAGGATCTTAGATAGTGAGAAGATGCCTGAGGAGTGGAGGAGAAGTGTGCTGGTGCCCATCTTCAAGAACAAGGGAGATGTGCAGAGTTGTGGCAACCACAGAGGAATAAAGCTGATGAGCTATACAATGAAGTTATGGGAAAGAGTAGTGGAAGCTAGACTAAGGGCAGAAGTGAGCATTTGTGAGCAGCAGTATGGTTTCATGCCAAAAAAGAGTACTACAGATGCAGTATTTGCTTTGAGGATGTTGATAGAGAAGCAGAGAAGGCCAGAGGAAGCTGCATTGTGTTTTTGTAGATCTGGAGAAAGCTTATGACAGGGTGCCCAGAGAGGAACTGTGGTATTGTATGAGGAAGTCTGGAGTGACAGAGAAGTATGTTAGAGAGGTGCAGGATATATATGAGGACTGTAAGACAGTGGTGAGGTGTGCTGTAGGTGTGACAGAGAAGTTCAAGGTGGAGTTGGGACTGCATCAGGGATCAGCTCTGAGCCCCTTCTTGTTCGCTATGGTGATGGACAGTCTGACAGACGAGGTTAGACAGGAATCTCCGTGGACTATGATGTTTGCAGATGACATTGTGATCTGCAGTGAGAGCAGGGAACAGGTGGAGGAGAAGCTAGAGAGGTGGAGGTTTGTCCTGGCAAGGAGAGGAATGAAGGTTAGCTGCAGTAAGACAGAGTACATGTGTGTGAATGAGAGGGACCCAAGTGGAAGAGTGAGGTTACAGGGAGAAGAGATCAAGAAGGTGGAGGATTTTAAGTACTTAGGGTCAACAGTCCAGAGCAATGGAGAGTGTGGAAAAGAGGTGAAGAAGCGTGTACAGGCAGGATGGAACAGGTGGAGAAAAGTGTCAGGTGTGATGTGTGATAGAAGAGTTTCAGCTAAAATGAAAGGAAAGGTGTACAAAACTGTGGTGAGACCAGCGATGTTGTTTGGTCTAGAGACAGTGTCACTGTGGAAAAGACAGGAGACAGAGCTGGAGGTAGCAGAGATGAAGATGCTGAGGTTCTCTTTGGAGTGACCATGATGGATAGGATCAGGAATGAGTACATCAGAGGGACAGCACATGTTAGAGGTTTTGGAGACAAAGTCAGAGAGGCCAGACTGAGATGGTTTAGACATGTCCAGAGAAGAGATAGTGAATATATTGGTAGAAGGATGCTGAGTTTTGAACTGCCAGGCAGGAGGCCTAGAGGAAGACCGAAGAGGAGGTTTATGGATGTAGTGAAAGAGGACATGAAGGTAGTTAGTTTGAGAGAAGAGGATGCAGAAGACAGGGTTAGATGGAGGCAATTGATTCGCTGTGGCGACCCCTGAAGGGAAAAGCCGAAAGGAAAAGAAGAAGAAGAAGCCTTAGTCAATTGCCTTAAAACATGTTTCTTGTCAGATATCTCCCTGAAATACAGCGTAATGTTTTCGGACTATTGATTTTCTCTGATGTGCTGCAACTAATCTACGCTAACTCAGTCAAAGTGATGCTCTTGGGACACTGCAGAAGTAATACAACATGTTTTGTGTTTCTGGTATTCATTGTGCAATCATTCCAGTTAAAACAATTCTTACCGGCCATTTGTGTTGCTGCAGAATTCTTTGTGTAGTTTTAGAGAATAGAGGTCCATTTGTTTCCAAATACAGGAATAGAAAGGTACCAAAGAGACAGTTTCTCTTGTTGGTTTCCAGACACTCATGCTGTAGTTATTTATCGTGAGCATTTCCATTCGTTTCCTGTTGTTACTTCATTGTCTCTACTGTGAGAAGAATTGTCTTCACTGTCTTATCTGTTTACTTAAATTTATGGTTCTTAATGGCTCAAGTCGTATCAGTCCAAAGTTTAAAGCAGATGTAGGCAGCTTGGAGCCATAAGGAAACCAATGATAAGCAGTGTTAAAGGTGACATGCAGTAACTACTATCCCTATTAGATCACATCTTTAAAAGTGGTTAGTTGTTTTAACTAAACTTCTCGCTAACATCCTCAAGTGTGTATGGCCTTTCTTTTCCTGTTCTTTCATCACTTCATTAGCCTTTTGTAGCCTTTGTTACATTTTCCATTACATTACAAAATGAAGAGGTCACTTGACTACATCTGAAAGTTTAGAGGAAGACTTCAAGTTGTGAACACATCTTGATTGTTTTAGTCACTTAAGTCACTATGTGACCCCTGACCCATGACCTCTGACTTTTGACCCAGTAGCTCACTTTAAGGAAGGAATTCAGGAGAAGAACAGTCATAACCGTCCGGACTGCTCGAAAGCCATCAACTCTGTGGGGGATGCCTGTGCTGTGGAGTATTACTTTGCGTCTGATGCCAGGTGAGACGCCAGTTGTCAGTGGGTTTTCTGGTGAAGACTACATGGGACCACGTCAGCGGATTTTTACTTGTAACTGATAGTTCCAAGTAAAATTAATCTAAAAAAAAAACAAAGTACTTTGAAAAAGTAAAACTGATAGTCATCGTCTTTGTGTCATTTGATCTATCTTGTCTGTGCCCATAGTGCCATCATCGAGCACACCAACAAGGTGTTATACATGGAAGACGACGACATCGCATTGGTGACCCATGGCAAACTGTCCATCCACAGGGTAAACCGACAGGCCGGCGAGAACCCAGTGAGGGCAATCCAGACCCTGCAGATGGAGCTGCAACAGATCATGAAAGGTTTGACACTGGGGCATTTTGTTATGTAGTGGATATGAGAAGAATACTTTGTTTTGCTTTCTCATGCTGCAAACAGGCAGTACTGTCAAGCCTAGTGTGTAGGCTGAGACCTGTTTGCCCTCTGCTGGCTCCAAGTGGAAGCAAACACCTCTCAGCCACTTTAACTACAGACCAACCTTTCTGTCTTACCTCTTGAATCTGATCTATAAATAAGCTCCTCGTTTTTACAGGCAACTTTGATGCCTTCATGCAGAAGGAGATTTTTGAGCAGCCAGAGTCAGTCGTAAACACCATGAGAGGCCGGATTTGTTTTGACACCAGCACAGGTGACCATTGTTATTATAACCTTTAAAGCCCTTCAAGGCTCAAGGCTTATATTGCATCCGTGCATGTTGATTTATTATTTACAGGAACTAATTCAGGACTCAGGATCTGTTCTTTGTATTGGAACAAAGGGTTTGATTGATGATCTACTTCAAGGTTCTTGTTTAAATGCCCATCCTTACTTAATTGTCTCATAACTGAGTAAACATCCTTTGTAATGTTATATTTGTACACGTAGAAAGATCTCAAAGATGTGATGCTTGATGTATGTTGTAAATACACGTTTGTGGGTTCAGTCAATTATACGCATATTAAATATCACTAGATTAACTGTCATTTACTTTCTCAGTTGTTCTTGGGGGAATCAAGGATCACCTGAAAGAAATCAAACGCTGCAAACGGCTAATCTTGATTGGGTGTGGAACAAGCTTCCATGCTGCAGTGGCTGTGAGTAGAATAAATAGAGTGACAGAAGTTTTGGAATATTGTTATTACACTACTGTAATTGTACAACCCAGATTCCAAATAAGTTTGCATTCTGTGCAAAACGTGAATCCATTCAAATGCGATGATTTGCATATCTCTGTCGATTTACAGTATGTTTACGTTAATGTGGTACAAAGACAAGCTATTTAATGTCCAAAGTAAATTGTGTTTTATTTTATATTTTTCGAAAACTAGAGAGATTTTGACCACTGTACACCACCTTTTTTATTTTGATCTTGTCTTCATCTTCAGTGAGAAGTAGATGAGTGCAGGCCTATTGTTTGCACATTTTTTTCTATGAAGCCCCACTCTTGTAACAGACACTTTGTTTGGTGGACTGTGGCTTGTTTGTGTCCCTGCAATTTCCCTGCAAAAAACATCTGGATAGCAGCATCAAAATCTGTATGTACTTTTTAGCATTAATGGTTTGTTCACAGATGTGAACAACTTATACTGACTTATGCCAGTGGCACAAATGTAGCCCAATGCTATCACAGATGCTGGCTTTTGAACTTGCACTGGTAGCAATCTGGGTGGTCCTTTTCATCTTAGATATGAAGGACACAGCATCCACATATTCCAATTACAAAAATATGGACTCTGTCAGACCGCAGTGTAATGTTCCACTTTGTGTTAGTTGATCTCAGATGAGCTCTATTACTGGATGCTGCTTATATATGGCAATGTTTACCAGAAATGGGCGTCAGTAGCTCAGTTCATTAGGTTTTGGTTTTTGGACTGGTCAGCAAGGACCAAAAATATGGAGTGTAGACTGGCAGTTGGAGAAGTTCTGGTTCACCTCCTGAACACTACTGTGGTGCCCTTGAGCAGGACGCTCAGTGCGCTCAGGTCTGTGTGTGATATTTGAGAGTTGAAAAATAATTTTTCTACAAGAATCATTAAAATGGTGTAAAAAAATTTTTTTTAAAGTGTTTCTAAGCCCTTCAGTAATTTCCTTGATAGAATCATGTCAGTCAGTTTTAAAAACAGTGCCATCTAAAGGAATAGTGGTGAAGAACATGCAATGTTGGTTTTTGATTTAGTTGTAGATGGCTGGAGTACTATCAAAACAACTGAATTTGTGAATTTTGTTGTCAAAATTTGATTTTGTGGTGCTGGTAGTAAAACAAAAACACTTGTATTCCTAATTTTCAGACCAGACAGCTCCTGGAGGAGTTGACGGAACTGCCTGTCATGGTGGAGCTAGCAAGTGACTTCCTGGACCGCAACACGCCTGTTTTCAGAGATGATGTTTGCTTTTTCATCAGTCAGTCAGGTGAACACACCAAACAAAAGCCTTAGCTGCTATTGTAACAGTCACAAATATGTTTTACACTATAATACCAGCTGGGAACCCACGTGAAAGTATCTTTCTTGTTCTTGGACCTTATGAATGCTAACTTTCCTTGTAATCATAGAATTGTTTTTCCTCTTTATCCCTTAAGGAGAGACAGCAGACACATTGATGGCATTACGCTACTGCAAGAAACACGGTGCTCTTACAGTTGGTATTACCAACACCGTAGGCAGTTCCATTTGCAGAGAAACAGACTGTGGAGTCCACGTCAATGCTGGGCCTGAGATCGGAGTGGCCAGTACTAAGGTATTGTTTAATGTGCTGCAAGTTCTTCTGATTGAGTCTTTCTGCCACACTGAGTTTTGCCAGGATCCTTATTGCACTTGCTACTAATGCCCCCACCCATGGAAAATTCTAGAATATGGTTAGAGCAATATGCAAAGTACACAACTTCTTCATACTTCAACTAGCTCATTCTCTCGTGTTGCTTAGTGTATTCTATAGTAACCAAAACTGGATAGCTGGAGAGCTCTACTCTGTAACTCAGTGCCAACATGTACCAACATGTACCAGGATCCATTGTGTGCAACAGGTGCCCACACCCACTGAGTTTGCTGGATGCTTGGTAGTTCTCACAGTTACACAGCTTTGCTAAGTAAATTCATTTCTAGATTTTATTTTTCACGCAGTTACATTTTTATATGTAAGGTCCAAGCTGTGTTTCCATATAATACAAAAGATAACACTAGCCGAGAGTTAGTGTAAATCACAAAAAAAAAAAACCTCGTTATACTTTAAATAAGGATATTCAAAACTATTTCTTTCCAAGAATAAGTCACGTCCAGATTATTAACTTAAATCCAGACAAAGGCTTTAGTTTTTTGGAGTTAACATTATACACGCACACATGCACGCACACACACACATGCAAGAGAGGGAATCCTGCTCTGAATGCTAGTGGTCATTTTCTCTGCATGATAGCACATAACTATCTGCTATAAACAAAGTTCAGAACAGCTTAAGGTTAAATGGGTATTTCTTGTGTGTGTGATCCAGGCCTACACCAGTCAGTTTGTGGCCCTCATCATGTTTGCTCTGATGATGAGTGAGGACAGGCTCTCCCTACAAGCGAGAAGACTCGACATCATTAATGGCCTCAGGATGCTACCAGGTCAGGCCAGCAAAGAACAATAAATCACAAGCACAATGCTCTCTGTTCTCCACATGATTATGTAGCATTTTTAAATGTTGATAAATGCTGATATTCATCCACTAGCAAATAAGGAAATAAAAATATATCTTTTGTTTAGTCATAATGTCGCTGTAACTAAATTCGGTGTCCACAATTCTCATTCTTCTGCACCCAGAACTGATTAAGAAGGTATTGGCTCTGAATGATAAGATCAAGGCTATTGCCAATGAACTGTATCAGCAAAGGTCCCTACTGGTCATGGGCAGAGGTTTCCACTATGCCACCTGCCTCGAGGGGGCGCTGGTGAGTTTAAAATGTGCAGCGTCTATCCAAAATCTCAAAATTACCTCTCTAAAGATAATATAAAATATGAGAACCGAGTGGAGGTTTTAGATGAAATAACAGTTCTAATGTTTGTTGTAGTATATGTATTACTATGCATGATAATTTCTCAAAAATGTTTAATATTCATTATTCTGATACAGAAAATCAAAGAGATTACATACATGCACTCAGAGGGCATCTTGGCTGGGGAACTGAAGCATGGTCCTCTGGCACTCATTGACAAAGACATGCCAGTCATTATGATAATTATGAGAGACGGCTGCTACTCCAAGTGTCATAATGCTCTGCAACAAGTCATTGCCAGATCGGTAGGTTACTGAAAACTACATTTCATGTAGAATAAAACTTGCTGTCACTGAAGCAGATGCTTTAAAACATGCGACAAATCCAACAAGATGGATTTATTAACTAGCTATGGATAATATTGCTTGTGACTTTGCCTCCATCAGGGTCGGCCCATCGTTCTATGTAGCCAAGATGATCCTGAGATGACAAAGAATGTCTACCAGACCATTGAGTTACCACATACTGTGGACTGTCTGCAAGGCATCCTCAGTGTCATCCCTCTGCAGCTTCTCTCCTTCCACTTGGCCGTCCTGCGAGGATTTGATGTAAGCAACTGACACATTTCTGGCTCAGGTTATCACTACAAATTCTCACTTGAAGTATGCTTTATTATTACCAAAACCTTGTTCATTTTTGAGAGCTTTGTTCTGGTAATTTGGTAAATGATCTGAACTCAAGAGAAAGAGAGATCAAACATGACTATAACTAAGTCGTTTTGTGTGATTTTATCTAACAGCATTTCATAATAACATGTTGTGGTCATAATTGTCATTCTTACATATTATAAACTCATGTTTCATTAAAACACAGTATTATGACTCAAATTACAACAACAATCTTAGGCTAATTATTACTTATGCCAAGGAGGTTCTGTTTTCTTCCACGTTGGTTTCCATATTTTTCTGATTGTTAGCTGAATTATACAAAACTTCGAGAGTAATTTGGTGGGAGAATTGTCCATTTGACAGGGAAGAGTCCGTGCATTTTGACAAGGAACTTCATAAAAGGCTAAATCCAAATACAAAAACAGGAGTAAAATAATAAATTATCTGCTTAGACTAAAGCAACTCCCTGCATGTAACAGTATGTTTTTTAAATGAAATGTTTTCACCTTTGCCTTAAAATATTCCAGTTTTCATAGTTTACATATATTATATACATGAAATAATCAGTGATTTGTGTATCATTGTTTAAATTATTTTGAAATTTTATGTTTTTTTAAATTCCTATATCTGTTTCAGCTTGAAAGGGAAATGAATGCAGTCTTTGTGTAACATAATTTTAGACAAAATTACACACATCTCTACCGGTGTGTAAAATCAAGTGTAAAAAACAGAAATTGCAGCAATAATCTGAATTAGAAGATATTATCCCAAACAATGTACTTCTTCTTTTTGCAGGTTGACTTTCCCAGAAATTTGGCCAAGTCTGTGACAGTGGAGTGATTACAAAGGACAGCAGTGGAATATGTGGAGATTTGCAGTGCAATTGAGCAGTTAATTTACAGTGTGTGTGTGTGTGTGTGTGTGTGTGTGTGTGTGTGTGTGTGTGTGTGTGTGTGTGTGTGTGTGTGTGTGTGTGTGTGTGTGTGTGTGTGTGTGTGTGTGTCACCTATTGTGGATCTTTTCCTGTATGAATATAAAACGCGTTAGGTCCAGTAGTCCTTTTGGGACAAAAGACTTGTACGCATTCACACTTGCCAAATCGGATTGAATTTAAACAACCTCTGGTGTGCTGCTCATTTAAACTAATGTGAATGCTTCTACCTGAACATTGGTGCATACCGAAAAGGACCAATGCACCAGAACAGATCTCAGGTCTCTGTCCATTTCCAAATTAACTCTGGTGCAGTTAAGAAATCTCAAATCAGACATTAAAATATGGCTTCTATTTCTTATATATTTTTTCTATGTTATAAATACCATCATGCACTAAGAATAACTGCAAATGTCAGAGAAATTCTTCTTTGGTCGGGAGATGTGAATGCACTCTTAATAAGATTACAGTTAGGTATGTATTGGTTACAGTTAAGGTTAGGGTTTCATTAGGCTATAATTAATACCAAAGATATCTTTGCAAACTGGTGTGTGTGTGTGTGTGTGTGTGTGTGTGTGTGTGTGTGTGTGTGTGTGTGTGTGTGTGTGTGTGTGTGTGTGTGTGTGTGTGTGTGTGTGCGCGCGTGTCTGTTTGTTCGTCTGTTCAAGTGCTGATGTGTACTGTATGTGAGTATGTAAAAGTGTTTATGATGAAGGTGTGAGTGAGAGAACGGTATATGATAAACTGATGTATTTTTTAAAAAAAGACAAATGTGAAGTTCGACCAATACACTGCTGAGGAAGTACCAGTGCCATTCAGGCCTTTGCGGAACAATCTATGACAACAACACTAACCAATCCAAAGCAAAACACCATGCCTTTTGTCTTATCTCAAGTTGAGCCAAAAACACATACAACAGGCATAGTGAAAAAGCATTATTATGAAGTGTTTACAGTAGTGCAATATAATGACCATATGTGCATTATGAATGTACACAATCATGACTGAGGTGATTCTTTGCCTGTTTTGTTATTTTCTTATTCTGTTTGCATCTCTCTTACTTCTTACTCATAGCATAATTGAAATTTTAGCAACAGTTTTATTCCAGATAGTTTATTGAATTATGAAAAGCCATCATTCCATAAAAATGTTTTTTAGCAAAAGCTACCATAACAATGTTCTGTAATCTAACTTTAATTAGATTTGTTTGTTGCTGCACGTCTGCTCAGTTTTATTGTGATATCATTTTAATTTAATCTACATTGTGTGGTTATTCTGTTAAACAGAATTCCAGTTGGTAGAGCACAACACATTTGTCAAGCGTTTCTATATACCGTACTTTAATTGCAGTATACAACATTCCCATTGATAAACATGCAAAAATGTTAAAAGAGCACTCATGCAACAAATAAATAATACATTGTGGCTTTCAGTAAGTTTTGTTTTCTCAGCCGTTTCTATTGATTTATGAGGGTGATGATGATGATGATGATGATGATGATGATGATGATGATGATGATGATGATATTCTATATTTATCTGATTTTTATTTGAGGGGCTTCAGAGAAGGCTTGATTTTGTATCTTTATGATTATATTTTATACTGTATGTTTTATAGACATAAACAGGAACTATCAATCAATAAAGAAAGAAAACATTCTACCAAAGTGTGAAGTTGTTTTTGTCAGTTTATTCCTTCCTAAAATATACTGTGCACACTGCACAGTATATTATAGCAAGAAATGCCACATTATGTTATATTACTATATGTGTGTGTGTATAACTAAGAAACATAGCAATACTAGCTTTAAAACAAATATAAGAGGCTGATGAGATGGCACTTATAGTAAAATCCGATTTGTTGGAGCAATTACCTCCGGTAAGGTTGTTGTGTTTTTATCACCCTTCATCGGTTCATCTGTTTGTTTTTTAACATATTTTAAAATGTTCAAAATGGTTTTCAATGATAATGTGTAGAGAGGTAATCCTTGAAGCAGACAAAGAGTTGGCCATGGACCAAAGTACAGATCAAGGAAAATTTTTGATTTATCACTTCATTGTACATTCAGAATAGATGTAAGGTACCCTGACATAGAATAATTACACACACAGGTCCAGAGAGTGAATTTTAGACACTCTGGGCAGCCATCTATAGTTCTTATTTTTCCCACTGACTGAAAATATTTTGAAGCGCTCTAGTTCAGTAGCAGTTGTCCATCAATATACTAAAATAATCCTACATCAACAACAGAACAGGTTTTAGCACCTGTCTAAACATTGTCATGACTTTAATTAGCAACACGTAGGTCCATTCAGAGAGTGCATACTTCATAGTTCAAACTGAACTATGAGTACGTATATCTGTGTATATCTTTCTATTTCCATACCTACCTAAACTGACACTATAACAAAACCCCCACTACAGCGGCTGGATCTAACCTTCGGACAGCAACTCTATCTGGTCTATCTGCCACTCTTTCTCTGTCTCTCTCTCTTTCCTTTGCCCTGTCTCTATCTCCATTATTTTTCTTTTCCACCCAACTGGTCAAGGCGGATGGCCGCCCTCCGGAGTCTGGGTCCTGCCCAGAGTTTCTTCCTGAATGAGAGAGTTTTCCCCTGCTGCTGTTACTTATGCTTGCTTTCAAGGGTTATGTTGGGTTTTTCTGTCTGTGAAAGAGCTTTGAAATGTCTGTTGATGTGATTAAGTGCTTTATAAATAAAAGTTGACTGATTGATTTTGGTTTATTCCGTTAGGGATCCCCACAGCATGTCATCCTTTTCCATGTCAGTCTATCTTCTGCATCCTCCTCTCTAACACCAACTGCCCTCATGTCTTCCTCACGAAATCCATCCACTTCTCTTTGGTCTTCTTTTTGCCTTGCGTGGTTACTCCATCCTCAACACCTTTTTACCAATATACTCATGATCTCTCCTCTGCGCGTGTCCAAACCACTAATGTCTGCTCTCTCTAACTTTGTCTCCTGTGTGCAGAATACTATGTTATTTGTGAAGCCTTGTTATTGCTTGTATAAGCATATACTAACCATTGTGTAGCCCTGTGTTAGCCCCCTTATTTTGCCGGGAAAAGTCTTTCCACGACACTCCACAACTTCTCACCTTGGCCGTTCCTCTGATGAGGAATTTCTGATCTATTTCTGATCCTATCCAACCTGATCACTCCTAGAGAGAACCTCAACATTTTCATTTCCTCCACCTCCAGCTCGACTTCCCTTTTAGCAGCACTGTCTGCAATCCGTATTTCATGGTTGGCCTTCACTTTGACCTTCACTCTAACGGAGTCTATTCTGTCCCATAAGACACCTGACACTTTCCTCCAACAGTTCCATCCTGCATGGATCTGTTTCTTCACCTCCTTACCACACTCACCATTGTTCCGGACTGTTGACCCCAAGTATTTAAAACCCTCCAACTTCACTATTTCTTGTCCCCGTGGCTTCACTCTTCCTTCTCCACTCCTTTCATTTATGCAGATATTCTGTTTTCTTCATGCCTCTCCTCTCCAACACATTCTAAATGTTCCTCCATTGCAGATCACAGTGTCCCTAGTGAACATCATGGTCCATGAGGATTCCAGTATAACTTCATCCGTCAGCTTATCCATCACCACCGCAACCCTGATCAGTCCAACCTCTACCTTGAACTACTCTGCCACACCTGCGGCACACCTCACCTCTGTTCTGTTGCCCTCCTACATAACCTATACTAGTCTAACGTGATCCATGCGAAGAAAGTTAGTCTTAATCATCCAACATGTAGCCTTAAAAATTTACACCCAATAAATTTATGAATCTCCTTCTGGGATCCACCAACAACCTACCTCTAAAGAAATAGTCATCAAAAAACGTCAAGGTATTTTATTTCACTTTAAAAAAAAGAAATACATACAAAAAATTAAGAAGCATTCAATCCAAAGAGGAGATTTTTTCTGCAGCCGTATTTAAGTTATTGGTTAGAAAGAAGAATTGTTTGCGCCCACGTAATTTATGCGTGATGACGTCATCCGCATGCTCGCTGCTCTCCCCTTGTTGTGGCGTTCCCTTCCTCAGCACCCGTAGCTCCGCGCTGCCGCTAGAGTTAGCAGGGAACGGCGGGGAGGACGTAATGTCGTGACAACCTGCTCGCCAGAACTTTTTCACGTCTGGGTTGTGCCTGGAAGACGGAGAAAGGATTTAATCTGTGTTTTTCGATGCATGGGAGTGCCCTACGAACGGCGAAGGGAGAAGGTAGGACCGGGTCAGTGCCCGCCGCTGCCGCGTCCTCTGCCGTCCGTTAGTCCGTCGGTGCTTTCAGTTCAGCCCCGGCCCGACTACCGCAGTGCTACCAGCAGAAGTGAAAAAGATGGGTAGTGTCGGCCCAAAATGGATTATAAGATACCAAACATTATGTGGATTTAATCGGCGGTGATGTTAGTGTGACTGTGTTACACTTGGGCTGTGTGAACCGATTATTTATGGCTCCGTGAGCCGCCGAGTGCCAGCGGTGCTTCGGCCGCGGTGTGTCATCCATGGGTGACTTCATACCTCCGTGTGTGTGTGTGTGTGTGTGTGTGTGTGTGTGTGTGTGTGTGTGTGTGTGTGTGTGTGTGTGTGTGTGTGTGTGTGCGCTCTGTCGTATATGTAGAAGTAACAGTAGGTACGCTCCGTGCAGAAATAGAGATAATATACTGTAATAAATGAATTACACATGGTCTCATGCTGATGTAAGTACAGTCAAATTAATAGCACTTTTGTTGTAGTGTGCTCATGTTTAATCCCATATGAAAATAGCGACTGCTATGAATAAATCTCACTTTAGTGCTACACGTCACCTTCAATTAGTTTACTGGGTGTGATACTCCGTGGAGAAAAACTATATTGCTTATCAGCTGTGTGTAAACACCAAATCACACACAGTTTAAAAAGCATAAAACGTATATCAGGTTTTCCACATCAACACAAAAGGCTAGTCTTAGTGACATTGCCTTTAAATGTCATTCATCCAGCTGTACAGTGGATGAATGACAGTTGCCACACATTTGTAAGTCAGATGATGGAAAAAACTTTCATGAACTTGTTATTGTTTTAAGATCTAATGATGAACAGCACTGCTGATCTGGAGAATGAAAGAAAACCTGTCTTCGGTGTTTCTAAAAGGTCACTAGAAAACAAACTTTGGTGCTTGTGAATCAGTGGTATATGTGGAGGAGGGTGCATGAAGCATATGCCAAAAATAATACCCTACCCACACTGAGGCATGATGGTGGCTCAGTGATGCCCTGGGGCAGTTTTGCTTCTTTGATTATTGGAAATTTGCATCATGTAGAGGGAAAAATGGATTCCTTCAAGAAAATGTTTCTGAATATCATTGTTCCCAAGAATCCAGGATTATCTCAATTCAGTTCCTGTCAGTCAAGTTATATCCTAAGAGGGTAATTGCAACATGTAAACCAAGAATACAGTATTACATAAATTGAAGCCCCTCGCAATGGAGGAATGGGCTACGATTCTGGCTATGAATGTTGTCTGGCTGGGAGTCTCACCTACAGAAGGTCACAGCAGCAAAAGGGTCTCTATACACTACACTATACACTACACTACACTATAGACATTTCACTATACCCATACTTAACCAGGCCTGTTTATTTTTTATTTCTATGCCTATTTATGATTTTCTATTTATGTATTCTTGATGGGTTATTTATTACTCTTTCTATTTGGTGTTGTACTACTTTCCATGTGCTGGTGCTTTCTGTGTGCTTTTTCTGTGTTTTGTGTACTTACTGTGCTGTGTGCGACGGAGAAATTAATTTCCCTGACAGAACCTCCTTAAGGGATAAATAAAGTTATACTCTCTCTACTCTACTCTAAAAGGTAATAGACATGCTGTTTTTGGGCTATTTTGAGACTGAAACAATCGGTAAAGTAACGTGGGTTTTTTTGTTGATTGAGTTAGTCATTGCAACTTGTTTATTTAACATATTTTATTGATCACTTTTTGTCATTGAAACTATTACCCTGTGGGTTTGCTTCCTGCAGTGTCTCTGAGGCATGTTTCAACACATCAGGAAACGTGTACATGAGATTTCTCTGTTCTGTCAAGTCAAGCAAGGAACATTGTGGCATTGAGGGTTTTTAGTCAGGACTACAGCAGAACTTTGCCCAATAGTCACATGATATACATACATACATACATACACAAACAGATGCATACATGCATACATATGTACATACATACTTACTGTACAGACATATACAGTATATATCTACATTCATACATAATTACATAAATATGTACATGCGCACACACACACGTACATACACACACACAAACACACACACGCACACACACACACACACACATACACACACATACATACATGCACAGGGTTGTAATGTACCACTAATGTTTTTGGCATAATTTGTAGAAAAACTAAAACAAAAAATAATAATTTAAAACCGATTGCCAATGTATGAGACAAATTCGATTTTTTTTTTCTTTCAGCAGTTGTAAGTCTGATTTTTTTTCTTAGAGGACTAGCCACAATTTTTTTTGTTCAGCTAATTCCAAATTATCACATTCTTATTAAAATAAACCGCTGCAAAATATTGGAGTAAATGAGATGCAAGAATAGTACAGCAGGTACAAGATGACCATTGGCTTTAATGGACACGGGGCAGTTCTTCAGGCAATTCAACACATTCTCACCATTCTACAATGAGATTTTCCATTCCCCTGTCATGTATTCAGAGAAACAACACCAGGCTGCCTGCACCGCGAGTGACCTACTCAAACATAAAACAACATGCAGTGGTACCTCTACTTATGAAATTAATTGGTTCTGGAAGAAATTTCGTAAGTAGAAAATTTCGTAAATAGAGATGCGTTTTCCATGCAAACGCCCTTATCCGTTCCAAGCTCCCCAAAATTCAGACATAAATATTTTATAAAGCATAAAAATGCATCAAAACATGTAACAATTAGATTATGACACAATAAATGAGAGTTGTGCATAATGTAAAAAACAAAGAATAGAGTAAAGAATAAAAATGATGGTCATTTACCTTTTAACTGCTGTCCTTATTGTTTTTTGCCCTCTTTGTTCATGCACTTTTGCCTCACCATGCCGAACAACAAGGTGAATTCCAGTCCTCGTTTTGAACTTCCCCAACCACCCACGTGATGCCTTAAACTCCTTAAGCTTCCTTTTGTTTTAATAATGTGGCGATTGTAGATGCATTTCGGCCATATTCTTTGGCGAGATCAACCAAACGCATCCCTTTTTCATGCTTTTCTATTATCTCTTGCTTTGTTTGTATGGACAAAAAAACTCTTTTCTTCGTCTTTTCTTTTCCTCTTTTCTCCGTCACTTTCTTGGGGTCCATAGCAAATACTCTAAAAGATTATATATTTACGTAAGACTATCAGAACACCTCATGGGTCTAGGGCCGAATGACGAGGACGCTGCATAGACACCTATCTAGCTACACACAGAGGTCCCTCCTAACCAATGGGATGCTAGGTAATAGCCAATGGCAGAGCAACTATAAGACTGTTGCGTTCAGGAACCTTTGGGAGCTGCGAGTAGCAGCCTATACTGTATTTTTACCTTTTGTAACTCGAAATTTCTTTCGTAACTAGAGGCAATATTTTCCTGTTGAGGCTTTCGTAAATAGAAATTTTCGTATGTAGAGACATTCGTAAGTAGAGGTATCACTGTACTTGCTGTACCTTAGAAAGAAGTTCTTACATGCTAACTCTACAGCAGCAGAAAAGTTGTTCCTTTTTAATATATCGTTTCATTCATCATCTGGTAAATCATGGTTTTTGAGTTTTCCCAGAAAATGAAATTTTAAGGTGACTGAAAGTTAACTTCTCTATACCGTTAAGCTCATCAGCAATGGAGGACATATTTAATTATGCATTTGTTGTCAGTCTGTTTGCGTGACACTCTTGTGTGTTGGACTTGTAATGCCTTTTTACTTTTGTTTCTGATGAAAAGTTAATCAGAAACAAAATAAGCATTGCTTTCAATTTACATAAATTACCCAAGTGAATTTCCAGGTAAACACAGTGATATTATTTTAAGACCCTAAAGCTGTCGTTAGCATCTTTCCTTTCTCAGTTTCTCTAGTGCAGCAGCATTCTTGATGAAGCTTTGTAACTCCGCTACATCAGGATGAGATGAAGAGTCTTCAGGTCGTATCAATCTGGTATCAGCTTGCTAATTAAGCCAATGTTACGTCCAAGTTAAACTCAGTGTAGCTTTTAATGCATAAGGAAAACAGATTATTGCACCTTATTTCACATTAAAATTACTCAGTAACATTGATAAGTGGCCCAGAGTTAAGGTACAGTCCCACACTGCCGTTGTCCGTGTTGTGAAGTGGTGCAAGATGCAATCCAGCGAACTCCAAATGAGCACTGTCTTATTAAATATATAAACCCCTATTAAAAATGCTTGAAGATTGGGTAGAAAATTACATCTATAAAAATGTCACCTCTGGGACAACATGGCGAGGATTGGGAGATGGAGCGATGAATTCTCACCATTCCAAAATGGTGTGTCTATCCTGTGTACCTACGCGAACGACATGCTGCCCACTCTCTTGTTGGACACACGTAACAACTCTGAGTTGTGACATATCTACCAGCTGCCAGTGGCACCATAGTAGGCCTGCACGTTGGAAAACAATCCAAAATTATGTGAGGCATGATGGACTTAAGGCTCAGTGACCTTGCACTGGTGTTGTTCTCACTGACTTTGTGTGTGGGGTGAGGTATTTGTGTGTGACTGTATTTTCATGTGTGTGCATGCCCAGTTTCTGGAGGCTACTGATGTCACAGTTGTGAAATGGCTATTGATGATTCCCAACCTAAAGACAGTTTAAAGCGTGGGTCTGGTTGAGTGTGCATAATCGTCCTCCATAGAGTATCAGCTCTCACTGGACCGTGGTCTGCAGGGTACTCCTATCGACTCTGGTGCTGGGTGTTATCCGACCGATCACACCTAGATTTCATGTCGGTACACGTAAAAGAAGTAATACAACTTTAATTTTGTGAAATCATTTAAGCTCTGTATTGTTATAATCTGCAAAGCTGTTCTTAGACACAAAGATATGTTAATTACAGGTTCAAATGGCTTTCTTTGAACAAATTTGAAGTTCCTTGTTCTCTATACAGCCATGATTTTCTTTTTTTTGTATGGATAATTAATGTAATGGCACAGGTTTAAAAGAGAACTAAATTGAAACATTAGTTAATTTAAACTGCTTAAATGTCTGACAAGATCTGCAAGTGACAGGGTTTCATCTTAACTGTTGACATTAAGGAAAGAAGATCACTTTAACGCATTAATTAGATTAATTAATTAAGCTGCAAATTAACGTGCTATAAAAATTAACACAATCAATCGCGAGTGGCAAGTCAGTGCGCAAGCATTTTAAATTTGGTCCATGAGTGACTTGTAGGCTGCAGTGACCTCACTTCGTCCCTGCGCCACTAGTCAAAAGCAGGGTGACTGACAACAGAGATGGACGCGACACACGAGAGCAAGGCAAGCCCACTCGGACCTTTGGGCGGAAAGTTTACTTCTAAAAAGAATAAAGACGGGACTATCAACGAAAACGCAGTGATTCTGCGCTGCCAATCTGCGCTGTAGACGCCTCCTGCAGTCTGCCCCAGTTGTGGCTACACACGTAGCTTACCATCACCAAGTATGAATGAGGAGTGACTGAATAATGGATCCGATGTAAAGCGTCTTTGAGTGTCCAGAAAAGCGCTATATAAATCGAATCCATTATTATTATTATTATTATTATTACTATTATTATTATTATTATTATTATTATTGTTATTTGTACCTTTTGTAAAAGAGAATTTTCATATCAGCGAAGCAGCTCCAGCCTAACATACCATTTAAATGCAAAACATGTCAAGGACACAGAGTTGAACGTTAGCTTACCCTTTTAAAGGAAAAGCCTGTTGGCATCTTGCTATTTAGTTACCATATTTAGAGGCATGTTATACTATTCATTTTGAATTGCTGTATTGAGTTAGCTTTAGTATTCATTTGGATTGAGAGTGTGCTTAAGTGCCTATTTGAGACTCAGCCTTATTTTATTTCTGAATTTTATTTATTTTATTCAACTGTATTCGTATTGCATTTTTGAGAAATGCACCTGGCCTAATTGGTTTGCTGATGTGCTTGGCCTTTTTTCTTTTGAATTTCAATTTCAATTACAATTTTGTAATGTCCTAGAATTCAAGTTCTTTATTTGGGGGCCTTTAGCAGGTCCATCCATCCATCCATCCATCCATCCATCCATCCATCCATCCATCCATCCATCATCTACCGCTTATCCGGGGCCAGGTTGCGGGGGCAACAGTCTCAACAGGGATGCCCATACTTCCCTTTCCCCAGACACCTCCTCCAGCTCCTCTGGGGGGAGCCCGAGGCGTTCCCAGGCCGGCCGGGAGACATAGTCCCTCCAGCGTTTCCTAGGTCTTCCTCGAGGTCTCCTCCCAATAGGACATGCCCGGAACACCTCCTCAGGGAGGCTGCCTTTAGCAGATATGAGATTAAAAGGCAATTAATTAGATTAATTAATTACAAATCCTGTAATTAATTAGGTTAATTTTTTTAATCGCCTGACAGCACTAAAAAAAAACGATTCTTTTTTTACAAGCTAAACCCGCCAATTGGTGTATGACAAGGCGAGGACGATCGATTGAAAGAAAATGAGAATAGAGTGTTTTATAGTAGATTTTGCGTTAAAATTCTAATTGAACAGCAAATGGTGAATGCTGAGAGGGGGTAGGAGTGGTGACAGACCAATCAGAAGGTAAATGAAAGATATTATCAATACTTTTTTGTAGTCTTAGACTTTTGATCTCTATGACCGGCAGGAATAATCAGCGATGCATGTAAATGTGCATTCACCTCGCTTGCTATTTTTCATGCCTTTTTAAATTGAAATGAAAAGTCATATTATCGAAACTAAACTAAACTGTGGCATACCAATGGTGTTGTCTAAGTCAAAGTTAAAATGTATTCTAGTCCAAGTAAAACTTACGAGTAAACATTTAGTAACATTTTGTATGACTGTATCTTCACATAGTGAATGCAAGTTTTCAGTTGTTGAATCTCACAATTATACCTGCATAAATTAGGATAGAAATAAAGATAGTTAAGCTTGAACTGTTTACCATAGTGTATTTTTGTAGGTAAACTGAACAGAAGATTTTGCCCTCAGAATGCACCAGAATGCAGGAAAATAACCCCATTTTCTAAAAAATTTCCCCCGGGGGTCCCCCGGACCCCCGCTGTGGGGGGGTATCCTCCTCACACGCCCCTATGACGAGGGTGGTTTTACACCCCCCAACAATTGAAAACTTGCATTCACTATGTGAAGATACAGTCATTCAAAATGTTACTCAATGTTTACTTTTAAGTTTTACTTGTACTACAAGACATTTTAACTTTGACTCAGACCAGTGGTTCTTAACCTTGTTGGAGTTACCAAACCCTGCCGGTTTCATATGCTCACTCACCAAACCCTTCTTTAGTAAAAAAAAATAATTTTTTTTTTCAAATTTAAGACAGAAGTATATGTTTTACTGGTGTATTTAATGAATTGTGCATTAATGTCCCCTTTTTCAAAGAACAAAACCAAGACAGTTCATGAACTCACATGAAATGACCTACCTGCCAATCAGTGTCACTTCTGCTGTTGTTATTGAGAGATCAGTTTAGATATGCGTGGCTTCAATCTGGCAAGTGCTACTCTTATGTCATTTTCACAGCAAAGTCTGTTTCTTTTGTTTTCCATGCAGCTTAAGGAAGTGTTCTTTTATTTTTGCCAGTGCCAGACTAGAGTTGCTCAACTTGACATTGCAAATCATGCAGAACGCTGACTCCCATCACGTTCCGTTATACAGTACATGTAAATTCACGTTGCACGTATTCATCCGACCACTTTCTTTTGCTCTACATAATTACTCTGAATTAAAATATTAAGAAAGCAATCAGATGACGTACCATCATGACAGGCATAAATCGACTACTGAGTGCGCAAAATCCCCTGTAGCACAGGTAGGCTAATCGATGTAGCGTGATCACCTGCAGCCAGTGATGGCTAAGGGGGGCGTGTCAACATGAATTGACACGATGTGTCAAACGTACACAGTAATTCGTGTATGTTTGGCAAAAACACGTGGCACATCATGTCGGGTGTTTTGTCTTGACCCCCGTCTCCGTTGAACCCCTGAGACCGACTCACCGAACCCCTAGGGTTCGATCGAACCCAGGTTAAGAACTGATTTAGACACTTCGATTTTAATACTTTTAATTTATTCTTGTTATTATTCAATGTTTACTTGTAAGTTTTACTTGCTATTATAGCAAGCCGCTGTCCTGGACACAGAATGTGGCTTTTTGTGGCTTACTCAATTCTTTTACACTGAGCCACAGTGGCTTAGTCAGCATCTTGAATGTCAGATCTAGAGTTTTGGGTGTTTTATTGTGCTTTCAAAATTTTGTCTTTAGTTTTAATAGTAACATTTCTTCGGATTATTTTTACAGGTCAGAGTGTTTATGTCTGGATAGACTAGCAGAGCTAACCCAACATCTCTCATCAGTTGAACTGTGGGAGATTTGTGTTCCATGCAAAGCAGCTTCATGTTTCAGATACCAGCCATGCAGTCAGTGTGTGCTGACATACTTCATATTTAAGGCATTCCTAGAAGTTCCATTCATATTTTTCGGTGGCACAATAAATGGTGAAGGTCCTGAGTGATGCTGGTCTGCTGTTTGTTTCTCACCCCCTCCAGCTGGCTGCAAACAGATGCTTTAGGCCCAGAGAAGCGTCACTGAGGAAGTTTGATATGGTGGCACTTCCATACTTGTTTGGAAAAGCTTACATTTCAAAATGCACTATAGCATGATAGATTGTTGTTTTGAACAATTTTGTTGCAGAAAGTCATGTTATTGAAATAAAATTATTTTATGATAAATGTTCTTACTATACATTCCTATTGGCACTCAGATGTAAGCAGTGGTACTTGCTTACATCTGAGTGCTTGCTTACATCTAGCACTTTTTTTCTAACAAAAAAGTGCTATGTGTGCATTGTATAAGAGTTACTTCCCTCAAAGTCTGCAGTTCGAGTTTCAAACCTGTGTGGTGGAATTTGTACAACCATTGGTCACATTCTCTACGGTGCATTGTCTATCCATTGTAATGTGTTGTGTATTCATTAGTCTTATCTATTGTAATGTGTTGTGTATTCATTAGTCTTTATATCTTGTAAACCAGTGATGTGTCTCACTTTTGGCCTCCCTGCAATGGCCTAGATTTGTGCTGGGGTCATTATTATTCATTTACATGACTCATGTTCTTTCAATTTTAGAGAGTTCTCAAGTGCCTGCTGGCCAGACCCATAAGTGATGCCTTTCAGAGCTTCATTTTAATAAAGGGTGTACCTGTGCCTGGCTTTGCAGCAGGTAAAGGTTTGTCCGTATTCAGTGTTTTGCTGTAAAAATTGTCACATTTTGTGATTAATAGATCCTTTGTGATATATATCAGCTTAATGAATGTGTAAAATGATGCTGGAAGAAAATGTTTGCATTGACTCAGTGTCAGGCAACAAACTAAAATAGCAGTGTTTTCTTGTGAGGGTAAAGTGCTGTGTAATTCTTCTATACCCTGTTGAATTCATGGCCTAGAATCAATCCTGCCTTAATGTCAAGAAGTACTTGAATTTTATCTTAATTAAGCACAGCCAAAGTCCTAGCATGTTCTTATTTTCCTGCACTTGCATTTTAGAAAAGTGATGTAATAAAGTGTGTAATCAGATGGGGAAGTTGTGCTTGTGAGTCACGATCAAAATATTCATTAAAACTCTTCTGTCTCTACCTTTTATTGTGTATATATTTGAGGAGGCCACGGAGAGATTAAACTAGAAACAAGAACAAAGCCGAGGAAAAGTGAGAGAAGCAGAAAGAAAATCAAGGTCTTTGCTGCTTTTTGCCTTTGGGTGCAAAGCCAGCTGTATTTACACGTGAGGAGGAGGAGGACGAGTAGAAAAATCCAAAGAGGCAAAGGAAATAGAGATGAGAAGGATAAATGTCTCATCTGAGTAATGGTGTGCTTACATACTGCATACATGGCTACTAACAGGAGCGATTTGCTCAGAAGATTCTCTTAAGCAGCAAGTTAGACGTGGTGGGAGCATCACATTTGTTTAGAAGAACGTGTGGGGTTTTCATTCCTCCACCTAATTTGTCTATTTGAAGGTGTATTTTAGTGTTTTATAAAGCAATTCATAAAAGAGAGGGAAATGGAATGCTCAGGAGTACTTTATACCCCAGGCTTATAATTTTAGAAAACAATTCAATACAAACCAACAAAAGAAACAAGCATAAATACAAGATAAGAAGCAGAGACCCTGTAGGAGTCGATTCAGTACCACAGGAGGAAACAACTCTACAGGATTCATGAGAAAACGAGATGTTACTGCCAGGTTTTGATGCGCCAGGTTTAATATTTTGGCCATTTCCATTTGGATGTTTGGAGCTATAAGTGACTGTTTGGATGTGAGGCTGAAGCTGGGGAGGATTGAAAGGTGGATCTGATGAAAGTACTGCACAGGTTGTCATGGTAATAATATAATAATGACAAATCAGCCCAAAAGCATATCATCTATATTATTCTAAATAAGATTGTAGTTTCTAAAGTGACCTTCATGCCGTAAGGAAGAAGACACAAAACTCACCAGGAAACTTTGGACTTAATTAATAAATGAGCAATAGATTCCATTAATCATAGATAATCACATTTTTATTTGCAACCAGTTGTTTGAGGCTTTTCTGTATTTACTACACCCATTTCTTTTATTAAATGTGAGGAGATGAAAAGGCCGAAGTACCTTCATGTCATCTTTCACTACATTCATAAACCTCCTCTTTGGTCTTCCTCTAGGCCTCCTGCCTGGCAGTTCAAAACTCAGCATCCTTCTAGCAATATATTCACTATCTCTCCTCTTGACATTTCAAAACCATCTCAGTCTGGCCTCTCTGACTTTATCTCCAAAACCTCTAACATGTGCTGTCCCTCTGATGTACTCATTTCTAATCCTATCCATCCTGATCTCTCCCAAAGAGAACCTTAGCATCTTCATCTCTGCTACCTCCAGCTCTGCCTCCTGTCTTTTCCTCAGTGACACTGTCTCTAGACCAAACAACATCGCTGGTCTCACCAGTTTTGTACACCTTTCCTTTCATTTTAGCTGAAACTCTTCTATCACACATCACACCTGACACTTTTCTCCACCCATTCCATCCTGCCTGTACACGCTTCTTCACCTCTTTTCCACACTCTCCATTGCTCTGGACTGTTGACCCTAAGTACTTAAAATCCTCCACCTTCTTGATCTCCCTGTAACCTCACTCTTCCACTCGGGTCCTTCTCATTCACGCACATGTACTCTGTCTTACTGCGGCTAACCTTCATTCCTCTCCTTTCCAGGACAAACCTCCACCTCTCTAGCTTCTCCTCCACCTGTTCCCTGCTCTCACTACAGATCGCAATGTCATCTGCAAACATCATAGTCCATGGAGATTCCTGTCTAACCTCATCTGTCAGCCTGTCCATCACCATAGCGAACAAGAAGGGGCTCAGAGCTGATCCCTGATGCAGTCCCACCTCCACCTACACCCACCTCCTCTGTCACACCTACAGCACACCTCACCACTGTCTCACAGTCCTCATACATGACCTGCACCGCTCTAACATACTTCCCTGCTTACTCAGGCTTACTTATACAATACCACAGTTCCTCTCTGGGCACCCTGTCATACGCTTTCTCCAGAGGTACAAAAACACAATGCAGCTCCCTCTGGCCTTCTCTGTACTTCTCTATCAACATCCTCAAAGCAAATACTTCATCTGTAGTACTCTTTTTTGGCATGAAACCATATTACTGCTCACAAATGCTCACTTCTGCCCTTAGTCTAGGTTCAGCTACTCTTTCCCATAACTTCATTGTATAACTTCATCGGCTTTATTACTCTGTAATTGGCAAAAATCTCCACATCTCCCTCATTCTTAGAAATGGGCACCAGCACACTTCTCCTCCATTCCTCAGGCATCTTATCACTATCTAACATTGCATCAGCTGTGTTGTTGTGAATAAAACAAGTTCAGGTGTTATTATAGCATCTTGTTATTCTGCACACATCCACCCAACTGCACAACAGATCGATGAATGTCAGTTCATACTCATAAAAGTATGGGTGCATCTACAACAACTTAATCTACACACCCTGCAAGGACTGAAGAGGTGCCTTGAGCTATTTTCTAAATATGGTAAAAACCAGTAAATGATGTTTTCCAACCACATTTTAAAATCCCATGAGATTTAATGCTAATTCTTCCATTAAAAGTTCAGTTTGTTATTGTCCTCACAGAGAATAATACTATATTGTTTTTTTAAGAAAGCAGCAATAGGTACAAAGAAATTACCTTTTTCTTTTGGTTTTTTAACACAGAAGACAAAATAGAAGTCCTGCACCCTCTAAAGAGCAGGGTAGACAATTGAACAGAGTCCCTGTTAGCAAAAGTAAAATAACTGAAGTACAATACAGCACATAAATGTCAACGAAAGTGACATTAAATACAATGAATAATACATAGATAATATAATGAGCAAGAATAGATAAACAGTTAGGGAGTAGTCTGATAGTCTGAGGGCAAAGATTGTAAGGAGTTTAAAATATTCTATGAAAAAGAATATTTCAAAACAAAATAATATTGATGAGAGTGCAACATTTAATTCTTACTTGTCAAACAAAGGTAATAATTTAATATTAGAAGTAAAAGTGTGATCTGAAAGTGTGAATTCAAATCCTCCTGATGTGACTATAAGAACCGACAAGTGCACATTTGCTTTTTAGTATGTAAAACATAAAGTAATGAATCAAACTTAGCTAACCTGCTGGAGTTTTCTCTGTGAGGGAGAAACGGACATTTCTGTTCTCTGTTGCATAGCAGCCTAATTGTGTGTCACCCACACACAAATCACGTCCAAAAATATTACTCCTTCTCCCAGGAGGAGAATATTAACACCCAGTGTGTTAATATTATCCCATGCTGATGACTTCCCGTGCACACATACTGTACATAATGATGTTGTTTAGCACAAATGTCATGTATGACTTTACAGTGTCAGCAGAAGTTAAGAGATGGCCGTGAGACCTCAGGAACTCCACACTGTGATCTGCCTTTCCACAAACATTTACTCCACTGATGGAGTGGAGTAAATGTCGATTTGCAGAGAGTGTCTTTCAGAAAGACTTTCTGCAAGTCTTTCTGAAAGGTACATGCAGGAAGAAGACTCTTTCACATGGAGATCTGATGACAACACTGAACAAAGTCCCTTTTGCACAGTGCCTTTGTTTGTTCACACTGAACAATAAAGGGGAGGAACAACGTCGCTCCAGTGTGTGATTTGATCAGGCAAGCTGACATTTTGTCAGCAAAGGAAGCATGATGTTTAACAAAGTGGTATCTTGGTCTTGTGTTAAACATGCTTTATAAAGAATGTAAATAATTAAAGTGACAAAAAAAACAATTTACTTTCATTCCATTCTCTAATCAGGTGATAAGGAAGTCCGAAACCTTTGTCGGTCACCACAGTTGGAAGGAATTTTCTTTTCATTTAGTTTTTGTTTGAGTTAACTGATAGTTTACAGTTTGGGCCGGTTTGGTCCTCAGCATGACGCATCACACTAAAGCCAAAGTTCTCTTTTACCTTTCAACCTTGCAGACAGTGCTGGTGGTCCTGACTGTGTGGCAGGATGAGTGAAGCAGAGGGCCAGTTCTACAGCGTTCAGGTGGGAGACTCCACCTTCACTGTGCTCAAGCGCTATCAGCAGCTTCGCGCCATCGGCTCTGGGGCCCAGGGCATTGTCTGGTGAGAAGCTGGACCTTTATGTAGCCTGTTACTGATTGTCACCATCTAGAGTGTTGTAGATGTTCTAGTGACCATGTGGACCACATACCATAATAAAATCACAGGTTTACATCCGTCCATCCAACAATCTAATCAGAGTATTCTCAATTTGCATCAACATTCCTGACCCTGTGGCCATCCCAGATTAGATGAGATATATGACCCCTCTAGCAAGCTGTGGGTCCACCCTAAAGACTCCTGTGAGTTGGACATGCCCAAATAACCTCAACCTCCACTGGCTTGAGGGGTGAATTTAGGTTAATTGCTGTGGTGTGGTGCTGGCCGATGTTATCAGTAACACCTGTGCTATTTCTGCTATAACCAGTCGTATTGTGTTAATATTGTATTGTATTGTAACAGGATCGGTTGTGCACAAGACCCATCACAGCAGTATTAGACAGAATTGGTATGTGTGCCTAGTGAGCACTTAAAGTAGAGCTAAATATCTTTATATTTACCACTATATCTGCCGTCATTACCTGCCCCGATGGTCTTCTGAAGGGTAGACAGGAAAACAATCTCTTCTTGTGCCCATTTTAAAAGATGACTGAAAAAGGAAGGTCATTTTTCTTATTTGACAAATTGCTTTGCGAGATGCATTTCTTTTTTTTCGTAGTAACCTTTCTCCCTTTCTGTTCCCTTTCTCATAAACTGTATGAACAGCTCTGCTCTAGATACAGTCCTTGGCATACCGGTGGCAGTGAAAAAGTTGTGTCGGCCCTTCCAGAATCAGACCCATGCTAAGCGGGCCTACAGGGAGCTGGTGCTGCTCAAATGTGTCAACCACAAAAATGTAAGTTTTAGGAAACAACAAAAAAAGTTCAGATTTAAATAATTTGTCTAAATAGGAAATGTATTTTATGTGCTTTTTGGTCTCTGACCAAATCTTTTGAAGTTTGGTTTCTCTTCTGTGACCCCTTCATTTAAAATATGTGCTTTGTTTTGTCATTTCATAACTCTTGCTTTCAGCTGTAGAAGTTAAGTTACTGCTAGTGAAAATGAAAAAACAAAAGTAACAAAATAGCAAAGTGTAAAGGAATGAAAACTGACTTGTATTTGTAAGAATTTATAGACAACAGTTTGTTAGCATCTTTTTCTAGACTGCAGGCAGGAAAACTATAAGCAGAAACTGCCTGAGTGAAATCATTATCTGCAGACAACAAGTCTTTACTGCATTACAAATGGCTCACATGCAGCATTAAACAACTTGCATTGTCAACCATGTGATGTGAGGGGAAAACAACTAACAACAAAAGTAACACAGAAAATAAAATGTCGTTATAAATCATTTCACAGCTGTGCTTGTTATGCGCCAAAAAGACACACCTTCCAGTTGTTATTGTGGTCATGATGGAGATGAAATCCCTCCTGCTCTGGGCTAATGCACTGATTCCAGCTAGCCAAGTCGGAACATGTGTATGGAAAGGCCTCATTAGTGTTCGGCTTCCAGTTGGCCAGCTTTCCACAGTGAAGTGGTTGTAGATGGAGGAGTAACAGAGTGCACTAATGGCCAGTTTCTCTTCTTTCAGATTATACGTCTGATCAATGTGTTCACACCACAGAAGTCTCTAGAGGAATTTCAGGACCTGTGAGTATTAGTGGAGTAAAATGTGATTCCTGTAGGACTAGATCTTTTTAGAATACTTATCATCCCTGATTTTGCTGTCAACCTCTGCAATGTTACCAATGTACTCAGATACCTTTACACATTCTTTCTTCTTTAACCGCCTCTTTTCCAGTGGTGTTCTTTTGTGAAATTTATTTTTCTTCTTCTCTGACCATTTGCACTATTTAGCTGATTTTCCTTCCTTCCTCACCTTTTAGGTATTTGGTGATGGAGCTGATGGATGCCAGCCTATGCCAAGTGATCCACATGGATCTGGATCATGAGAGGATGTCCTATCTACTCTACCAAATCCTCTGTGGCATCAGGCATCTGCACTCTGCTGGCATCATCCATAGGGTAACAGCATTGTGTTAAATACTGTGTGTTAAATCAGGAATAAAGAGCTTTCCGCAACACACTGAAAAAAGATCTCAGAGTAACTTACTTGAAACACAGCACAGATGTCAGATTTTCAACTGGTTTTAACTTAGTTTACCACTTTATCATATATCAAAAATTGATTTCATGAGGCCAACGTGAAAGCAATGTTGGTTTACTTAACTGGAAGAGTGTTAGGTCCATCTTTTTGAATTTAATTTGATTTTCCCCAAATGGCACAGCTGTTTTCTTTTTGTACGTTTCTGTAATGTAAATATTGTAATCAACTTTATTGAGCCCATAGGAAATTGTTAGTCCACTCTAGCATACACTGGTGGTTAGTCACATGCGCATAGTGGGTACAGTGACAGGCAGGAATACTTACCACTAAACTAACAAGGAGTGATGAGTAGAGTGATAAATGTTCCCTCTCCTCAGGACCTGAAGCCCAGTAACATTGTGGTCAAGTCAGATTGCACTCTGAAGATCTTGGATTTTGGCTTGGCAAGGACAGCCTGCACTAACTTCATGATGACCCCCTATGTGGTGACGAGATACTACCGCGCACCAGAAGTCATACTGGGAATGAAGTACAAAGAGAATGGTAAAAAAAGGAGTGCTTTACACATGTCATCTTTTTAAAGTGTTGGAATGAAGTGAAAGAAATGAATGAAACTACACTGCACATACAGCTTCACACTGTTTGACATCAACTATTCTTATTGCTTGATTTATATGATATTACAGTATATTAGTACATCTATCTTTTGTTATAATGGTCTATACAGCACCAATCAGTTTTGACAGGAGTACCTATTTGATACATTATATGCTCATGTCTTCACAACTGAACAGGTGGTTTAGTCTGTTAATAAAAGTGTTTTAACAGCCATGTTTTAAGTCACAGGTCGCTGATTTGGTATCAGTTTGGCTGCAGCTGCTAGAAAAATCTTTAAATGCTTTGTTTGTATTCTTTGTTTCTTATTGGTGTCATTCTTTCCTGTCTGCTTACAAACCTGTTTCAATGGATCTGTTGTCTTTAATCCTCAAAAATACCAAATCCTATATTGAAAGTCTATTTTTTTACAGATATATAAGGTGCTAAAATGTGATTAGTTTATTTTATATGGAACATACATCATTTATATAACATACATCAATGCAGTGAAAGGGATAAGAAGCCATAGTTTGACAGTCTACAGTCTTGATTGAAATAAAATCTCTGCTAAAGAGAAAGCTGTATGTTTGTAACACTAGTCATCACATTTTATCTTTTTATTTTAGCTAACATTCATCTGCCTTTTCAAAGGATGGATAATGAGTAGCTATTATGTTAACTATTAAGGACATGAAAGCTACAGATTTTTTTCTGTTAAAAGTGGAAGTAAAGGTTTTCTGTGGAAATTATCAAGACATGGCTACAGGATAATTTTGGAATTTGATACGTTTTCTTTATCCCAGTTTGAAATCTTAAGAAAACATGTTGTGAAATATTGCAGTAGATTGTAACTTAGGAGATAAGATTTTTGTTTTATTTTTCACAGTGGGCAATAATGGGCCTACATAAAACTGAGGCAGAACTACAAACAATGCCCTAATACTGTCAGGTCCCCTCAGCTAAAAGCTGGGGCCTTGGCACAGTCAAGAGTGAAACTACCATGTTTGACCCATCTAGTCAGACCGGTCTGTAGACCAGATTGGAGAACAGAGAGCTTCTAGCTTCAGTTAAAATGAAAGAGAGGGAAAAGAAGAATTTAAGAATGCTTGTCACATACACACATTCTGAAGCAAACATTTCAGCTCGACACACAGGAACTGATGAAGAGAACAACAGCTGTGTAAACTGATAAGTATAGCTGCAGAGGGGAGGAAAGAGGCCTGGAAGGCTGCGTCAGGCGCCACAGGCAGAGAGAATGGGAATGATGAAATCACAGCTAGATGGGGGAGCCAAATGACGAGAGTTTATACTCTATATTTCAACATGTATTCATCTACTCTGTTTATTGGTGTTTTCTCTCTTCCCAGTGGACATCTGGTCAGTGGGCTGTATCATGGGTGAGATGGTAAAGGGTAGCGTCATCTTCCAGGGCACCGACCGTATCCTTTGCTGCTCTTTTTGTCTGGTTAAACATTCTATTGAATCATATTGTTCAAGATTTTAATCACACCCTGATTTAAACTATTCAGGTATGACTAAAGTCATGTTTCACTATTTTCTGGTCTGAATTAACTGGATATTTATATATATCTTTCAAAAATATGTTAATAAAATTTGTCTCTTTATTTTGTGCCTCATAATTTTTTTTTTTTTCTGAATTGGTAACATGTACATGCCCATAATCCAGTTGAGTTTTCTTTAATCACCGTATTGTCCAGATATCGATCAATGGAATAAGGTGATTGAGGTTCTGGGCACGCCCAGTCTGGAGTTTATGAACCGACTGATGGAAACCGTTAGAAACTATGTCATGAACAAACCACAATATCCTGGTGTCAGCTTTGCAGAGCTTTTTCCAGACTGGGCTTTTCCTTCTGATTCTGAACACGACAAACTGAAGAGTAAGAGTTTTGGTCACTAACCTGAAATGAGAGATTTTAAAAATGACTCAAAAAAGTGAACTCATTGTTGACTCATTGTTGTTATTAATTACTGCAGGGGGTTCTTGTCAGTTTTTTGAGGTTCTTTTGAAATAAAATGACATTGTGATACTTTTTAACACTTAGCTTTCTCTGTTGCCATAATAGCGGGTCAAGCACGAGACCTACTGTCCAAAATGTTGGTCATTGATCCAGAATGTCGCATCTCAGTAGAAGAAGCCCTGAATCATCCGTACATTCACGTGTGGTACGATCCTGCAGAAGCTGACGCAGTAAGGAGTCCCTAGCAGTGGTGGCAATGCTTTTATCAATTCCACAGCTGTGGGTCACCCTGATGATGGATTTATTTCCCTCTGTCTAACAGCCTCCTCCCCAGATTTCGGATAAGCAGCTGGAAGAGAGAGAGCACACCATCGAGCAGTGGAAAGGTAGGATGCACTGCCACCTTTGGACATCATCTGCACTGCAGCTTCATCTCTGCAATGTTTTTAGTTAAAGAAACAAGAAGCTAAACAGAAGTATGCTTTACATGCATCACATCAGTCCAACAACACCATGAACACAACAATACCTGGATTACAGGTTATGTCTACGGCTGTGGAAGCTTCACTACAATTTACATTGTCGGTGAAAGACTATTTGCTTGAGTCTTTATTCTGATGTTTAAATCAGGAAAAATACTTTAACTGTGCAGTGATGTGTCAATAATCCACTAGGCTGTTCTTGGTGTTTTTAAGTCAACTATGGAACAAAGACAGGAGTACAAGAAACAGGTCCTAAATACCAAGAGTGTGCCCCGGGACAGACTAAGTCCCTTTGTGCTCCTCTTTTTATCCCATAAGATCTCCAACATTTTCATATATCATTTTAATCGTGTCATGCCATATATGATCTTTTTTTTTTTTTTCAAACAACCAGCTGTGCGCTGATACAGAAGCTGGTGGAGGGCCTTGACCCATCTGAGCTCGGAATTTTCTATACAATGTTTTGGGCATTTTTGAAGGTTTTTTCTTACCACGCATGGACTGGTGTAGTGTAAGGCCTTTAGTTCAGGGGGTTTCCTGCAACAACACTGAACATAAACAAATCTTCTAAGGAAATAATTATTTGTTCTTTTGTAAACACTGATCAGGGTACGAGGCAATCTGTCGCTCCTCTGGCTATATGACATCTGTATAGACAGACTATTGTGAAATGGTTAGCATTCACCTTTCTACTAACCTGTATGATTGCCAGAGTTGTGATTCCAGTCATTTGTCCCACCTGAGGATTGGGTTGGGTGGGTGCAACAAGGAAATGGTCGTTTATGAGTTGTTGGATGAAAGAATTGTTGCTATTTTTCTAAAAATATAGAAGGTCCAGTCAGGTGTACTCAAGTCTATGTGTACTAAAAATACCTCCCTGAACCTTGATGTGTAACCAATTTTAAAATGTTTAGGTTAACAGCGGTGACATTCTCAGAATGTGTTTTCTACAGAACTCATTTATGAAGAGGTGATCGATTGGGAAGAAAGGAACAAGAATGGACTGATGAAGGAAGACTGCTCAGGTATCTACAGGCACTGTTTTCATCCGTTTTCTTTAAAGACAAAAGTCCTGTATGGAGGCAGGTCATGCCTACCTGAGCCTACACCAGCCATCATTACATATTATTCATACCTATATAACATTTACTGATTGTTGATGTGTTTTTCATTAGATGTGGTGTCCGGTTCAGCCTCCCAGTCCTCGTCCGCTAATGACATCTCGTCCATGTCCACGGAGCAAACGTTGGCGTCGGACACAGACAGCAGCAGTATCGACACGCTGACGGGGCCGCTGGATGAGAGTCAGTGAAGATGGTCCACAGTCACGAGTCCGCCTGTCTGCTCGCCTCCGTTTCCTTTCTCCGCCATCCCCATATCCTGTTTTTCTGTATCCATTTTGTCTTTTTTTTTTAACTTTGTGTTCCTCTGGTTCGTTTTCACCTCAGTGTTTTTACATTTTGTTTGTGTGTGCGTGTGCGTGCGTGCGTGCATTGGATCATGTTGATCCTGCTCAACTTGATTTTTTTTAGACTGCTACCTAGTGGTCAAGTTAAAGCTTAATCTTCCTCTTGCTCTTGGATGTTGCTCAACATGATCTAGTTTCTATGATGTACACATCCCTGTGGATCTTCTGCTTGTCAGAACTAATTGGAGGATTGTTGTTTTTCTGTATGTTTTATTTTTGTAGCAAATGTCAAGTTTAGACAGTCATCAAATTTTAAGCAGATCTGCACGGAATATCGACCACAGCTGCCAGCTGCTCTTGTGCATGTTACACCAGTATAAATAAAAGCTTATCATAAGTCGATTGCTCGGACCGTATGACATCCACCTGATGATCAAACACTCATCCCAAGTTTGATCCATCGTTTAGCTAGCTCAAAGTACTGCATATTTCCTTGTCGTGCTTTCTGCATAGTGTATTTATTTTTGTTTATCTTTTTTTTTTTTCGTAATTGGCTTGAGTGATGTGGATTTTGAGCATTTCCTCCTGACAAATAGGGGAATCTGTGGTAGCAATGTTACAGTTTTATTATGTCATGATTTCATAGTGGCTGTACACTCTTTCACTATTAATACATTGTGCTGGTTTCTCTTTTTCCTAACAACATATCTGTAGAAGCGTATATATTGACCACCCCAGTTCAGTTTAAGGTACTGACTAACA
Organism: Antennarius maculatus; assembly: GCA_013358685.1. NCBI lineage: Eukaryota > Metazoa > Chordata > Actinopteri > Lophiiformes > Antennariidae > Antennarius > Antennarius maculatus. The sequence continues at coordinate 11,989,836 of CM023614.1, read as the reverse complement.
ACAAGTATATCAAGATAATTTATCGTAATCCTGTAAATTTGGAAGAAGCAGACATACATTTTATTTTTGTGTTCTTGCAAAATGGTGCACAATCAAATTGGGGTTGATTTACTTCAAGCCTCTTGTTCAGCATTTCAATGACAAATCACTGTATTGTCTGTTCCTTTTCTAAACCATTCCATTAGTACAGGAACACAGTGACGTGGTTTATCATGAATCAGACATTGTGTAAAACATGTAAAGGCAGTAAAACACAAATAATGGTGTTTAACTTGCATGAAGGCATAAAAGATGCCAATAAGATACTGTAGTTATTGTTATAAGGAATTCTCTTACTTACAGTAGCTTGAATGGTTCTGAAAGCCTGTTTAATGCATTTTTACACCTGTGTGTGAGACAAAAAGTGAGTTTATGTTATCAGAATGTAGTGTGCAACATTCTCCATTATCTTTTTGTGTTGTCCTTTAAGACAGATTTGCCTGACTAGAAAGGCATCGGTGGACGGAGTCCGTCAACACAAAGCAGACATGTTTTTCCAGAAATGATTGCACAGTTTAATGGACGTTCATAAAAGTGACACTACGGAGTCACAGAAGACATGAAGCCCCATGTTGTACATTATTTTTTTTTTTTATAAATCATTACCCTGTTCTTTCAGTCATGTCTAAAATGGCCTGAGAAGTTCCCATAATTTTAACAGATGAGGACTGAGCTTAAGAGTTTAGTTTTTTTGTTTTAAAAAAAAAAAAAAAAAAAAAGGAACAGCTCTTTTGTGTACGATGTCCATCCCATGTTTTTGCTCAGTTGGTTCTTTTTATTCTCAGAGATGTTCTGTGTGATTGCAATGACAACAGTATTATCACTTGGCCAACATCTGATGCCCTGACAGTATGCTACTAAATAAATTGGACATCAGGGAATCTTCTTTTTTGACTGGTGCTATTTTGTGTATTTCTCAAAATTTTAAATTATCTCAATTTTTCCCCAAATTAAAGAAATAGCTAGTTACAAATTATAGGGCTGCATTAGATCCTAACTTCTTTCAAAAGCTCTTGACAATACATTCTGTCTTCTTGGCCTCGTTGTTGAGCTCTCCAAAAGTGTCAAAGAATTGCTCCATCTCCTTCTGCAGAGTTGCATTGCGAAGTTCTGCAGCAGTCCGCTCTTTTTCAGACTCGACAATCTTAGCCTGGACAGCTTGGTACCAGTGTTGCTGTTGTGCAAGGTTCATTTTCAACCGAACAACCTCAGCCTGCAACTCTTCGTTCCTCTGCTCCAGGCTGGTGGAAAAGAAAGAAGGTGAGAACAAAATAGAGAAGGCTTGTCAGTAGCGTAGTTTAGATCAAATGGGTTTACGAGGTTGTCTTAAGTTACATAAATTGAATTATTTATTTACTCCTGGACTCCAGTCATCCCAAAGGATTTGTCATTTCCCTGTTGCCCTTGCCAACCAGCAGCAGTGACCTTATTACTTACTGAGACCTGCTCTATCTATTTCAGTAATAAATGGGGTATGTGTTGTGTCTGGGTCAGCAGCATGAGATCTTAAATTAGCTCTCTATCCAATGCCATGAGCTGTTCCAATAGGTCAACCACACAGTCTGTGCTTCATTAACCAATAGGTAACTTTCTTCAAAAATTTTCAGGGTTAGAGGAGAATAAAACAGGATGAGATAAATGCAGATGTCTCTACAGCTGTAAAGATTTCTACAGCTGAATTACAATGGATGATTAAAGACATTGGTAATAACTGAAACTGAAAGAGAGCATGTCTTAGTTCTGTTATTCAAAGCCCTGCAAATCCCAGGAGAATTTTGGGATGCTTAAAATCCAGTTGTGCTGCACATTGAACAGGAAATATGCTGAACTTTGAGGTTATGTATTTCCCTTCAGCGGTGTAACCATAAGGGCTGGAATTCTTAGAGTTAAGTAAGTGGTGTGAAAATCCTGGCTACACAACATTATGATTATTTGTATCCTAGCTGCTATGTTTAATCTCGAAGTAACTTCATGATTGAGCGAGAATTAAAGACTACAAACATGATTACCTGGCTACCCGTGCCTCGTACTCGTCTCTCTGTCTGATTATTTGCTGCTGGAGGCCAGTGATGAGGCTTCGCAGGGCACTGGCAGAGGGGTCAGCCAGGGGTACAGGAGGGGGTACCCGGAGGGTCCAAGGTGGCTGTTCTGCATGCTGGGCTCCAGCTGAGGGCCACTCAGTTTGGGATAGCTGAGGGACGTTCCCTACAGAAAGTTGAGGAGGAGATACCGGGAGTTTAAGATGTGGGATTGCGTCGGCCTCCCTAAATCCACTGGACCCTGAGTCCAGCTCCTCTTTGTGTGTCTTGTCTTGTTCAGGATTGTGCTCCTGCTTACAGGAACCACCTTCAGCAAGAATGATCTCACAGGAGGACCAGAGGCTGGTGTCTTCGTTTAGTCCCTCATCATCCATCATTCCTTTGACCTCCTCAGGGGCCCAAACTTTGTACATCTGTTCCTGCAATTGCTCCCGGAAGCTCGTTTCCATGTCAAAAACCTCCTGTCTGTCAGGGGTGACAGTTTCCTGGAGGTTATCATACAGAGATAGAACACTCCTGTGTGATGGATCGGGGCTCTGGTTCAGATGAGCTCTATCCTCGACTCCTCTGCTAACTCCTTTTGGCGCTCCCTCTCCTCCTCTTGTTCTGTTTACGTTTGTATCCAACTCTGCCTCCCAGTCCAGTATTCCCAGGCATCCTCTCCAGCTGTAGTAGTTGTGATCTGGCCAGGTGCCAATCCCTCTTTCCCCACTGACCAGTGTGGGAACCTCAGCTGGGGCCAGAGCAGGCAGAGGACTTCGAGGCCGTGGGAGTCTGGTTACATCCGGGCACACAACCTTGCTCTCCATTTCCCTTTCCCTGGCCCTCCCTCGCTGGGCAAAAGGTACGCAGTTGTCGTACAGGGGGTCCGTGGAGCAGGAGCTGACTGTGGTGGGGGTCTCAGTGGGAAGATAGTGCAGCTCCATGATCCAACCAGGCACATGGGGGGTGCTGAGAGCTTTAGATATCCACCTGCCCACTCTCCTGCCTGCTGCAGGATTAAAGTCTTGGATTTTGGATTTAATGGAGTGGCAGAGAGTCTGTGCCAGTAGCTGATGTGTCAGGGGGGTGGGTGGCGAGCAAGGTGAAGAAGCCCTCCACCCCTGTGACCGGCTCTCTGCTGTGAAGCTGCTGCTTAATGGTAGACAGGTTGCAGCATGCGGGTGTGTGTGTCTTTAAGTACGACTGACATCAGCTGTTACTTTAGCTTCTGAGGGAGGGATCTGGGTGTAATATAGTCCTGCTCATTCCTAAAGTCACACACAACTGCAACCACAGAAATAGACGTGGCCATGAGTACAACGTGTGAGCAGACGCTATTAACCCCATAATCTCAGCACAGTCTGTGCATTAAAATCCAACAAGAGACATAAATCAGTATGATCTAAATGTAAAGTAAAAAAATGATTATTAAAAAAGTTTTTATGGCTACTTGTTGCATAATGTTACTGACGTTTGACTTCACCTTGGACACTGATTTTCTTTCTCTGTTTAAATGCAGTCTGTCAGAATGTGTTAAGATTTAAACTGTAGACAAAACTTTACATGAAGACAACCAAAGTGGACTCATCACTGAAAACTGCACAGCACCAAACCAGTGAAATGCTGTCATCATATGCTGTAAAATAGAGAGGGTATTTATGTCTAGTGTTCAGGCAGTTTGTGTCGTATTCCAAGTGTTTGAGTGAAGGACACAAAGAGGGTGGACTAATTACCTGAATGAAATCATGCAGACACAGAAAACCTACATGTTGCTGTTAGTCAGGGTGACTTGGATCCACAGGGTGGAGCTATTGTCAGCACTATATTTCAAACATGTCCCTGGCTTCAAATCAGTAAGACATTTGGAAGAACAGAAACGACGCACTGGATTCCTATAAACAGGATTTTAATAGTACTTTTTTATCTTTGTATGTATGTATGTTTTTTGTTTTTTTTTTGTAAAGCATAGGACCCAACGGTCCACAGCTGATCCTACAGACAACTTCCATCCATGAAGAGCCGTTATCCTCAAATCACCTCCAGTCTAACAGAGACACAGACAGGAGAAGAAATTACTCACAAACATTTTAAAAACATGTCTGGTGCTGCTCTGAGACCTGTGATCTATTTATGAGTGAACTACTAAATCCTTCATACTCCACTACATTTCAAAGGGAAATATACTTTTTATTTTGTGGTATTTATTAACTATGAGATGTATTTTACAGATCAAGCTCATTGATAAATTGTTAGAGATCAAACACTCCACGTTACCTCACAGACCTTTGAGAATCCAACCATTATTACTCTAAATACTTGATATACTTTTTTCTGTACATTTTTACCCACGTAGAAGTTTTTCTATGTGGTACCCTAGAAAAGTGTCCTTTATTGCATTGTTTTTATTTTATTTTATTTATTTTTGAGGGTGCTTTGTGTCAGGGTACAAAGTGTTCCACCAGAGCCTCTGAGTTTCACTGCAGTGCTTCATGATTCAAGGGCATACTGCAAGCTTGATGTCTGCTTGGGCACATTAAGCAGCCCATTGTCCATCAAACTGATAAAATTCCACTCTTATCTGTTGTATGTAAATCACACTGCATCCTTCAAGGCTGGGCAGAAAGAGAAGTCTTTAGAATGGTCTATCTGTATTTGGATGCACATATTGGAATCTGAAATTGGGGAGAATTTCCTCTCTGTGCAAATGAAAATGCTGTGTAGGATATGCAAAAAGGTAAGAAAGCATACTGTCTTCTGGGTGATATTAAGGGAGCCTGAAATGGACCAGGCGTCATAGTCTCTGAGGCTTTGCCCTGACCCCCATCTGTCACTGAACGAGGACGAACCACCTCATGGCCACACAGAAACCTCTGTAACTTATCACAGCTGAATCGCCACAGCACAAAGGTTAATCCATCCAAAAACCTCTTTGCCACCAGCCCTCTCCCCCTCCTTTGTCCCTCTCCACTTCCTGTACATCTGCGTAGTGTTTGTAGCCATGACTACAGAATCCATGGCAACACACATCCCCATGATCCTAAATAATAAAGGTGGACGGATGAAGGAGAGGCAGAATGAGGAAGGACTCCGTGGCTATTTCAGCAAACATCTTGATGGAGACTAATTCAGAAGATTTCATGCTAATGAGAGATCAACTCCACCAAAGAGATGAAGCCTCTAAGAGCAACACACAGCCAGCGTCTGTTCCACCTAGTGGGTGGTTATTGGCAGATGAGAAGAATATATATAGTGCCAGATACAAACTCATCACCAGGTGGAAAACCGAGACAAATCATTCAAAGTGTGACTGTGAATGTTAAGTGGAGGACTGCTTTAACGTCAGAGGATAAGAAGCGAGATATGTCGTCAAAGGAGAGATAAGAAGAAAAGCAGGCAGTGTTTTTGGTAAATCGGACGTATTCCTGCATGCACTCGTGTTAATGAGAGATAAATATCTTGCCAATGGGTTTGTGTTTTTAAAGCTGCAGTGGTACCTGAGTAGAACATAATTTATTTTTGTTTTTTGGCTGTTGTATTAAGACCAGTGGTGTTGCTGACCTCAGCTCTCACTGACTTTTTTTTATTTCATTATTCTTACTGTCACAGATAGAGGTAGAAAATAATTAAGAACATTTACCTAACTGCAATTTTGAGCTACTTTTATGTTTGTTTTTCTCTGCTTTATAGTTGTACCCCACAGTTTTCATCACCGAAGGAAATGTTTTCATTCCACCTACTTACAATCTAAGTGTAAGAAAACGGTTTGGTAAAAGGAATAAATTATCCACAAGAAGAGCACATCAACAACAACAATAATAACGCTTCATTTGATGAACTGTCTACCTCTATTTATCTAGAGAAGCGTTTTTAAGGATCTGATTATTTTAGAACACGATAGAGTTGCCTGAAGTTAGCACGAGGCACACACTCAATCAGTGGTGTGCGGTGAGGGTCATGGCTGGTGAGGCACTGACTTCATCATAATCAGATTTGAAAACATATGAACCTACAGTGTAGCTTATTCACCATTTAATTAGCAACAGTGAGTGGGTTATTTTTAAAGTCTCATAGAATTAATTACACATACAAACTGTAACACACAAATAAGCACATTTGATTAAAAAACATTGTTATGTTGTTATCTACATGTTTGTTTATATGTTATGTTTACTTAGAAATATAGTCCATGCGCCGCTCCTTCTGAACAAAATCATCACAAAAAATTTGAGTTGAGATATGTAATCCTCCATTTTTATAGTAAGGCAAGGCGAGCGGAAAACAAATGAATGGCTGCACTTGACTCACTGACTATAGGTTGTAGTTTTCTGTCACTTCTTCTGCGGCTGAGGAGTCCCAAGACGAATCCCTGGTATCACCAGCGCCCCCTACCACGAGGCAGGAGAACTGCGTGCCTCACTTCATACCTTTTCCCAGCGTTTTCAGGATCTCTCAACTCAAGAAAGACGTTACACACATGCAGTTGTTGACCAAAAAAACATTGTGCATCATATACATTAGCTAAACTATGGGGATTTAATTCATATAGAAAACATGTTTGAACATTTTAATAGCGAGATAAAGAGAGATAGCATTACGGTCTCACTGTTTAGCTAACTGTTTACCACAGCTGGCCAAGTCATTGTGCAATCCATGGTGAGGCTCGGCTGGCAGGTGCCTCACTGCAGGTCTCTGCTCAGTATTTCAGCGGTAAATGTGAAAATTCAGCGATTTTGAGTAAAAACAATCAAAAATTGGTGGCATTAAACGGAAAATAACTTCATAATACACATCACTGGATAAATATAACCATTTAGTTTATTTCTTCCATTTTCCTTTTTTTCTCTTCCTGATGGCAGGTGAGGCCTGACCGCATGTCACTGCACTAAATGTACACACACTCCTTCAGCTCAAATAATGCCACATAGAATTATCCATAGATATGCAATGTTGGTATCCATGCGTGGGTATGCTGCTGCCATGCTGAATTTGATTATGCTGCTTTTTTTAAAACCATATCTTGCCCTTTTCAATTAAAACAGTTGGCACTGTTTAGTTCCTGTCACTATTCCATGCCTCCACAGTGTCCACAGGCTCCACAGTCTCATTATAGCTCATATCATTAACAGTTTGATAGGTCTTTATATTTTATCTTCAGGCACCTGAAAGAAGTGATTATCCTTCCTTTGATATGATACACACTTGTTCGCAGGATTTCCGTATTGTCATGGAGCGTCACACACTTTGAAAGTGAAGAACTGACCTGGCAGAGTTACCATGGGAACTATTTCTTTTAGACAAGTCAGGAGGGACAGGTGAAGCAATTAAACTGTCTCCGTGATTGACTGCAGCCCGCAGCAACTCATGGATGTGCAATATGTACATATGCAACCACCATTTTGCATCATACAGCTGCCATCCCATAATAGGGTGAGGCAGATGTTGCACACTCAAGCTGAAAATGAATCCTTTTTGAGCCAAATGTCTTCATGTACTACTGTCTGATTCCTGGGGGAGTAAGGGAGGGGTGCGTAGAGTAAAACCTATTGTTACAGATATTTTGGATGGCTGAGGAGACAGAGAGGAGAGAAGTAAAATAGAAACAAAGCAAAGAGAATAAAAGTTAGATTTGGAGCATCTGAAACACAAAAACAGAGGATTTTTTTCACCTTCTAGGAAGTGGAAGGTAAAAAAGGAAAACGATACAGATTTGATGGCTTACTCAGCCGTTCTCCAGAGAGCATTCCTCTCTGACGGGATGTGTTTGAAGTGTCTGTGATAGTCTGTCTGTCAGCGGAACAGAGGGAGGCGGAACAGACAAAAATACTGAAACAGGGCGTCGAGAGGTGAGATAGCGGGGGACGAGGCAGAGAGGAGGTGCTGTAAATAGGATGGGGTGTGAGGGAAGAAGACAACATCTGTGCTCTCTTCTGTCAGGTACAGACCTCAGATCAGAACATGAGAACAGGTGACTAATGAACTGAAAGCAATTTCTCATTCTTGATGAGGGCGGAAAAGAAAAGCTTTAAAAACACAGGAGAGGAAGGAAGACATCTCTCCCAGTGTGTGAATGTGTCTGAGCATGTATTTGAAACAAGTACAGTTTACACAAAGGCTCATTGGCCAGCCTCCTGGTAACCATGGGAGACGGTGCTGGGATGTCTGATTGGGCCTGGGAGTGCAAACAGTGAGGATGATGGGAATAATGAATGCAGGGTTCAAAGGTCAGTCGGGTATCATACATATCTTCCTCAGTGTACCCTGATATTTACACACACACACACACACACACACACACACACACACACACACACACACACACACACACACACACACACACACACACACACACACACACACACACACACACACACACACAGCAGAATATACATGTTTGCACTCAGAGTTAGACTTCCTTCAGACATAGATGGAGTTTTTCTAGTTTTAAAGGGTTCTTGTACTTGTGTGTACGTGTTGGTGATCACGTTCTACATTCTGCTGGGGTTTAAACACACACAGGACTCCACAGGTGATGGTTGTATTTGCGCTGCTGTGTGTCGGCTCTGGACCCGTCCCCCTGAGGACACTGCACTCGGGTTATCACTCCTTTATTGTGACAGACTCACAACCACTGCAGGCCAGACTCACACATGGGCACACAGTCCATGTGAGATACAGTACAGGCAAACCTGGTTTATTTGTTGTGAGAAAATAATTGTAGTTAAACTTGATGTCTTCCTTTGTTTGATCATTATTGTGTCCGTCCTCACAATGAATGAATGCCAAAGGAGGACCAGGAAGATGAGAAGTTAATAAAGTGTAGTGCAGGAGTGTAGGGTATCTCAGATTGGAGCTGCGGCAGAGCAACACATGAGCTGAATATCACTGAGATAAAGTAGCTTCATTCGTATTATTACTGTTATTATTATTATTATTATTATTATTATTATTATTATTATTATTATTATTATTATTATTATTATTATTATTTTATTTTTATTTATTATTATTGTTAGTTTGTCTTGATCATCTAGTCGTCTATAAACAGGTGACAGATCCCTCTGTGCAGTCAACTTTCTCTTTATTTTTTTAGATGTGTTATTTGTGTTACCCAGGCACGATGGTACCACATACACACACACATACACACACACACACACACACACAAACAGCAGGTGTAACCACTGTGACATGACGTGCAGACCTTCCATACAAATGCGACATTCTTTGCTCACTGAAATGAGCAGCATATTTGAAAGCTAGGATGAGCCAAAAGCTTTGTACTATTCCTTTATTCCCTACCACCGCCTTCCTCAGTGGGAGGGCTGATGATCATCTTCTCGACTGTCTATTTCCATGTGAGACTCTGCACACCTACCACTCCTGCAGGCGCAGACATTTGCTCGCTATAGAAATACAGTTTGCTCTTTAATTCAGACTCAGTGGGCACTTTTGCTCCAGATGACAGTAATAAAAGACTTACTGGGCTCTCATTTCTCTCAATAACTATCCAAATTCTTGTGAGGCAGGTATTTTTCAGAGCACAATAAGAAGACCAATATTCCATCTGTCATGCGTAATTCCCAGTGTATTGTCAGCCGCTCCAAATTTCCAGGCCTAAATAGAGCCTTATCTGCTCAAAGATGTGTGCGTGTGTGTGTGTGTGTGTGTGTGTGTGTGTGTGTGTGTGTGTGTGTGTGTGTGTGTGTGTGTGTGTGTGTGTGTGTGTGTGTGTTTGCACCATAAAGACAGGATCTAATAGGCAGAGACTGTTCTTTTAATGTACCTGCTGCTGCTGAGGCACGTCTTAACCTGATACTCGTTGGGTAAAACCGCATTCAAGCTTGCAATATAAAATCTAATCATCAAACATAATTCTGTCCTCCATTTCCTGCTTTAGTCCATCCTTTTGTTGCGTACAAGTTCTGAGCACCTTCTCCTCCCTACTTCCTGTGAGGGTCTGTGGAAACGTTTGAGATCTGGCTCACGTCAAGAAACCTGATGGGCTGAACACATTTGTTATATTTTCACATGAAAAAACAAAGATGATTAGGATTAGAGTCAATAAATACATGTGAACCTGTTTTTAATTTAAATGCTAGAATGAGGAGAGCAGACCCAGAAAGCGAGACATGCTTTACTTTAAAATGAAAAAAAAATTCCTACACATTTAATGTACTGTGATGCTTAAATTTGAGCAATGACAGTGTAAAAATGAACGGGCAAATACGACATCCGGACCATGAAACTGAATTATCTAAATAGAGTTTAAAATGTTTCTGAAAGAGGTTAATTGTTTACTGTCTTTATGTACTATTTATGTAACAGTTTGGGGGTTTTTTTGTATCTAAACTGTTTTATTTCTTCATATTTATTTTAATGCAGCTGCATGTGGGTTGAAACATTTGAATCAGAATGCAAGTTAACATCTTTGTACAGATTTAAAATTTTCAGCATTTTGTTTTCTCTTACAAATAGTTTTTTTTCTTTGTCTTCTTGGAAGTGATGGGTCATCATTAAAGACACAGGTGCTTTTAGTACCAAATGCTAAGGTGAAGTGGGGTTTCAAAGAAATTCTTTTTTTCATGGCCAGACAGAGATTTGTTGCCCCCCAGGTGATGTTAATCACTCACATTTATTTGTCCTCTATCGTCACAGACTAGAGAGTCTACTTGATCACTACTAGAAAAATTATTTCTAATCTGATTTTCATCATCAGATCTTCATTCTTCAAAAAAAGTTCAAGGGGTTGTTGTCTTTGCTCCCATGCTCTGTTCTTACTAAACGCCCCTTAAGTACTAAACTATGAACAATTATTATTAATCACACATCACACTGGATCTTTGAGCCTTTTTTCTGGTTCATTTAAATATTTGAGAGGATTATAAATTATTTGGAAACAGAAGCATCTGATTATAGATATTTCTTTATTTGTTACTGTTTTCACCATCATTGTTTTATGTCTCTTGTCTGTCTTAACAATGTTTTAAACAGTGTTTAATCGAATAAATAGTAGTGCTACTATTACTACTACTGAAATAAGACTTTTTATTAGTACAGCATCACAACAGTCTGTTCATAAGGAGAACCTAAGCATTATTTCGTGTGTTGAATGCCTTATTCTCTCTTTCATAACACATTCCAGGCCTGTTTCATCACTATAGTGGTGAGGTGTACTCTTACCTTGGCTTGTGTAATTGCTTCCTCGGTTTCTTAACAGGCCTCATTAAAGGAAATGCAACTCCCATCCTTATACAGTCGTAATGACGAGTCCCCTGGATCTTATTAAGCCTCATATTCAAGAAATCAATTAGGATCCTGAGAAAGATTACAGACTTCTGAGCCTGATCAGGCGGCAGTTACAGATGAAATGCATAGTCATTATTTGCCCATTAAATCCACTTTGAGACAGGCAAGGAGTAGAAGACGCAACAATCCGTAGCAGAGTAATGATTAGACCAGACAGGAAAGAGGGAGAAAGAGAAGAGAGGCTTGTGCAGGAGAGAAACATCTCAATTGGTCATCTGAAGGGAGCTGAGATGATACAGAGGAGGGGAGATGAGGAAGGACAGACAGAGGTAATGGAGTATGAGTCCCTCTGAAGGTGCATCTCATTTGAATGAGCTGTCATTCTAGACTGTTTGACTTCTTAAACCAAGATTCATAGCTTTCATTTCCAAGAAACCAAGCTCAATAGAGCACATCTTAGTGTGTGTGTGTGTGTGTGTGTGTGTGTGTGTGTGTGTGTGTGTGTGTGTGTGTGTGTGTGTGTGTGTGCGTGCGTGTGTGTGTGTGTGTAGTATGAAAATGTGTCCCAACTTTCTCTGAAGGGCTGTGATGTGATTTGGCCCCGTCTCCTATCCATAGTATTTCACAGACAAAAGAGAAGCCCATATCAGTACTCCTTCTCCCTCGACCCCCCATCCTCCCTCCATCCCTCCTCTGACTGCTGGTAGTCATTTCTCAACTATCCATTAACTGTACCAAATAGATGCCTGGAGGAGGAGAGGGAAGGTCCACACTGTTAAAGGGATTTTCTGAGATAGGGAAGGACATGAAAAGAGGCAGCGGGGGAGAGTGGAGGTAACAATGAATTGGTAGTGGTCTGAGAGGGAGAGACAGGGGGGAGGTAGAAACTGCTTTAAAAGTGGTAGATTGAGAGAAACATGTGGAGAAGACCAGGAAAAAAATATCCTGACCTACTTTACAACATGTCAGTTCCTCGTGGTTCCTCGTGGTCGTTTCTCTGTCGCTGGCCACTCATTAACTCTGCAGCCTCCTGTTCAGCGTGCATGAGATGGAGAGCTCCGCTTGAGCGAGATGTGATGCTGTTGCTCTACAACACACCATAATAGCAATATTATACTGGCCTCTGTGCCAGCAGCTTCATTCAATCCAAGATTTTTTTTTTTTTTTAAAAGAGATATTCTTTAATTAGTCCTTTAAAAAGCTAGAACCTTAAACCGGGGCATCTGTCCAAAAATTCAAGCTACATGGCTATCAGCTACTGTTCTGGAAATTAAATTCAGATGAATCATTGTAACTATGATAAAGCAACAATTCTCTCCTTGGCATTCAACAACTGCACTTTGGATGAGGCTTGGCTCACACGTGTATAATTAAGGCCTCACACTCACACTGTTCACCAAATCACTTTCTGTCTTAGCAAGGTCGCCTCATAAGCTGATCAGAAAATTAGTGGACACTTTAATTCAATATATTTGCAGAATCATCCGTAATATCTTCGTGAAATAAAGATATTACTTCAACAGACAACCAAGATAGGAAGCTCACAAAAGGATGTATGAAGGTCAGCTGCTTATTCTTAGACGTATTGTTCCAAATATTTCCTTGTAAATAAATTTTAACATCCAATTTTATACAGACTTGAAATTAAGGTGAAGTAGCTTGTGTTAATACAGTTTAGAAAGACATCAGCATACATATGTCACGTTGTACGAGTGTCTGTTCCATGGCTCGTTTTGCTGTCTCGCCTTGTTAGAAGGTTGTCACGAGACAAAGCTGACATATTATCTTTCTCACTGTCACACAAACACACACACACAATATATATATACTAAAATAAGAAACCTTCCCTGAAGCACAGAGTGAATTTGTAGATCACTCATGCATCAGAAACTGGGCCGTCTGCACACTACATCAGACCGTACAGCTCTGTGGGTAATCTTTTACAGCTCAATCTGCTGTCACCCCTGGGTGGGCTTCAACATCTAACACTGTTTAATGGGACACACACACACACACACACACACACACACACACACACGCATGCACGCGCGCACACACACACACACACACACACACACACACACACAAATGTGTACGTGCAAAGGAGGTCAGGATTGAAACAATCACACTGTGCACCACCAGATTCCAATCACCACAACACAAAGTCCCAGTTTGATGCTGTGGGATTAGAATGTCAGACTGATAATTAACCAGGAGGCCACTGCCTGCAGCATCTGAGTAGGACGGTAGGACTTCTTGTTGGTGGACTGCCAGAATCAAATGCTGGGAATAACCTGGATCTAGATGTAGAACTGGGTTCAGACCCCAGACACAGTCCGTCTGCCCCCCGGTGATCGCAGCCTCCTTGAAGTTCTCAGACTGAGGTAATAGACAAACTAAACATATTTGTTAGATTTTAAAATAGCCTATACATCTTTTTTTTGGTTTTTGGAGGGTACGGGTGGGCTTCTTAAATCACCACGTGCTGAGGAAAGAAGGCCAACCTTAATCATAAGGGCATGTGCAAGAAAGCAATACACCTGAAAATAAATCGCCATGTGGTTATTTTCATATTCACAGCTGGTAAATTTCCATGATTGTATTTTGTTGCCTTGTGTGCACACACGTGTTATGACAGCCTAAATGTGTGCAGCTGTGTCTTTGTGTGCAACATGTATCCCACACATTGTTGAAATGTAATAAACATGAGGCCAAAGCTGAACAATATCGACCTGCACTGTAACAGGACCTCCCTGGCAGAGAAAAACATCTGTCCATCCTTCCTCTCCCTTCCATCTGACTCTAATTATTACACACCTCACCCTTTTTGACTTCCATATGCGCACATTTGATTGAATTTCCATCTTCTCTACAGCTCGGCCTTCTCCATCAAACATCCTCCCAGCTACAGCAACGTTACAAATAGCTTTCCAGTTGATCTCTTTGAATTGAACCTCGGGCTTCTCATCCATAAGAAGACTAATTTTTATGGAAAATTATGCTTCATTTTTTTAATTTATTGAATCCACAGGTAGAAGCAGTGTGATAAAGAAAGGGACTCTTAACAATAGTTGAAATATTACAGGGCAAAGTGTACCATTAGTTGATCAAATCAGGACAGACATTAAATGGTGAGGCAGGGATGCACTTGGCATAATTTCAGCATCGAAGTCAAACTGTACCGAAGTACAATAATAACACTGAAGGACACGTAGTCTCAAGTATGACAAACTAATTTTAAGAAACGACATGCTACAGTTCTTCCTGTTTCTGTTTTTCTGTTAGACATCTGAAAACATCCATAGTTTTCTGTTTATGAAAATGATTTTTCCTTTTCGATTTTGAGGATCTTTATTCTCAAAGTTAATGAAACAAATAAAAACAATCATAACCTACAAGTTATTTTGTAATATTTATTAAGAAATGTATATAATTCCAAACACGTCTCCACCTGTTCTCTCTTTCAGTTTCATATCTAACCTGGTGCAGAGATCATATTTAATCAATTTAAAGTGATTAAAAATATCCTTTCTGTATGTGGATAGGAATAATGCTGCATATTTGTTGGGACATTTATTTTTGTATTTTATCAGGGAAAGCGATTTGGTTTCCACGATTGTTTTCAATATGCTATCATTCATTCATTCATCTTCCGAACTGCTTTGTCCGCGTAGCGGGTCACGGGGAACTGGAACCTAATCCAGCTATCTTAGGGCGTGAGGTGGGGCAATATTTCAATATTGATAATAATATTTTACTTTCTTTTGTGTATGACATCATTAGATGTCCTTACAATGTATTTAAATTAATTTTGTTGAACTTTACTTTATCTTTAAACTTACAGGGTTCATGGAAAGTTTACTACTATAACACAGCATTTAGAACTCAAGATCATTAAATAGTAACTGAAATTTTCTGATTTAGCCAGCTTGGAAATTTGATATATCTCCACACAAAAAAATACCATCAGCAAGGCATTTTTTTTCTTTAATAACAATCAAAACAATGATGATTTCTGAATGATTTCTGATGCTTGGGGTAGTTTTTCATAAGTCATGGTATGAGTATCAATTTGTCAGTGGATTATTTATTATTGGTGACATAAAGAAGCTGAATGAATCTCATTGAGGTTTAAAATCTCTAAGTTCTGTGGTTAATTTTATGGCTACACTAAGGGCTGCAAATTACTAAACAGATACTGTACATGGATGCTAGCCATTAAAGGCCTGCAACTTAATATTTATTATTCCTATTGTTTCTTTCCAATTTGTTGCATTCTGTGATCTGCATGCTGTGTAACACACAGCCTTATTAGTAACAGCAGCTGTATAATAAATGTTGTATAATAAACATTGGTTGTGAATTATAAAAAGATTTTTAAGTAGAGCCACCTGACTGGAGTTCAGAACAACATAAAAACGCTCTCTCTCTGCTGAGGAGAGGACAGAAGGAGTAAACACTGTGGTTTGCATTATACAAGCCTCACAGGCATAATTTTGTAATTCAGCTTGAGTTCCTCTGCTCTTCTCTTCCTCCTCTTGTCTTCATTTCATATTCATTACAGTTTGTCAGGCATCCGGCTCCTCTATGAGTTGAAAATGATGGTTTCACTGTTAAAAAATCTAGTCAGTATTTAGGCTGTTTATGAAATGCCCTGCAAGGAAGGCTTAATATCTTGGGGCTATTTACAGCATTATCTTGTGAGCTAATTCATCAAATGTCCCACTGGTGCTTCCATTGATTGCCCCGCAGTGATTAGCTATTATTATGCTGCTGTTAGATTGCGCTTTAATTGACATTTTATTCTAGTCTGCTCAAGCATTCCTATAATAATGTCGTAACAGAGAGATTATATTGCTGTGGCAGCTCAACTTAAAAGCCAAAACAGCATTGATGGAGGATAAATGGGGCGGATCCAAACTGCTTCTCATTTATGATAAGATGAAGACATCTCTCCCTGCAGGCAAAGCAGTTTTCACATCTCACTCTGCAGAAGGCTCCCTCACAAAAATATGCAGTGTGAAAAACACATTAGGCAAATTCAGAGAGAATGCAAAAATGTGTTGTACCTGTTTATCACCCTGACCATGTACTTTTGTTTGCACCTGTTTCTGACAAGCAATGACAATCCATAAAATTAAAAGATATTTCTAAGGGAACACACTTTCTCTTTATTTGATCAAGTCATTGCATACGACTGTAAGTGGGAGAGATGGAAGAAATTTAAAGATGACTATAATATAATCAGCAGAGATTGAGATGTTTGGCTTTTAAAATGGAACTTGCCCGTGTGCTTCAAACTCCAAGTCCCCGGTGTGTAGATGTATGTTTTCTGCTAATCTTTTTTAAATCTACCAGCCTCAGCTGACATAGCTTATATATAATTGTGAAATTATGACATGTCATTAAAGAACATTTGAAATCTACCCCAGAACTACAATGAAATTGTACAGCTGTAACATATACTGCCTATGACAATTAAAATGACCTTAATGTGTAAAGGCCACCATCTTAACTGAATGTTAACACAGAGAAGCCTCACATATCATGGAAAACATTTCTGCTGTAAGTGAAAATCCCTCTATCTTTATGGCTCTAATTGTTCAGATGTTCCTGACATTGTTGTTCCTGAAACAACAGAATAGCATAAGATAAATATTATGTAAATGAAGTCAAATATAATCAAGTCTAACAATGCTACAAATAGAAAAATAAAATAATTGATATAATTTGCTCAATTTCATTTCATTCCACTGCAACGGTTATCATGCTCATGATGATATAATTTTTATGAGTGATTTTTATGAGATTGTAGAATGTTTTATGCTTGAAAGATTCCTTACGAGACAATAATACAGTATGTGTGATTGAGACCACATACCGGAAACATTAACATAATGAACTGCAGTGTAATGATGACAAACTGGATTTTAAAAACACACCCCTGGGCAAAATGAGATTACTGAAGGGGAGGTGATGTCGGTCCAGCAGATCACGAGGAAGTCATTATGTTATAATTATATAGATATGAAACATAACTCATGTTGATTCAGGTAAAATGGAATATAAACAGTTATATAAAAACCTTTGTCACTTTATTTGTTTGTAGCTACAATTCTAAACTGTTCACCTAAAATACAATAACACACATACGTCTATATTGTCATTTTTCATGTTTGATAAATGTTTTAAATTTATAGAGTCTTTACAAATTTAAGCTGTAAACAGTCCCAGTCATAAAATATCAAAGTTTTCAGTCACTGCTTAGCAACATACTTTAGGCAGATTAGCTGTTAATTTGTTTATATTGTGTGCAGAAGAAGTGAGAACACAAGTTGTTGCTTTTCTTTTCCTTTCTCTTCAGCCATGATTTTCTTTCACTATTTTTACTCACTGACTCTCTGCACCCTGACTCGTCTTTCTTTACCTGCCATGAGTAACGCAAACCATAAATCTCTTCTTCTCCCAAACACACACACATAGTTGTTTTTGTATAGAGCAGTTGCATCATGGAGGCTTTTTTCAAGTGTGTGAACAGCAAGTGTAGCTCCTGCTAAACATCAAGTAGAATCCCAGAGAACATCATGAACAGCCAACTGTTCTCACATTAAGTATGAAAGAAATCTATCTGTGTGTATGCATTTGTGTCTTATTTTATGATTTGCGACTTTGCCTGTGCTTTTCTAAAATGAATCTCTTATTTCTGCATAAGATTGGAGTCTCTCTTTCCATAAGTAATTATTCATGTATGGAAAGCCCATTTATGGGAATGGGTTTATGATTGAGAGGGAGAGGGGCCGTTTAAAACCACTTGCTAACATGAGATGTCATGCAGGGAGCAGCATGTGGTGATGCAGAGTGTTTACCAAGCCCCTGCAATGAAGACACAATATGACATGATGATGTTCAGTGGCTATGATCACTAACAGTAGGAATTGTTAGTGTAAGAGTGAAAAATGAGTGATGAGCACAGTTTAAGCTCTTGTGTTGTCTCCTCTCAAGCAGAGACAGGAAGATGGAGTTACAAAAGTCATCATAGTCAGACTCAAATCTGAATGGAGCTTCACACAGAATATTTTAGGTAGGGCAAGCTAAAGTTACTGGCCCCTCACCCATGAGGTCTGGCTGAAATAGGGACATTGGTACCTCCTCCCATGGGCCCACCACCTACTGGAGGGGCTGCAGGGATTCCGGGGTCCTTGGGACAGGTACTGGAAAACGCCCCTTTAGGGGACTCCATTCTTCTGCTGGGGGAGTTCAATGCTCATGTGGGCAATGATAGCATAACCTGGAGGGTTGTGATTGGGAGGAACACTAGACCAACTCTTTAATATACACAAGGGTGCTAGAGGGAGTTTGCCCAATCAGTTCAAATGTGCTTTCTGGACATGGAGAAGGATTATTACTGTGTCCCCCAAGGCATCCTCTGGGGACTGCTTCAGGAGTATAAGGTGGATGGCTCACGGTTCAGAGTCTCCAGTCAGAGTCAGTCTGGTTCGCATTGCCAGCAGTAAGTCAGACTTGCTGCCAGTTGTCTGCATGCCTTCTTAGGGAGGTGTTCCAGGCATGTCCAACTGGGAGGAGACCTAAAGGCAGACTGACGACTTGTCAGAGAGATTTTATCTCTCAGTTGCCCTGAGGACGCCGTGGGATCGCCTCAGAGGAGGTGGTGGAAGTGACTGTGGAAAGGAGTGTCTGGGCTTCCCTGCTACCAGGTCTGGATATGAGCTCAAAACAAACAAACATAAATAACACCTTTATATCATAATAATTAGCTACATTTCCACATCGAATATTTTAAATCTTGTACCGAACACTTGAGTGCATAAACAATATTGAAGCATTCATGGTTTGTTCTTAGAGGATCAAGTCTTAAGCTAGACTAAACTGTAAGTACTGCACTGTATTAACAATTTCTGTTTTGGGGGGTGCCAGCAACCTGGTTCCCAAATTACACCTCTAAATAGATTTCCATAATTTTCTGACTGACATGCATGATGCTGAGAGTTAAGCTTATTGATGTTGTGACTTTGGCAACAGCAGCTCAAATATTCCGCTTCTTAATTTGATGGATTTGTATTTCATCATTCCTGGAGGGTGAGTCCTTTTAGCGATCCTGACTTTTCCTCAGGTGTCACCAACAGGCTGACATTTTATTTAAGAATGTACTGCTATGGTGTTTTCGTGTCAGCTACAATATGAATTGCAAAAACCATTTTTATTTTTTTGCATGGAAAACATCAAAAAACTGATGCAGACCTTTTGCCTTGTTTTTTTTCCCCCCAGAATGAATTTAGCACAAGCTAATGTCAAACAATCATCATAATCCACAGTCTATATTAACAGCTGTATTAAAGCATGAAATGTGAACCTTCTTAAAATTTTCAGTCAACACACAACACAAACCAAATAGGATGGATTGGATTGCGTGATGACTTTGGGGATGACATGATTCATGCTCACTGCTTCACACTCTGAAGAACTGTCGCTTTGCATAGTAATCCAACTTTTAAATGAAATGTAATGTACTTGAGGAATCATAATGAGTCTGTGGCAGCACTCTAAGCTCTTTCAGATAAGCAGCCTGAGGCCTTGGCAAAGATTCTCGTGGGCCATCTGGGTGCTTATGGAGTGCAGCTCATGCCATACTACCAGTCTCACTCTCTCATTAACAAAAATTCAATAACTGATTAGGAGTCAATAAGAATTCAAATAAGTTTAGTTAACATAACTGGTTCACAATGGCAAAAGATACAATAAGAACAGAGATGTGGTGAGAGATTACTCTTACTCACCCAAGGTAAAGTGACGGAACAGGAGGTTGGCAGTTATGCAATAAATTAATATGACTTTCTAAATGCCTCTCTGCTCTTCGCACCTGAGGGGCATTTCTGAAGCTGGGATCTGTTGACTCTGCAAGCAAGCATGAGAATACTGCTAAATACACCCTCATGCAAGCAGCCACATATGCATGAGCATAGATGCATTTTCCAAAGAATAATCCCACAGAACTCTCTTTCCCAGCCTCAAATCAAATCGAGCAGCTGCCACAATGAACACCACAAAACAATTTGGCTCCCAGTTAGCTAGTGGAATCGGTGAGCAATCATCAGATAACTGTGGCTAGAACATTTGTGGAGAATCTGACACCTCACTTCAATGCAAGCTCTCTGCTCTGGGAATAAACACTGAGAGATGTACTGCAGACAAAAAAAAACAACACAAGGGCCCTACTGTAAATTCTGCAGCAGCTTAAAAACACATGTACAGATAAACACACAGACACAAATGCAGGGGATATTGCGAATACGCTGCTGAACATGCACAGAAAATGAATGCCGTCTTATCACTCCATCACACAATAACACAGCTGATACATGCCAGCATGAGTGGATTTGAATAATATTTGGAAAAGCTGGCCTGACTGACTGGTGAGTGTTTGTGTGGAGGTTGTGCGTGCAGCATCTTCAAAGGCTCATTGTTAGCGACGGGGTAGGCATGAACACAAATCCCTCAGACGAGGAGTAGAGCCCTTTATGCTCCATCCACAAACATATAGGCTTTCTATAGAGCTATGACAGCTCTGCTGTTATATAACTAGCTGTGTATTGAAGGTGTCGGAGTCTTTAGCTGGCAGAAGACTCTCTATACATAGAAACCTCTTTCTGTTCCTTGGGCGCCAGGCCTACACACTCTGACTCACCAAGGACCCCGCACTGGCTCTTCAAGAGCATGTCTCTAAAAAAACAGTGTCAGTGCAAAACATTTTGAAAGTACTGTATGTTTAAAGAAAGTCAACTAGTGAGTGTTCTTGGCACAGTAATGAACTTGGCAAACACTGTTTCCAATCTCTTCACTATAGTAACTAATGTGGTCTCCACAGGAAGGCGGATCAAAGCAAGAGAATGAGTGACCTCGCCACAAACAGATGTATTGAACTGGTAAAGAATTAAACATCCCTGTATGGACGTCCTTCCTCCCGTGTCTCCTGAGCCTGGATATGGTCTGAACATGTGAACTCATCAAAAACACAGAAGGTGAATCCTGATAATGAGCTACTGCAGCGTCTTATGGGTCTCTTGGTGTTTAAATGGGAGTTCGATCAGGTTTGCATTGCACACTGTGTTTGAGTGTACAGTGGTACCTCTACTTACGAAATTAATTGGTTCCGGAAGAAATTACGTAAGTAGAAAATTATGTAAGTAGAGACGCGTTTTCCGTGCAAATGCCCTAATCCGTTCCAAGCCCCCAAAAATTCCGACATGTTTTATAAAGCATAAAAATGCATCAAAACATGTAACAAATACATGTTACGATTACATTATTGCACAATAAATGAGAGTTGTGCATAACGTAAAAAACAAAGAATAACCGCTGTCGGCACTCAACTCACAGGTCGAGTGCCGAATGCCGAAGACACTGCATAAGCACCGATCTAGCTCCACACAGAGGTGGAGTGGCAACCCTCTTAGCCAATGGGATGCCAGGAAGATACGTAATAGGTAATAGCCAATGGCAGAGCAGCTATGAGAATGTTGTGTTCAGGAACCTGTGGGAGATTCGAGTATCAGCCGATACTGTGTTTTTACATTACGTAAGTCTAAATTTCTTTTATAAGTAGAGACAATATTTTCCTGCTGAGAAATTTTGTAAGTAGAAAATTTCTTAAGTAGAGACATTCGTAAGTAGAGGTATCACTGTATTTGTAGGGATGATTGATGCTTTACATCTGTGAGGGTTGTTCATTATGCTAACTTGTTTCTGTACATTCATTAGCTATGTTTTTCTCTGTTTACACCCTCGTGCACTGAATGCCCTTTGATTAGATGCTCTTAGCTGTGCAGTTTGACTTCTGAAAAGGTGTTAGGTAGTCAGTAATTGCTTGTTTGTTGCATGTCTCATCTTTTTTCTTCAGTCTTGAACCTGTCTATAGACCCCCGCCAAGCTTTGGTTCGACTTGTCAATGATAGATGGTCTGTTCATAATTCGTTTTGTTTCATTAGTACAGAGGCACACATGCACAAAGACGTCGTCACTGATGGACTGAACTGATTCAACGTTTTTCACGCTCACTTTGCACACCAATTTTTGAGGACCATCATTTGAGAAGAAGGATCTAAAGATCTAGACCAGTGGTTCTTAACCTTGTTGGAGGAACCGAACCCTGTCGGTTTCATATGCTCACTCACCGAACCCTCTTTTTTAAAAAATAATCTTTTTTTCTTCAAATTTAAGACATAAGTACAGTATTTTACGCCCTATAAGGCACACCTTCAATGAATGGCCTATTTTTTTTTTTTTAATTTTCATACATAAAGCGCACTGGATTATAAAATGCATCTGAGAACTCATCTTCAATGAATGTTCTATTTTAAAACTTTTTTCATTTGTAAGGCACATTGGATTATAAGAAATTGGGAAAATTAAAGGCTTTTAGGTGCGGAAAATACTGTATATGTTTTACTGGTGTATTTAATGAATTGTGCATTAAAGTCACCTTTTTCAAAAAACAAAACCAAGACGTGAACCGTCAATGTGCGTGAACTCACATGAAATGACCTACCTGCAAATCAGTGTGACTTCTGCTGTTGTTATTGAGAGATCAGTTCAGATACGCGTGGCTTCACCTTAGCAAGTGCTACTCTTATGTCATTTTCACAGCAAAGTCTGTTTCTTTTGTTTTCCATGCAGCTTAAAGAAGTGTTCTTTTACTTTTGCCAGTGCGAGACTAGAGTTGCTCAACTTGACATTGCAAATCATGCAGAACGCTGACTCCCATCACGTTCCGTTATACAGTACATGTAAATCAAATTGCACATATTCATCCGACCACTTTTTTTTGCTCAACATAGTTACTATGAATTAAAATATTAAGAAAGCAATCAGATGACGTACCATCATGACAGGCATAAATCGACTACTGAATGTGCAAAATCCCATGTAGCACAGGTAGGCTAATTGACGTAGCGTCACGTGATCACCTGCAGCCAGTGATGGCTAAGGGGGGCATGTCATCACGAATTGACACAATGTGTCAAACGTACACAGTGATTCGTGTTTGTTCGGCAAAACACCCAACACGAGTGCTTTGCCGACTAAACATTGACACATCGTGTCGGATGTTTGGACACATTGTGTCAAGACAAAACATCGCGTCGGGTATTTTGTCTTGACCTCCGTCTCTGCCGAACCCGAGATTGACTCACCGAACCCCTAGGGTTCGATCGAACCCAAGTTAAGAACCACTGATCTAGACTCTATATTTGGATCCTGTAAATTTTTTCTTCCAACACCAGATAGCCTTGTGTCTGGACACCCTCACCCAATCATTGCCACAACCACAGATCCAGTCATGGATATTTTGTGTAATTTCCTTTTCTTGGTCTGTTCTTATGTGCATGTCAAGTTAGAGTATCCCAGAGTAGCCACCACACGTCCACCAAGGCCCAACAATCTGAATTTACGGCTAATCCAGTCATTAAACTCAGTCAACAAACTAAACCTTCAAGCCCTGTAAGCATTATTATAAGGCCACTGGATGATTTTTAAATCAATAACTACGAATTATTCTTTGAGATTTCTGAACCAAAAGTCCAAGAAACCCAAATAAAACACCTCACAGGTTATCCAAACCTGTTAAATCAATCCACTTGTCACGACTCTAACACGACTGGCAAGGGGAACCCAAAAGCACGACAGAGTAGCAGGCAGGTAAAGTCTCAAAAAAGGGTTTAATAATACAGGCAGAGTTCAGGTTCCAAATAATCAGTCCGATAGGCAGAGGTATCCAATAAACGACAGGCAAATGATAGAGTCCAGAATAAGGCAGGGTCAGGCACGAAACAATCAACAAACCAGGCAGACAAATCAGATGAGGAGCAGACAACAGAGTGGGTCGAGAGAGCAGACGGGATTCATACACAGTCACAAAAGCGGGCATGATACGTAGGCTGGAGAGTCAGGGCGGACACTAAACAATCTGGCAGGGTACTGAGGGCTGAGCTGGTATATGAAGACTCTTGGCTGATTAGGGGAGTGGTTGCAGGTGAGTGAAGGGATGGCAGGTGCAGGGAATGAACAAGTGGGACCGAATCTGAAATAGCTTGATATGTTAGTGACCGGAAAACAAACAGGATAATAATAGTCCAGAGATGTGACACCACTGGACTTTAAAGTACATCGCCAGCACATCACAAAGGTACTTGAAAGACAACCAACCACTTAACTACACACACACTTGCGGACAATTACAGACTGGCAAGTAATCAGTTCACCAAAGCTCTTGTTTTTGGAGGTGGGATGAAGCTGGAGAACCAGGAGAGAACCCACGTAGATATGGGGAGAACATGCAACCTCCACAAAGAAAGGACTTAAATTCAGTACCTTTTGCTGTGACATGGCAGATCTACTCACTGCACCACCATGCTACCCATGACAAAACCCATGTGACAATATATATACAGTATATTCTATAGCAAATGAACCTGTCAACATGTAATTAAAGTGAAATGAATACGGGCTCTTTCTAAGTGATGTTCATTTTTTGTCTTCATTGTGTACGTGTCTTCTAAAGAGCATCTTTTGCTGTACAACTTGTTCCAGAGTGCTCAACACTTCCACCCACGCAACACCATGTGGGGTACATGCGCATGAACACAAATACATCCAATATGTACACACAGAAAAAGTCACACATCCAAACCAATCTCTCAAATTTAGAGATTTCCATTTCTTCATGGGAAGTCTTTGCGCTAGGTAAAATATCTTCATTTTTCATCTTCCTCGGCCCCAAGTGATTTCCTTTCGACCTCTGCCTCCTCCGCTTCAAATCCATCCTTCCTGCTCGGCTTATATCTCTCTCCTTCAGTTCAGATCCATGCTTCATAAACAGAGCATCACAAGCCATATTAAGTACATGTAAATAGATTCTTGTGTTGCCACTATATTAAACATATGTGCACTTGGTTTTGGCGTTGGCCATCATTAGACAATTATTATTGCACTACAACAGAATGTTTCTCATCCTTTGCTGCACTGCTACCATTTTTTTCTAATTAAAAATTCATTAAGTGTTATTACACTGTCATACATCAATTTCTTGATCTCAGATGTGTTTTAATTGGCTTAGTTAAATGACATACAGTATCACACCTGTAGCTCTACTTAGTAAACATCCAAGTTCCCCTGACCTCTAAAGAAGAAAATGCTACGTCATTTTTGTTGTATTCTACGTATATATTAAAGTCCATTTTTCTACCATTTGAGAAAAAAGGTACAAATTTACAATGAAAAGACTGCTTCTGTGTTTCATTTGTGTGTTGAATAAAGTCTGTTTGAAGATATTTCATCCGTCATTCAAGAAGCAAACGTCTTCAATCTTTTCCTGTGAGTCCAGCTGACTGTATTCAATGTGGAGATATGTCATGACATGAATGACTGAGACTCTCCACAGACAACTCAGGGCTTTATATTCACTACTAACCTGTAATAAACAATACAGGTTTATATCTTTATTCCTTCAAACTGTCAAACTTAAGTCACAAACAAATACATACAATGAAATCCTTTTCATTAATTCTCCTGCATTGTGTGTTTTTAGGTTGGAGGAAGCACCCCTACTGAAGTGGGGAGGACATGTGGTCTGAAAGTCCTCAGATGTGAAGTTGAACCTGATAAGGCAGGACTAAACACCAGCTATGTCGCCCAAGTCTGTGTAATAAAAAAATGAAGGAGATGAAATACCGTAATGACCCCCACAGCAGTAAAATGGGGGTGGATGCAGAGTAGATGGCTAATGGACGACCTCTTAGATAGCTGAAGACTGGTTGGAGGGGGGGGACTTCCATTAAAGTAATTAGTACTATTTGTGCCAGCCCTCACACAGACCTGTTGCTAGGAAACCCAACAGAGGGCCGTAGGAAAGACTACCAAGCACAAACCAGCCTTGCGCCTGATGAATTCCCTACACCACAGAACGACATGTGTGTAGTGTGCTTGGAATGTACTGTATGCTTTATTTTTTTTAAAGCTGCAAAAGTAAATTAAATAAAATATACCTTTATATATATACATATATATGTATATATATATATATATATGTATATATATGTATATATATGTATATATATGTGTGTGTATATATATATATATATATATATATATATATATATATATATATATATATATATATATATATATATATATATATATGTATTGTTAATGCTATGTTCTCTAAGTGAGTCCATCTCAATAATGATGGAGCAGCATGTTAATAATAATAATAATGGAGATGGGGTAAGACATGATATTTCTGCACCTTTTTGTTCTTTCACTTTCTCTCTCTCTCTCTCTCTCTTGTAATTTGACCATGCGCCTCCCTCTTGATCTACTGTCTCTCTCAGTTATTCACACTTATTACACTTAGTATCTTTTCCAAATTGCTGAGCCCAATGTCTTATTGAATCCCTTCCAGTGAAGTGAAGTGAGATGTCCTGGAGGCCTGGATGATGATTTACTGTATTTTGATTGGAAGTGTGGAGCATGCAGGGGTAGATGGAGCGCAGTAGGTGTGGCACCATGAGGGTGTGATAAAGTGAAGGCATTCTCCCAGAAAAAAATGCAGAAGTAGGTGTTTCCACCAGCGTAGGATTCAGTCAATCTGTGACGTTAGTGCACATGAGGCCAAAACTGAGCTATGTTTAAGGTTGTGTGAAGTTTGTATAAGATGGTTAAAAAAATGTATTGGTGAATCACACGAGACTCCATAAAACAGTTATAACAACTTTAAGGGTCTCATCATGTGTTCCAGCTTGGCAAAGGTGACACACAGACACATGAGTTGAAGGCATAGACAAAGTAACCCTAAATCAGACTACACTGTCCATGAATCACAGAGCTGCAGCGCTGTCAGCGCTCATCTCTTTGCATAATGTATCACTCTTGCAGGATCATAGTGGCACACCCACTCCGCGCCCCTGAGGAGTCGTCTGCAGCTGTTCATGACTTGGAGAACTGCTGCAGTGATCCTCATGCTGCAGCACACACTTTAATCCATGGATCCTCAGGTAATGTAAAGCCTGACACGCTAACAGGCTTTACCAATGCATCAATTTGATTAAGTAATGACTTTTATGGACGGTCTGTTGCATGTGTGGACAGATAATGTGACTCATTATAAATCAAAGTTGCATTTAGACTCCCACAGTCAGGCTGAATAAATTTTTCCCTCTGCAAACCTGCCTATGTATATGTATATAGGTGGAGCCTGGATGGATTAGTCTGATCTTGTGGAACTGAGTCATTTCCTGTGCAGGGAGGACATTTTTTCCATTTTTTTCTATCTCTAGCTGATGGGTGCTTTAATGACACGTAAGTCTACACACACTACTGACTGACAACTACTGGTACAGTCACCAGGCTGTGCACAGCTATGACCCTGCTTTATTGGATGAATTGCATGTCACCCGAAGTCCCTCACCCTTCATACTGTGTTGTTGCCTCATTATCACTCTAATGCTGACAAACTGGTGAGTCAGAGTAACGTGACTTTTTTTTTACCTTTTAATTGATACATTTTATTTTGTAAAATTCAACTAGGAGATGTAAGGGTATATTTTCTGTCTATATTTTCTGTGATCATTTTGAAGTCCCCACTAATAATGGTGAGAATTCAACACCTGAAATCAAAATCCCTCAACAAAGTCCTGTTGTGTATGTCATACAGCATGAGGACAGCTCAATTCTATTCCTGATAGCCGAGAAGCAATATGTATGCATATGTGGTGTGTGCGTGTGTGTGTGCGTGCGTGCGTGCGTGCGTGTGTGCGTGCGTGTGTGTGTGTCCCACTTTGTGGGTCTTGTGTCGGGTGTAACCAGCGTAGCATCCTCCTCACACTGTTACACCATTCATAATGTTTGAGCATCTGAAACGATGGTCATCATTCATCATCCCCCTTAATTAAACATGTCACATACTTGGGGGAACTGCTGTCAAATATTCATCTGTGTGTGTGTGTGTGTGTGTGTGTGTGTGTGTGTGTGTGTGTGTGTGTGTGTGTGTGTGTGTGTGTGTGTGTGTGTGTGTGTGTGTGGTGGGGTATTGTTGTGTCTGCACTGCATTGAGCCCCTCATGACTAATCCAACAGTCACACTTTTCCACCTGCTTCTTCCCTCATTATCACGGCAGACGGCTCAGCGTCTCATCTTGTTCCCTCATTTGCTTCTTCTCTCACTTTCTCTGACTCCAACGATGGTAAAATACGACCCGCCCACCACCACCACCACCACCACCCACCTCCATTACCAGCACACAGCAAGTATGACATACAGAAAATTTGGGGGCAATGGACAAGAAATCATTGAGGAGTATAATAAGATCCTCTAGAAAACAATGAGGAAATGAAGAAGATTTTAAACATTTGAAAAGAAAAATTCAACATTCAAAGAAATATAAGAAGGTTAAATTAAAGCATCAGGGATAGAAAGGGTCATAGGGGACACAACACATGTGCAGGTACCTATACTCCAGTTAAAAGCATCCATCCTTCACAGCATCAGCATCAGATAAGCTCCTTGGACTGTATAGTTATAACCACTTTGTTCAGCGGTGTCTCAGTGATCAATGAAACTGTCAAACATTCAGACAAGAAACTCTTATGTTTTTTATTCATCAACCGTCTATACCAATTGTAGCCCTGTGTGTGTAGTAAGATTAATAAACGTGTAAAATAATCTTCAAGCAAGTACTGAGATTTTTGATTATGTGGAGAAGTGACTGTGCGCTAGCTCCGTATGCAAATGAAGAGCTAAGAGCACTAGTTGAACTTATCTTGCCACCAACATACACAACAATGCCTACTTTATTGTACTTTCTGTACACATGCAGGACCAATGGGTGATTAAAATGGCTCTTCACCCACTGTGATTACATTTTACTATGATTTTGTGTATTTGTGCTTGTGTGTGAAGTCTAACGTAATAATGTCACTCTCTAACAGAAGAGAGCAGTGAGTGTCCATGTTTTACATGTGTGTGAGTGGTCTCCAATGGCAACCAATCAGCTTGAACCTGCAGCCAAGATCAAGTCATATCTTTCTGTGAAGGTCCCCGTCACATTAGAGAGGCTCCACTGTCTGCCTGCCTGAAAACATAAACCTCATTACAATGGACGACCTGCCCTGTTTGGCTTTTAAAACCAGAAGTCATGTTCTATGAGAGACAACTCAAGCTTTGCCTAATTCTGCCGCAGGTTACATGAGAAAAAACTTCGTCCACTGAGAGATGGGTTAGCACACATTAGTGTGCAACTGGATAGGATGGGACAAAATAGGCTAAGCTAGGCTAGGCTAGGCTAGACTAGACCAGGCCGGGCAGAGACAGTATGGAATAGGAGAATATGGGACAGGATAGAATAGTATAGGATGGGATAGGATAGGATAGGATAGGATAGGATAGGATAGGATAGGATAGGATAGGATAGGATAGGATAGTACAGCATTTATGTGATCCTTATGGCCCCCACCATGAAGCAAGTAAGGGAATATATGGGTACTGTATACATTTTAATGTTTAAAAAAAAAATTTCTCAGATATGCATCTAAATCTAGTTCTATTTTCCTTTCTTATTATTTTTTTTCTGTGTTAGGGGTGAATGGGGTTGTTTCATCCTCATGCTTAATTTTAATTTTCCTTGCAGGCATGTGTGCGCAGGTCACAGACATTCACTCATGACAACAAACACCAGCAATTAAATATCACTTTATAGGATCGGATTGGATTGGATCAAAAAGAATTTGCTATGGAGGATAGCAGGTGTGATTCCTTAGGTATTATATACATTCACACATGTACAGTATGTGGTCCTTCGAATTTTTTCAAGTGGCACATGGATGAGGTATGAATCATTCTCACACCTGGTTGAGAATGATAAATACATCAATTCTTTCAGGAGCGAACCAGGGGCTGCAATCATTCTGGTGAGGACACTAAAGCAGATTATTAGTCACCAGTAACTCCAATAATCGACTCATAGATGATGTCAGTGCCTCCACAGGGAACCCGGCTGAGGGATGATGTCATGGGATCAATGCTAATCATGTCCAAGACTCCATATTGGTGTCTGGGAGCCTGATTGTGTTGGCCACAAGCAAAATAGATGATGTCACCCATCTCACTTGGCACCAACCCAGCCCTGCAATTGGCATTGCTTGTGTAAATGATGAACTGGGATAATAGCAATAATGTGAGCTGATGCTTCATGGCAGGGAAAAAGTTGGACAAAAGAACAGAAGCACGGAAGCTCCAAATATTCACTTTCGCTAGAGAAGAAGACACCTCCGGGCTATTTTTCTACCTGTTCTAGTCAGTTGTGAGTCAAAGACTCATACCTTTCACAGCGCAGCAACTGGAATACTGCACTTATGAATATTATGAGAGTGAATCACAGGCACTCGCTCACAGGCGCTGGCCTGAAGAGTATGCAGCACTGGTCTATAGCAGTGTGATAGACAATGAGACGGTATCAAGCACTCTCTGTAAACTTTTCCTGTATTGCTGCCATTTGTCATGTGAAGTGTTGGACTGATGGAGTCTGAACTATCCCTTGTTTCTCCCGCTCTCTCACCAATCTGAGGCGACAGAGTTGAGACGGAGTGCTTCAGCAGAGAAAACTCATTTGTCACCTTGGCAACAAGAGAGGTGGGAGGGGTATTATCCTGCGGAGACACAGCGCAATCATGCTGCCTCCTGAAGCACATGTTCGGGCAGCGGGAGGATGGAGGGAGATCAATAATGAGGACAGATGGGGAAAGAAGTGTAAAGGGAAGTAATACGGACAAAAAATTGATGTGAAATTTTTTCTGATATATAGATGAAATTTTAGTCAGTGAATGAAAGTTTTGTTGTTGTTTTGTTGTTGTGTTGCTTGCATGTTGTAGCATCTCTTTTCTTATGGCATCTATCAAACATCTGCCCGTTTTGAAAGAAGAATCCCTTCTATGAGGCTCTTTCTGAGCTTTCTTCCTTGTTTCCCCCTCTAGGTTTGTTGAAGTTTTTCCCCACTTGTAAGAAGCAAAGAGAGAGGATGGGCTACGTGCACAGGGCTATACAAATAGAAATTCATCATTTCACTCTGAGTAGTGTTCAGGGAAACTGAAGTTAATTTCTTATATGTTACCTCATAGGAAAGCTGGCATGTCCAGAGAACTGTAAATTTAAACATCGAGTTGCATAAGATTTGGTGGCAAAATTACATATAGAATCAACAGAAATCAAATAGACTCAGTGTGAAATGAATGAAATGAAATGAGTTTTATTGAAATACTTAAACTTTACTTGTGTGATTGTTTTTTGCAAGCAATATACACACACACAATTTAAATTTAGCAGTTTAAGTATACATTATTATTGGCAATATAAACAAATATACAGTATATACATATATATAAACACAAGCACGCACACACACACAAAGAAAAGAGATTGTGTGTGTTACTGTTACTAACATTTTCTTCTGCAGGTGCAGCGTCACCCTTCTACAACCTCAAACATAACGGCAAATCAAAAAAATTCAAAAACAACATGAACTTTCTAACTTTCCTTGAAAGCATTTTTTTCCATCTGAAGCATCTGTCCCAGAAGGACCTTCAGTGTCAGCAATACTTCTACAAAGGAGCACATATGCATATTACTCCCTTTAATTATGTTATTCCTGTTTTTGTTTTTTTTAAATTTATTCTTATTTGTGGTGTTGTTTGTACATTTGGTGGGTGTATATATATATATATATATATATATATATATATATATATATATATATATATATACTGTATTTATACGTATATGTGTGTGTGTATGTGTGTGTGTGTGCATATATATATGTGTCTATCACTTGCTAAAAGAATATTGTTTATGCCTTTAAGCAATTATAATGCTAATAATAAACATCTGCTTTACCAAAGAAAACAACTGTGACAGATGTATTGTTATAAAAAGCGGAGGCTTCTGCTGAGTAAAACTAGGAGAAGGAAAAACCCAGATTTTCACCAGGTCTGTGATGAATAACTGGTTTATTTTCTATGCAAAGGTGATTTGGAGTTTAATATTTTAGGGTTTCAGAGATGGATGGTCATTTTTAACCCTTAGGACAAGTGGAGGACAGAATGTAGAATGAATTTGAATGTATGATTCATGCAAAATTTAGCATCATTTGAAAATTGTGATTATTCTGCTCCCATAGCTCTTATAACATTAAACTTGTGCAACATAAAAACAAAAAGAGCTTATTTCCTGTGTTGTGAAATCTGAGGCAGCCTATAAGGCATCGTGCACTATGTGTTATATTCTGCATGAACCAGCATCACTTCAGTGAGTATGTAGCCTACAGTGTATGCTCTGACACCTCAGGAGATACATTATGTCATCATGGAGCTTAACAGTGACCTTCAATGAACTAATCAGCCCCATACTCAGTCTCAGTGTCAGTATTAGACAGGGCATTTGTCAAACTGTCAAGCGCAACCATGTCATGGCATTGCACAAAAAACCCACGTGTGCCTCGAAAACATTGTGTTCACAAGCAAGCACCAGAAAAAAGCCAGCTTGATAAACAAAGAGACACATTGTCCCTCATACTGCTATTAAATACTACAGTTTACACTTATTTGGATCTTAAGGTTGAATACATTATTTGGGTTATCTGAATTTTGCTACTATAATCTGAGATATTTCAATCATGAGATCTGAAGCCTTTGCCCTCTAACAGTGTACATTCCCCTCTGTGTGTCCATGTAATCCTCTCTGTGACACTTCCTAAATCACAGAGAGGCATGTGGCCCATCACAGAAGCTCTATCTTGGGCACGCTAAACAAGAACAGATATCTTCACCCCGGGAGTCCTGCAGCAAACATGAGAGGGATTATGACCCTTGTTTGAAAACTCAGTCTGGGATTGACATCCGGGCCTGCACTGTGCAAGACAATAATGACACTAATTACATCTTGTTTTCAGATGGGATAGCACTGCTGTTACTTGTTTTAATAGATGCTTGTCATCACTCTCTCTTCAGGTTTCAGTGTGTGTAGGTGTAGAAGGAAAATTCAAGACATTACAGCTTTGTACAAGCCCATCAAACAGAAATGCATGTCTGCATTTATCAGAGGTAGAAACACCTTCAATTGCATTGCAATTGTTGTGTTACAAACTGCATTGCCCTTTGTATCACCAACACTTTATCAATCTTTTGCATGGATATGATATAAGACACATCAGTTAATTATGAAATTATATCCCACAAAAAACATCGATAAAAAGTAATGTGGGGAAAAAAAATTATTCCCAGACACCAAATATAAAAAAAATTTGTAACATATTATCGAGTTTTGGTATGTCAAGTTTTACAGATTAAAACAACAGATTTTCTGAACCATCATTCTCTGTCTGGTAGCTCATACCATCAGATAACAAGCCTGTGAACCGAACGCCTTCCAGCATCCCACTGAGCTAATGATTAGCTGGATAGCTAACTATTACTTCTAACATGGCTCATTGTTTCAAGACATTTGATAAATCTTCCACCCTTATTACTGTAAACTGTGTCCTACGGGTATAATAACAGCAGCTACTAAAGGTGATTTTATTTTTCTTTCATCATCTTCCATCACTACATTCAGAGTAAAATGTGCATATGTTGGTATAAAGACCCATCTGCTTTTTCTCTGAGTACAAAATATTTAACAGACAAAACTGCCTCCTCATTGCTTTTGTAACTCCACCTCATATTGTCCTAAACTTCATAAACCAAGGATACAGCATTCTGACTTGTCTGTTGTCTGTAAATCCACTTTTCATATTTGCATTTCAGACCACTTCCCCTTTCCTGCCCCTCTACCACAACAGAGTGCTATCATTTTATTACCTCTTTCTGTACATGCCTTTTCTTCTGAAGGAGAGGGAGGGGACATTATTCACCCGAGGACACAGAGAGGTGCCTGGGGAAATGAGGCCTGAATGGTGAGACTTGGATCTGGCACCAACAACAGCTTGGATTCTTCACAAGTCTCAGTGGACCAACAAAAATCAGACAGAAAAGATCTTTCAACTCTTGTAACGACTAGCACAGCAAAGCCTTCAAGAATCCGTCAATGAAGAAGAAAGCTCCCTTTTTTATGCTTAAATATTGCTATCTCTCACATGAATGGCTCTCCTATTTCTTCCTAGTCACTTGCTGACAAGTTTCCTCTTTGTCTTGTTGTGCACTGGGGAAGTTTAGAAAAGCAACCTCTACCGGAACATCCACATGTTACTTCATTTGTCCTGTTTCTTAAATGTCACTATCATTTCTTTTTTCTGTGTGTAGGAGTTTAACAGCGTATAAACACGCAGTTCAATGTCTTTCAACCTTTAGACTAAAACCCATTTTTTATGAGAACTTACAGCCCTAATTGAAAGTCATAAATATTTATGACAGCTGCAAAAGCAATTTCATGTTATTTTGGTACATTTTCAGCAATATAAATAATGTGTGCGCACCTGGAAAGGCAAGTTGGGCCATATAAGAGAGCTAATAGACAGAATTATTAGAAAAAAGACAAATAAAAATTCAGCACTAAGTCAGAAATGTAGTAGACGACAAAGAGTGAAAATATCCCAACAGAAAATAACTTTTTACTTTTTGGAGATGGCATCGAAGGTGTTAGGGTCACTCAGTACCAATCCTGGAGACGTTGGTATTTAACAGCATCTTTATCGTGTGGCAGCTTTTGTGAAGACTGTAGTTGTGAACACGATATTCTCACCTTTATTGGCTGTTAGGGTTTGATTGGATCTGCAATTGTCAAGTTTATTAACAGCACTTATCTGGGATGACGCTCCATGACACCAGGACCAAGCAACAGCTTTTGGTGAAGCTGCAATGAGGGTGTTATTCATTGTATGCATATAATTTTGCAAACAATCTTTGAGTTTGAAGGAGAAGCCCAGTAACCAGAATGAAAAATTGTCTTTGCATGTTTCTGCAGAGTAATCATGTTGTTTCTATGTTTGAACTGTATAATTCCAACATTACAATACATGAGCAGTCTTTCTCCTATGAGAGAAAATCAATCACATCAATCACTCGAGATATAATGCTTTTCTAATTCTGACCTAGACCTCACTAGACTGTAATCATCGTGTAATCAAAGTAAACTAAACAGCAGAGCAAAGGTTTGTTAGTTTAATCATAATGTGAGTTTATGACCATTAAAGCCTAACCTAGAAGTTGGAAGAATGTTATCAATTCAGTCTAATTTTTTAAAAAAAGAAGATATTTCATTAATGTCAGTTTTCTTCAGGGTCTACACTCACAATCTAATTACAATTAATTTTTAGTTTGCCACCCGCCTCACATTAGTAT
The DNA here is from genome assembly GCA_013358685.1 of Antennarius maculatus. Lineage (NCBI taxonomy): Eukaryota > Metazoa > Chordata > Actinopteri > Lophiiformes > Antennariidae > Antennarius > Antennarius maculatus. The sequence continues at coordinate 11,954,138 of CM023614.1, read as the reverse complement.
TATTTGTCTTCTCACTGTACATGCTTTTCTGTGAGCAGATCTGGACAACTTTGGTTTGCAGTAGATATTATGAGGATGTTAGTCTGTATTTTTTGACCACACATTGTGAACATTTTCCATGAAGAAGCAAAAATGTTATAATTGCCCCTGTGCCATACTGATAAAGATTCCAAAGATGATTGGCATCATAATCTAATATATTGTTCCTTGGGTGATATCCTACCTTTCCAGAAAATGTCATTAAAATCTGCTCATTTGATTCTAGAAATCCTCCTAAAGGAGAAACATTTGTCTGTAAAAACAGGCTCTAGACAGATGTTAAAAATGAAAAATGAAACATCAAGACATGTTAAGGTTTATACATGTGATGCCAATATTTATACTCCTCTGTATGCTAGCATGCCAGAGGCGAGTAGAGAGCAGAGTTGTGAAACATGTCTGCTTCCTCTGCTGTTCAAGAGAAGAATTTTGAAAACTACTATACTGAGCTCTTCTTACATGTGGAGGAACTGTACATCGCTCTGTTGTGTAATCATTTGCTGAGGCTTCAAAGGGCAACACAAACACACACAAAACGAACTGAATCAAGAGACAGACACTAAGGGAGTAGAGTAAGTGAGAGAACAAAAGACTGTCAGACAATCTTACAACCAAACTAACCTCAGCAGCTCAAGCAGATTCCACGCGCTTCCTAATACAAAGGCTTGATCACTATGTTTGTATATGTGTGTTATCGTGTGTACTTGTGTTATTTGTAGCTGTTCACACAGTCACACTGCTGAGGACTCATCCTTCCCTGTAGGGGAAAAACACTTGATCAGTAGAAGCACCAACACTTTCAGCATTTGGTGAATTGTGAGAGTTAAACATCTAGCAAGTAGAGGTTTATTATTCTCTTCTTGTTGTCCGTTAGTCTTTTTTTTTAATGCTTATTTACTGAAATATAAAAAATCGCAGTTTATAACCTGACTTATTATATCCTGTTTCAGATGAGAATCCTGAATGATTCAAAAAACGTTAAATTACATTCAGTGATTCAGTTGTTTTTTTGTTGTTTTTTTCTAAATGTCTGAATGGAGAAGGCCATGGTGAGGTGTTGGTATAGTTAGGTGTCCTTAGGATGGCTAAGGACAAAAGAGATATAAGAGACGGCTTGATGAACCTTTTGTTGCATTTTGGGGATCTTTTATCAGAGAATGGCAAGTTGGGAACTGAAGCCACAAACTTTTGAAAACTTTCTTTAGGAAACTCTCTAAAATGCCACTGTATCTGTATCTGAAAACAGAAACAATGCTGACTTCCTGTCGGTTACAGCTCCTGCCTTCTTCATGGACGCAGACAACAAACACCGACCACGTCCATAACAGCATCAATAACACAATGTTTTGGTTCTACTACCGACTCCACCACATTTATTAAAGTTCCTCCAATGTAGATTTGCTAAAGCACCACTCTTTTTCCGTTGACATTGAAAGCTTCTAACTTTGCATGTACAGTATATTACTACGTTATCGGTGTTCTATGTGGATCCATGTGTACAGAAAACATTTCAGCAACAAAAGTTCTGAAAGCACCGAGAAAAACTTTGCCATTTTCAGCAAAAACATTATTGTGCAAACAGACAGTTGTAGGCCATTGGCTCATTTTGCTTTGTGTCTTGAGATGTTAACGTTGGATTTAACAGGTGAGAAGTTAAATTGTTCAGCAAGATGATGATATCAACAATGAAGATCTCGTGTGTGTGTGTGTGTGTGTGTGTGTGTGTGTGTGTGTGTGTGTGTGTGTGTGTGTGTGTGTGTGTGTGTGTTTGTGTGTGTGGTTTTATCCCTGTTCTGTGCTGCAGTGTCAGACCTATCGTGTCCAGCAGCAGGCATCAAAGCTCCAGGGACAGTTCCTACACAGAGCTCCTTCAGCCCGGTCAGGACCTGTGCATCTCATCCACTTAATTATCCCTCTCTCCTTCTCCCTTCCCCTCTTTCCCTTCTCTTCATATTAATTACCCCCTCCCCTCCCCCCAACCGCCTGGGTAGTATGAAACTACACCAAGCTCCAAGAGCCAACCTGTTCACCTTCTCATCTTTACTCAGCAGGGAGATGTTGGACATTTCTTCATCATCGTTTTTAAATTATCCATCCATCCATTTTCAACCACTTCATCCGGTTGCGGGGAGCTGGAGCCTATCCCAGCTGGATCAGGGTGTTAGGCGGGGGAAACTCCGGGCGTGACGCCAGTACACCTCGAGTTTTTAAATTATGTTCATGTTAATAATCAATCAACTTTTATAATGGAAACACATTCTGGATCTGAATATCATATTCTCATTTAGACGTTCAGAGATTGCCATTTCAATAAGAGGTCCCAATTAGCAAGTGTCACTCCGAATAGAGGAGTGTGAGAAGTTAAAACTGTCCTTTATTCCCTGTTATCTACGAATGACAAGATGACCTTGTAAATCTGATGCTATGAAAGTGGAATGACATGTCAGCCAACCAAATAATAAGGTTGAATAATAAATTCATATTTATGCTTTGCCTTCTATACTGACTTTACCTTTGTGTGGGGTCGCAGACCCACTGATGAATATACAGACTGTATTTCCTCAAACCATGTATGTATATCCTATCATATACAGCCTATGCGAGCAATTACAGAATATTTATAGTCTTATTTATAGCAGTACTATAATAGTATGCATAAATAACTTTTCATTGACTTGAAGTGTTTACCAGGTGAAACCAAGCCCACAGGAGAAGTGTGTCACTACCACTATTTTGAAGGAGCAGAATTATCTGTAGTGTTTGGGCAAACTAGTTTGCAGTTGAAGTCACATAAATAATGATTTTATTTAAAAATGACTTCCAAATATCTCCAACGGCACCACTTCTGAAATGATATGATGAAATCTGGTTGTCTAAAAGAGAACTCACTGACAAATATCACTGGCAAAGTTGTTATTTTGAATATCAACTGCCAGAAGAAGTGAGAGCAGCTCAGTGCTGACAGCAGCACCGCAAGAATGGAGGATTCAGAAGCTTTACTTCCTTTCCTACACTGCATTTAACATTTAACACTTTGTTAGGAGTCATGATATCATCAACATCAAGAGTTTTTTCATCACACGTTGTTGAATGCATGCAATTGAATAAAAAAATATTAAAATGGATACAATCTATTTTGGTGTGTGTGTGTGTGTGTGTGTGTGTGTGTGTGTGTGTGTGTGTGTGTGTGTGTGTGTGTGTGTGGGGGGGCAGTCGGTGGGACACTCGGCCAAACACCGTCCGACTTCAACTGCAAGTGAAGAAACCGGAAATGAGTATTCTCTTCAAAATCACAGCCACGATTTTGTGTGTTAAACAGAATGTCACTGAAATCACGATGAGTTAAAAGTCAGTTTAGATGAAACACATTTATTCATTATACATACAGCGTGGAAAACGGATCTGCGGGGAACTCAAGTTAATTCTGTTGAACGGGAATCTGTTTGACCAAAAACGCAAAAAAAAAAAAAAAAAAAAAATCTGAATATTGTCTACGCTGTCAATCAAGTGTAGTTTTATATTTGAAAACCGAGCGTCATAGAACGTCTTCTTGCTGTTTGCGCTGAAAATTTATGTTAAATATTCTACAATCGCGGTTAATTATTATTATGAAGTGTCTTGTTTTGAAAATCAAAAGCGGAAGTTGAATTATGCCGACTTGATCGCTGCGTTAGTAGTTCCCTGTCCTCTCCTCCTTGTAATCACTTGCTCAGTGGACGTGTGGATGTTCATCCCGGTCGGCGGTGTCTCCGTGGCGCAGGACGCTCGCCACGCCTTCAGACGCGCACCTCGTCACGGCGCACCGTGTTCAGCAGCCCCCGCTGGAAAACCCACGCAGAACGAGAGATTTTGACAAGTTGGCGTTCGATCCACGGGTAACCTGTCAGGCTGCGCGTCCGGAGGAGTCCGGCTGTACTTTTGCAGCTGATACCAGTTGAACGGGCTGCTTAATCTGGGAATTACCGGAGCGACAGTTCTATTGATTTCACATCGAATCCACATCGAGACAAAAGATGGGGATTAAAGTGTAGTTTGGGTGAGTAGCTCATGAAACACACACTGCTGCCGTATTTGCGTGTTGAGATTGCGCTCACGCCCGAGGAGCGCGCAACGAGTGCATTGCGAGCGCGTTATAACGCTCTATCAACCTTCATCCACCTCATCTTCATTGTATCTCGAAACAGCGTGTCGTCACAGGTGGAACTTTATTAGCAACAGTGATGACATCATAATTCCTTCCAGCGTCTACATAACGCGGTGCCGCCCCGCATCAGCGGAGCGCCACGGTGCGTGGAGTGAGTCAGCGGCGCGCAGGTCTGGTTTAAAGGGCGTGTGAGGGGACTCACTGCGTCGTCTTGCCTCTGACCCATTCACGGGGGGATTCTAGTGGATATGTCAGCGGATGACGTGGGAGCAGCCGATTGATTGATTGATTGATTGATTGATTGATTGAGGACAGGAGCCGCTGATAACTCGCATGAACGCGTCATGTTGTTGTTCTGTTGTTGTCAGGCGTTGGTCCTCCGGCTTCTTGTTGTGAAGCTTTTTTTGTGTGTGTAATTATGAACGTGTGTTAACGTGGGAGTAAATATTCCGTGGATTTTCTCCAGTGTTCCCAGCTGTGTGTCCATCCTGCTCCTGCAACGAGTGAAAACAGAATTTTTTTTTTATTTTTTTTTTTTAAATAAAGGACATGTTTTCTTCAGGCACAGGAGGAACAGGCGTGGCACCCTCATGACGTTTTACTGTATATTCATGGGATTGAAGGATATCTGCATAAATCAACACAGCAGCCTAAGGCTTGGTGAACCCAGCCTTCCACCTGAGGCAGTGCAACATTAGCAGCATGCACATCTTACAATTTTGCATACGCCTGATGCACTGAGCATGACAGTAAGACCAGCTTTGTCAGAAACCAGTTGGGTGGGGAGACGTTCTGACCGGAGTTTTTGATATTACCAGTTAAGCCACTTCTAAAGCAATGCCAACCCTGAGCCGTGGGGCTGCACCCCACACCTCCTCTCCTCCCTCAGGGGTGAGAGCACCGGCCTGGAGCATCACATTACATGATCGTGCCCTCTCAGCACGGAGCTCCTCGGCAGCGGCGTCGTCCCTCCTCCTCTCTTAAAATGTGTCCTGCCTCATCAGTATTGAGCCCTGGGAAATAAGTATCTGCTCTCTTTAGCAGAGGGGTGACAAACAAATGAAAGGCTTGGCGAATAAAAGCCCCTCCTAAAATGGCGAAATGCATCCAAACAATTTGAAGGTAATCTCCAATTATATGTCTTGCATGGAATAATCCGAAATGATGCAGATTATTTACCGTTTAGTTTGCAGCCATCGACTTTCTCCTCCGGTGATACACATCCAGTGAAGCTCTTTGTACCAGTTTTCCAGCTGTGCTGTGCTTGTGTTACTTTCCTTGCTGCCTTTGATGATAGAATTTAAAGGACAGCTTGCTACCAGTGCAGTAGATGTGCTGTGCAAGCGTGAGTCACGACGGGTCTGTCAGAAGTCACCGGTGAGAAGTCTGCAGGTACAGACAGACTAGAGCTCCAGTTCAGGCTGGGGCTGCAGGGCATAACAGGTGTGCTGTTAATGAAGGCATCAGTCAGACGTGAGATGGAGAGAAGGCGAGTTCCTGGAGCGAGGTGCTTCCTTTTCATGTGGATGTGCGTTTTTTTGAAAGAGAGGGAGGGCAGGATGACAGGGGGGTAAACACAGTGGCTGTTAGTCTGGTAGCAATAACAGCTTTATCACCACCCCAATGTTCATGGGTGTGTGTGTGTGTGTGTGGGGGGGGTGAATTTCAGATCACATACTTTTCTGCGCTACAGACATGACTGAATTCTACGACTGTCTTGTGGCAGGAAAACCATGAATTACAGTTTATAGTGAAGAAACTAATATACAGACTCAAAAAAATCTTACAACAGAGAATAAAATCCTTTTTTGGGGGGATCTGCTCCACAATTTAATTTTTTTTTTTTTTTCCATGTGCCCAAACCACCCACCAAATTTCAGGAAACCATCTTGTGTGTTTCAGAATGTCAAAAAGAAATAAATTGTCATGTTTCTTTTTGCACCACTTCAGTGTTCCCTCTACATAAGAACATTCCTGAAGTTGTGTTCTCCACATTTTCACCAGGGCCACCGGATTGTCAAGTACTGTAAGTTTGAACGTTCTCACGTCTCACACACAGCCCTTCTGCCTGGGGGGAAGGGGGGGTGATTGAAAAGCTGGACAGAACATCGTGTTGATCTGTACTTGACAGGCTTTCAGATGTTCTTTGCCTACTAGGCAGCTTTACCACTCATAGCAGCGATGGGAGGGGTCGGAGCAGTTGAAATGCACTCGTGAAGTCACCCTGTCGTGAGCGTGGGATGGAGGGGACGGTGTTTGGGACGGGGTTGATGAAATAAAAGAGACAAGAAGGCGGTAGTTGGAACTCAACAGGCATGTAATTATCCCTCAGCAGGAGGTTTGACTCCATAGAAACGCCTTCTCTCCTGAGCTGTTCCTGTCTGCCACCTGTATGATGTCTGATGGGCAGCTATTGACGAGCCATCATTATGAACCAACCAAGTCAGGAAAAGCCAATGGGATATGATTGGATGCCTGCTGGTGTTCAATAAAAACAGTTTTATAAGCATAGAGATACATCAATAAAATGTCACAGAGAATAAGAATGTTGTTTTCTCCTTTTCTGAATGAAATTTGACCCTCAAGATTTAAGGTGTTGTCAAAATAGTCAAGCAGGCTTATGTTAGTTTAGTAACTACGTCATATGAGATGCTTGTGAAGGTTGAATCCACCCAGTCTTAAAGCTGATGCTTGTGATTTCATTTTAGAACCTGAGATTTTTGCTTCTAGGGTTTCATTCAGCTGCCTGTGGTGACATTTTTTCACAGACTTAGGAAAATCTGAAGGATTTTCAGTTCAGTTTTACAGATGTACCTGAGATGAGGTTAACGTTTGACTAGCTGAGAATCTCTGAGTGTTATTCTGACCTCTATCTGTCACAGTATCCTAGCCAGCATGGCCTCAGTCTGGGGGTATAATGAGCCGGTAGGTGCGCTTTAACAGGAAAGGGGGAGGCCATGATGAAATTTGAAATATGACGTTATTAGATTTGCATCTCTTCCTGTCATGCTCGTTAGCCTGCAGCGGGTGTGTTTCAGGTTTGACTTGAAGTAATACATAGCCCAGTGGGTGAATAGTTGAAATCTAACTTTAAGGGATTATTGAGCTTGCTGCACGTATGCATTGTTTCATTCAGCCTTTCTGTCCGGATGCTTTTAATCATTCCACTCTGGCTTCCCTTCCCGTATTCTTGTGCTCACTTGGCGAGCTGGTAATACCTCCTGAGTGGCACTCGAAACAAAATTACACCTATTTAGAGACAAAATCACTCGTGTCCGATTCCCCTCCAGGGAGCATTGCATCAGGGGTGGCTGTTAATTGGAATATTATGAATAATACATGACTTTCAGAGCATTATGGCCATTCTGATTGACGGATTTAGGCCACTCAAGGTTCAGACACACGCTTCATTTCCCACTAAGAGTCAATCTGTGCTGAGGTCCAGTTATCTCAGAGCGATGTGATCGACTGCTCACACCCATCATAACACACCACAGGCATTCAGTTTATTTATTTCACCTCTCAGAAACGGACAAACAGATTCATGTTTGAGAGACAAGTCAGTTGATAATAATAACTGATAATTCGCATTCAAGTCGGAACCAAAAGCATCAATTTATCTCCAGCCAGTGACATTATAATATGCTGATTCCAATTCCATCAAAGTATAAATGATCAGTTCAGTGTGAGAAGTTTAACAATTCAAATTGTGAAATTTGTTCCTTTCAACAAAATGTTTTTTGGTTCAAAATGTGATAAAACAACTAGAGCCACACCTTTTGGAGACCTTCGGGGCAGATGGTTGCATTCACAGCAAAGAGCTGACTTCATTTGGACTTAGATACATTTGTTCATCCAATTTTGCAAGCATGCAAATGGAAACACATGCATGCACACAAGTGTGTCCAAACCCACTCCGACATCATGATGTCTGCTGGGCGTGTTCGTGAGCTTTCCCTCCAGGCTGCTGGAGCCGCTGGCTGTGAAACAGGTGCCGGGAAGTTGTTGTGACCTCTCCCTCTGGAGACTGCAGGGGGGATTCCAACAACACATATTTGGGAAGTGTGTCTGTCTTGATCCCACAGTGTGATTCCCAACCTTTGTCAGGCACATGCCACAGGGAGCGACTGAAGAATGGGAGGGGAGCTGGAATGCCTGAACAGAAACTCAATCCTGTGTTTTACTACTGCGTGGGTGCAAGTGTGCATGCTCAAGACATAATCAGCTCATTTGTTTGCAGCTACGCTCCTCCCCAAACACACACATACGCCATTAATCGACAGTAGTGCGCTGCTTTGATTTTGGTTCAACGTGTGTGCTGCGACATATGTGTGGTATTTTGCGCTCTCTCTGTTGTCAAGCAGTGCCAGGAAATCACCATGCAGCTCAGGGGCCAGATTGGTTGGGCCTCTGAACCTCGGTATTCAGCGCTAATGCCAGTAGTCTTTTGGGCCTCCTGTTGAGACTTGGGATGACAGTGGGGCAGAAGGCCAAGAAACCTCCCATGCCAGCAGCTCCCACTGGGAGAGCAGGCTGCTGCTGGGCCATCTGTACAGGCGTCTTGACGGGGATCACCGCAAAGTAGAGCATGGAGATGGAGATGAAGGAGGAGGGGAAGGATGAAGAGGGGACATGTGGAAGGGAAAAGGAGTGACAGACTGGAGGACAATGAGGTGTTTACTTCTTTTAAACCGCTATTATTTCTTTGGTGGCGTTGCTTCAGCTTTCAAAGAATCTGTTGAATATTTAAAGGCAGACCTTCAAGTGTGTGAAGAACACAAAATTATGTCACAACCAAAAATACACGTGTCCCAAAATAGATGAAGCCGTAACGTGTTAAAGGAGCTTACACGTGAATCTTAAATTGGAAAAAGAAGTGTTGGGGTATGTAAATTAATCAGTGAGGAGCGAGTAGAGTCAAATGATGGAGTCTGAGGAGGAAAAGACGAGTTTGGCAAATGTAATATTAACAGAGCCAAGACTGTCCGCACATTACCCTGGGAGGATATGTTATCCTCTTCCTCCCCCCTCCGCCATCCAGCTATATCACCTATCTTTGCCATCTTTTACCCTCACCTCTCATTTTTCAGAGTAAGGAGTGGATGAAGCTTTTACCTGAGCTTCTTCAGCCGCAGCACTTTACTGCAGTGAAGACCCGTCTCTACACCTCCTGTTTCATTTGCATTTAAGAAATCCATAGTGCCACAATGCCACCTCAGTGCCTCATGTGAAAGAGCTTGGCAGGATTCTGCATGCAAAAGAAACATGACTGTTAACACATCGCTGATGCCATCCAGCACGACCTGTTTTATCTTCCCTGTCGTACGGTGGTTGGTCTCTGGAGATCCCGCCTAGTTTTGTCTCCCAATCAAGAAACTTTCAGTTCTTTTCCTGCCACCTGCTAACAGCTACTAACTGCTGTTTAAGCCTCCCATTGTTTGTTTTAAATGCCACACCCACGTTCAGCCCTGCCTCCTTTCCAGTTTGATGCTTCTCACACAGCTAAGAGGCGGAGCCACAGCGATCCTCCGCTCTACCTCCATTGCTGTTAAAACAACAGCAAACATGAACAGCTGCTCATCAAGATATGAAAAGTACGAACCTTGCATCAGCTGAAGATCCTTTGGTTTAGGAACAGATCTAGCAAAAAGACTTGAAATGAACAACTACACCATTAATGCAGCTTCAAAAGGCCTGATCTGGCCTGGAGCCTCAAGGCTTCCCCTTCGACCTCAGAGGTCAGTCACTGCCTCTTCAGTCTTAATGGAGGGCTTGTCTCCCGTGGTGCTCACCCTCATCCATTAACTCCTGACCGAAAGAACTGATTTGTCAGCAGTTTTATCACTGATCTCCTCAACAAACACACACACGTACAAACACACAGGTAGGTAAATAGGTAGGTTAGTCGATGGACTAATACTATTAATGTGGACAAACTTGTTTTACAAGAGTTGAAAGTAGGTAGGAGTTAGCAGAAGGTGTCAGGAAAATGTCATTGTTTGATTCATCGATCACGATTGACTAAAAAAGGCAATTCCCTTGATGACAAAGGTAACAGCCTGATAGAATGAAGACTACACACACACACACACACACACACACACACACACACACACACACACACACACACACACACACACACACACACACACACACACACACACACACACACACACACACAAAGAGTAAGAACCTGAACAGTGACACTACCCAGGCTGTCTAGACAAAGCACAGGGCTGCTGTTGGCTAGTAGCTGGAGCTCTCAGGGGGATTAGAGCGCACAGTTCTACTCTCTTCTATTCTTAGCTGCTTGTTTCTCACTGAGTTTTTAATGCAGCGCTGATGAAGTGTGTCAGGGACGTGGTGATCAGGGTGTATCATGAGGTATGGAAACAAGTCATACATAGAGTACAGCTGTGAATGACTCCTGGCCGCATTATAGCAAAGACCAGAGTGTAAGTGAGGTAATCATAAGTCGATGTGCAAATCTAGGAAATATAGGAATCCAAACATTCTTGGAAGCAGCTATTCTTTTCAGTTTTCAGTCATCATGTAATCATGAGACTCACTGGGTTGGTCATGAACAGTCTTGAGGATGCAAGAAATACTGAAAAACAACTGAAGGTAAAGTCATCAGTTCCAGCTTCTGGTGTTTGATTCCAAACTCACTGCAGTTCCACTGGTGATTCCTGAAGTCGTCCTTATAGCAGTAGCTTGTAGTTTACTACATAAAACAACAGCAGGAAAAGGTGGTAGCCAACATATGGCTTTCACCAAAGTTACACTCACAGACAATAAAACTTACGCCCTGTGGATAAGATAAGAGGTTACAAAAAATTAATTAGTAAACCTTACATACAAGACAACAGGGCGCATAAAAGCTAATGTCTTGGTATCGCTCCAGTTCAGCCCTTTTGTTTCTGTTCTTCAAATAACTGTTGCTACCACACGTTTAAATCTGGGGCACGTTGCACACCTGAAAACGGTTCTATGACGCCACGGTTGCTCTGACATACCGGTACACTCCTGCATTGTGTTCAAACAGAATGGCAGGCAGAATAAAGGTCTGAGTGGGGTTTTATGAAAATGTTCGCAAATTTGATTTTAAGTTCTGGGTACAGTTTGTTACCATGTCTTCTATATTTAAGCTAATGTCATGTTGTGTTTTACTGATGTAGAATAGCTGTGTCAGGGTAACGACTTCTCGTTTAAGCATCCTTATGCTAGTAGCCACTAATGGAAGTGATGCACATATGAAGACTGAACTATAGAGATCTGGCGGGCTGACTCCCTTCTGCCTCCATGTGCCAACAGTTACTTTCATCTCATAATTTGTAGCGTTCATTCCCAACTATTGCTGAGTCAAGGGATATCTGTTCAGTTTTTTTGGCAGGACAAGGCAGACTGCGTCCTCCAGAAACATCGATGACTGGTCTATGATTAGATGCTCATGTCTGTAGAGGAGCTACCTGGCTGGAATCTGCTCACATGCTATAGACCACAGATATTTAAAGGTGATGAATCACAACCCAGGGAATGCTGAAGGGAGGAGGGCAGACTGCCGAGGAGGAAGAAGTTGGTAGAAAAAAAAGGAGCGAAGATTAACCCTTAAGAAAGAGGAAGGTTTTGGTGATGTGGTCATGCAGAATAACACTGTCAGTCACTCCCATAATGAATAACAACACACCTAGAAAGGAGCATGTGTGTGTCTGTGTGTGTGTCTGTCTGCATGAGATGACTCAGAGATTAACTCTACGTAGCCAAAACACTCTTAGAGCTGAAGAGACTTTGTCTTCCTGTTGGTTCCACCGCAGAGGAAGTTCCTCCGTCTCCATTACTCTTCATCGCCGCTGTGTCGTTGTCGTCATAGAGGCTCGCTGGATTTGTCGGTTTTCTCTTTTGCTGCATGTTGTAATCCAATCTACACAAGGTCACTGCAAGGACACCCCGGACATCCCCGACCAGGACCAGACAGCGACAATCACTTTAATAGTAGAAAAGAGCTATGATCAGCATTTTAGATGCATCCTGTACTATCAAGCGGTTCTGTGCTACACATTCTAAATACACTGTTCCATAGCCTTACAATACTGGTAAACGAACCTCTTAATCTCATATTCACTGTTTGATGCTGTAATTATAACTCTTAGCAGCAGACGAACCAGACATCATGTGATGTGTCAGAGGGAAGGTTGTAAATGTGCCTCTCAGAAAGACTCCCCATTCCCCATCTTTTGACCGGCTGTTTCCATGTGTTTGTCTGTAGGTGTGTACAAATGCACAAACAAGTGCTCATGGGTAATAGAAGAGGCAGGACAAAGGAAAGCCGAATCCACCACACAGGAAATTCGAGACACGAGCTGCACCTTTGCATGCCAGAGTGGGCTTGACCTTTTACCCCAATGACCCGGGGGCACTGGGGACAGTCAGTGGAGATTGCTGATTGGAAAGAAAGGGGGTTGGGGACCTGGAGGTCAGCAGAGGGTGAAATGATCATTGTTTGATTCCAGAGGAAACCTGGACTTTTTCTTGTTTTTTTCCATTTAGGATAATCAGGGGTTGCTAAACCATGCTACATTACATTTAATCAGATTTTATTAGGAGTCTTTCTACTCTGGAAATGTATTATATATTTAATTCCACCTTTTTATTTCCTCTAAGGAGTCTACCTTCCTGTGGGGTTTGTTGGTGTGACAGTCGGCAGGATTGCACAATAATAACTCAATGGATTTTCATGACATGTGGTTTGAGGGTTGAGCGCATGGAGGAAGTTATTTGCATTTGGCCTCTTCAATTCATTCTCTAACACTGATGGGACTTTTTAAAACCATTTTACCATTTCACCTTAGCGGTGAAACAGGACGCTTTACCTTTTCCTGCTGTATTTCTGTCAGAATGTGTGTGTGTATTTGTGCTCAGGCTTGTGCAGTAACTCATAATATACCGTGTCTAAATCAGAAATAACGTCCTGCATGTTGCTCAAGGCCTCGCTGTGTTAGCAGGTTCACTGTCTTTCTCGTGACTCTTGCAGGAAGAGAGGATTTGTGTTCCTGAAGGTGCCTTAAGGCATCCAGACGCCGCCAACGTCTTTAGTGACAGTGAGTGATTTGGAGACAGACAAAGCAGATTAATAATCTATGTACGCACTACTATAAGCAATATTTGATTGTGAAACGTAGAATAATGGCGCAAAACACATTAGAATTGGTTCCCCATAACCCATCGAGACAATTTTGTCTGCCTCCCAGGAAAAAATGAGTCAGGTGAATATCTTTTACATCTGCCTTCATGTCTCCATTGCAGAGCAGATACATTCTCTGAATCAGGTTTATTTCCTGTTGATTGTAGAATTTAAGATTGAATGAACTTTATTCATCCCCAGTGGGGCAATTCTTTTTGCACACGATTGTATAAACACACATAAAGGAAGGAGCACATACACACACATATGCACGCATGGACTGAGCTACTACCAGTGGTGATACTTTGAGGACCCAAAGAAAGCAACCGGTTTGCCATATTATATCTACTTTAGCATGTTTGTCCTCAGAGGGAAGGAACATGTTAAATGTTTTAAACGTGTAACCCAAAGCTTTCTTAATGACAAAGACTTTCAGGTCAGAGCAGCACCATTCTCCATTACAGCAGAGTGACCCACATGTCTTTTGGTTGTGGGTGACGTCAGGGTGTCCTCGGACTTCAGTAAGGTCATCTTCAATATCAGGCTGAATATAAAGCTTCACAGGGTAGAATGGAGCAGTGGGGATAACAAACATGACCAGAAATATACTTGAAGAACCCAAACCTCATCCCTCATCCTGCCTGTGTCTGATTGTATTTGTGTGTGTGTGTGTGTGTGTGTGTGTGTGTGTGTGTGTGTGTGTGTGTGTGTGTGTGTGTGTGTGTGTGTGTGTGTGTGTGTGTGTGTGTGTGTGTGTGTGTGTGTGTGTGTGTGTGTGTTAGACAGGAATGCCCCAGACTGTGTGCTCAGGCACCATGTTCACCACTCCCAGCGGCTTCAGCCCTCATCTGGCTGGCGCTGAGCCTGGGGAGGAGGAGGAGGCCCCACAAGAGGGCCCGGGGCCTGGAGCTTGCCTGAGCGAGGGGCCTCCAATCACCTCCGCCTCCCTTGACACCCTCATCCAGAACCTGGTGCCCACTGCCGACTACTACCCCGAGGTACGTGGATGTGTTCTACAGACTTTGCCCGTCAGAAAGTCCGTTTCATTTTATGTTGGCAGTGATTTTGATGAGATGATTAAGTGCTTTCCTCCTTCCTTTACTTACATGAAGTCGTTTTGTTTTCCATCGATGTAATGGTGGTAACTTAGCGAACATCTTCTTCTGTCCTTTGGCAGAAAGCCTACGTGTTTACCTTCTTGCTGAGCGCTCGTCTGTTCATCTCTCCTCCGGAGCTCTTGGCCAGGGTGTGTGAGCTGTGCATCAAACAACAGCAGCTGGACCAGAGCCCACTTGATACGGTCAGCACTGCACCACAAATAAATACACAACTCCTCTGTTAGCATGCGTGAGCGAATGAACACGGGAGAAGAAATAGTGGCTCTCGATTGGTGATTTCATGATAGTGTTTTGGTTTTTTTTAATCACAAATGTAGGCTTAAATAAACCTTTTTTGCCTCTACAACTTCAGGCTAAAGTGCGCAAATTTGGTCCGAAGATTCTGCAGCTGCTGACTGAGTGGACAGAGACATTCCCGACTGACTTCAAGGATGAGAAGATGATTGGACGCCTTAAAGACTTCATCCACAGGATAGCTTCATGTGATGAGGTACATCAGTAACACTAGCCTTCACCTAAAACGCTTTTCCATACTGTATGTAGACGAACGTAAGATCACATTGAAAAAAAAAACACAATATAAAGAGCCAGTCTTATAATGAACAGTTTCTACAGGATTAAAATCTGAGCAAAGACTCCTGCTTCTGATCCATGGTGTAGATGTTGCAATTATTGCCATTATAAACTACAGTGAGAAATCTTCTTACGGGGAAAGAAATTCAATTGCAGTTAGTACCGTTGTTCTGGGGTTATGGATGGAGTCAGAGTGTCAGTGCAGGGTGAGTAGCCACAGTTACTTACACACAATTTCGCATTACAGGAAGCTAAAGCAGAGAAGGGAGGAAGGAGGGATATCATAGGAGTGGCTCCATCTGCAGCCTCGAGGGAAAGCAAGGGAGGAAGATGGATAGAAAAATGGGGGATGGGGTACAGGGGCATGGAGAGGACGGAGGTGATGGAGTCCGACTGGAAGGCTAGAAGAAATGGATGTAGGTAAAGAGGACAGAAAGAGGGGACGAGCAGGTGGTGATGGATTTGTTGCTATTTCCAGCTTGCTGTCTCCACGGCGGGGGGTTGTACATCCATGTGGGAGCTGTGACTGTAGGTCATTTGTGAGAAAGACTGACCGAGAAGCCTCTGTGACCGGTCATGAGGAGGGAGGGGCAGAGGAACACGCATCATACACATAAGCAACAGTAAAAAAAAGATCTGTTGTGTTTAAACCTTGATGTTGAAGACTTACCGCTAACAGAAACAAAACCACACAGGCCAAAAAAACAACCACTTTATTCATATTTGTTTATGCATATGTGGGAATTTCTTTATTCATTATTTATAAATCAACAAGGAAAGCAAATCTAAGATAACTCTCTCCACAGATGCAATACATTTTACAAAATGAGGTGCATAAGTACTGCCAGACTTGAAGGGTAAATGTCCTCATTATGCAAAAGGATCCCATTCAGTGTTATTTCATTACTTTAAATCAAATTATTAGATCATTACAGATTCCTCGAGGTGTACGCAGCACACAGCTCATTTGAATATCCTATTCTAGAAAGCAGTTTATAAAATCCAAATCACACAATAACAATTGGAAATTTTCAATGCTGTCTTTTTTTCCCCACATTCAGCACAAAAGGATACTTTAACGACTACAGCAGCCTCAGAATTGTTCAGCTACCTGAATAGCACGTTCATAACAGCACATATTTGTATTACTACAGTATTTTTCTGAGCCAAAACTCCATGCTGTTCACGGCTGCTGACATAAAAGCAGAAGGACATTAGGCTCGAGTAGCTCAATGCCATCTAGAGAAGGCTCCAGGGATTGGTGGGTGGTCCTCTCTGACGCGAAGAAATAATACTTTAACTTTCTTTGGTACAATGGACCAGCAGCTGTTTGTCGAGGAGGAAGAAGTGTATTCTGAAAATAACATCCTGTCTGCAGCGAAGCATGGCAGTATCTCAGTGATGCTGGTGCTGCTTTGCTTCCTCGGGCACTGGAAACCTGCAGGGTGTCAGCGGTGAGATTATTTTATTCTATATCAGGAAATGATGCAAGGAAACATCTCCATCTATGAGGTAATTGAAGTTTGGGGTGTCCGGGTGTTACAAATGGACGATGATCCCCAGCTGACCTCACAGTCCTCCAAGGATCGCTGCCAGAAGAAGTCCTGGATCCTGAACAGGAAGGCAGCATATAAACCTAGTGCTAAAGGGTGTTATTCATGAAGAATGGGAGATTCCTTAGGAACACTGGCAGAAGCTGGAGTTGGTGTTGCTGCGGGACACAAAATACTAGAGCTGATTTTCCTCGAGAGGTTGAATCATGTTGAAACAGCCATCAGTAAACAGACCAGTTTGAGTTGTAAATCTGTTTTATTAAGCTGTTGCAGTATTTAGTGATTGCAAACAGTTGATCAGTAACATACTTTATCAATAAATATAATCAACTATGGGGATTGAAATATTTATGTCTCATGTGTAAAATGTATAAAATCATCCTTTGAGCTGTAGCTCTGTGAAAGAAACTCCACATTAAATTATTAAGTATGTATGAATATATAATAAGACCATGGAGCAATAACTGTTTAATTATAACTGATATTAATAACTCTTAATGACTTATACGTTAAATTGATCACAACTCTAATCACAACCCGAAACCCATAAGATTCTATGATTTATGTTTCAATGACTGATATATGAAGCATTGATTAATTATTCATTCATGTATTTATTGACAGCTCTCCTCTCGCCCTCAGGCTTACTGGAAAACCCTGAACCAGGTGCTGCAGAAGCTCAGCCAGAAGCTGGCCCTGATGACCCAGGGGGAAGAGAGCATCGTCAAGGTCTCCCTCAATGCCTCTTCCATCTCTGACAAGCTGATGGCCTTCAAAACCAAGCCTCCACCCATCCAGAAGGACATGCTCTCCATCTGCAACGACCCATACACACTGGCACAGCAGCTCACCCACGTGGAGCTGGTGAGGAGAGGGGAGGACGGGGGAGGGAAGAGTGAGGGTTAGTCAGAGGTCAGGGTAAGAGATGATATTAAGGATGGATGAGGATGGGGTTTGTGTGTGTTAGATGGAGACAAAAGCTTCGGCCAATGAAGCATGGGTGGACGGGATGAGTTATATAAGACCCAAATAAAGATATGAAACGGATGAAGAGATGTGATGGTGGTAGAAAACAACTGAAATAATGAAGGGGAAGCAGCTGGAACGTAAAACTGCAAATTCATTTTTGTATTTTGAATTTCTTGCTGTAGTTAAACCTTGAACATTGCTTGCCAGCTCTCCCAGCTGAATGGTGTTGCCCAGAGTAATTGAAAAGACAATCATGCAATGAAACATACCTGAACAGACGCCCCTTACCTCACATTGTGTGCCTGGTGTCTTCAGTCTATCCATGGGTGTCTTGACATGGGCACGTGGATCTGGTTGTGTGTGTGCGTGTGTGTGTGTGTTTGTGTGTGTAAGCGTAGGCATGCTTGTACCCTTGCCTGAATGGTGACATCACCCCAGAAGTCAGAGATTTGCTTGGGGCCTCGAACAAAAGGGATAAAACTGCTTTAGATATATGTGACCTGACAGCTTCATATTCTGACACACACACACACACGCACACACCCATACCCAAAAGGAGATGGAAAGAAAAGGACAGACAAACAAGTATGCACACATAAAGGGATTTATTTATTATAGAATTTAACAAGGTTTTTATAGTCATTAAAAATAGATGCCGTTGAGCTTTCAGTCAGTGTGTGTGTGTGTGTCTGTGTGCACGTGTGCATGCGTGTGCAGCGCTGTCATCATGTGGGCTATATCACTGAGTTGCTTTTAGCAGAGATGAATCATTGTGATTTGCGCCTCACGATGGCACAGTTGTATTTTAATAGAGGTAAATATGAATGCTAATCTCACTTTAAAGAAATATGACTCTGATGATTCACACTAGTGAGTCATTACTTCTTCTTATTGATTGTCTATTGTCACTGAAATGAAAGAATTATAAATAGGACTTCCCCATCAGTGTGATTGTACTGTATGTGTTTTCTTTTCCAGGAACATTTGAGACAGATCGGACCAGAGGAGTTTGTCCAAGCCTTTGTTCAGAAAGACCCGCTGGACGGAACCCAGGTAAGGTTATATTTACTGTTCTGTGGAATTCTTACCCCATGTCAAACCTTATAATTCTTCTTTCTCTTTTAAAAAGCTGTTATGTTAAAAAAAAAAACTCAAATCTGATCAAGGGTCATACAAAGGTCAACCAAAGTGCCTTGTCAGTTCTCTATAACTATTATACATTTTACTTCTCTTCTTCATCATCACTCATTCATTTACTCACTCACATCCTCTGTCTGTCTTCTATGATTTTTCATTGTGCTCTTCATTTATTGCACTTCTTCTGTGTTTGTTATTAGGAGCCATGCTTCAGTGATCAGAAGAAGAAAACCTCCAACCTGGAAGCTTACGTCAGGTGGTTCAACAGACTGTGTTACCTGGTGGCTACTGAGATATGCATGGTGAGTTCAATGCTCATACTACAGTAGAGGGACTAAAGAAGCAAAATCAGACTCTAGTTATTTTATTATTATATAACATAATAGAGTTATAATACAGAGTTACCTAGAGTTATAATGTAATAATTATATTACTGTATATTATATTACATTATATTTTATTATATTATATACCGTTGGTCTGTTCGAAAGCATTGCGGTAAAATTTCAGAACCATCATTTTAATGAATATTTTAGAATGTGTATATGTCTGGTCATTTATTAATTTTATTTATTATAATTCTATTTTGTTTGTTTTTTATGTTTTGTACTTCTTAACATGGCAGCCGTATTTCATTCCTAAACACAAATTCAGCATAGTTTTTAAGTGTTACAGCCTGACACTGCCCCCTCGTGGTACATTAACGATACTACACACTCCATTGCAAGGACAATTAAACTTCTTGCAGCTCAAGACAGAACACCATCAGTTTGAAAAATAAAATGAACATTAAACTGAAAATCTCTTTTCTTTGTTTTCAGCCGGCAAAGAAGAAGCAGAGGGCTCAGGTGATAGAGTTCTTCATCGATGTTGCTAGGGAGTGTTTCAACATTGGCAACTTCAACTCCCTTATGGCGATCATTTGTGAGTCTCATCTTGTGATGTCTGTGAATACGATTGCTGAGACTCTCCTGATTTGTATTAATGGCTGAAATCAATTTCCTCCTGTAGCTGGCATGAACATGAGTCCTGTGTCACGACTGAAGAAGACTTGGGGCAAAGCCAAGACTGCAAAGTTCTTCATTCTGGAGGTAAACACAATCCAACGAATCAGCCGCTGAGGAGTTCAGGAAGGTAATAACTGGAGGCTGATGATTAGTGGCTTGTTGCCATTTGCTTTGACAGCATCAGATGGATCCTACGGGGAACTTTTACAACTACAGGACGGCCCTGAGGGGGGCAGCCCATCGCTCTCAGACTGCCAACAGCAACAGAGAAAGGGTGAGTCTTCAAGACATATTAGTGCCTTTACTCTGAAAGCGTTCTGGCCTGGATTTATCTTTATATCAGTCAAATGTCTTTCTGTTTGTTCCGTCTCCTCAGATTGTGATTCCCTTCTTCAGTTTACTGATCAAAGACATTTACTTCCTGAATGAAGGATGTGCAAACCGGCTGCCCAATGGTCATGTCAACTTTGAGGCAAGCCAGTCTATTTCTCTCATGGCTTTCCCTCTTTTCACCATCCTAAAGCATCTGAAAAGAAAATAAACTAAATAAATGAAAGAAATAAAAATAAATTTTCTACTTGTGTGTTTTTTTTTCTTAGAAATTTGTGGAGCTGGCACGGCAGGTTGGGGAGTTCATGACGTGGAAACGGGTGGAGTGCCCATTTGAAGAGGATCGAACCATCCTACACTACCTCCAGACTGCCCCTATCTTCAGCGAAGACGGTTAGTTGATCTAATTCAAACTTTACTGCTCAGGTATTTGTGATCTTATGTCCTTCAATCCTCCTCAGTTGCCTCCAACTATTTCTTTCATTCTTGTCCAGGACTCTACCTTGCATCCTATGAGAGTGAGAGCCCAGAGAACCAGGTAGAGAAGGACAGATGGAAAGCACTCAGGTAAGGGCGATGACTTGTCAAATGAGAGATGCTATTTTGGGTAATTACCCTAAAATAAACATATATTTTATTCTTCAGGTCCAACATTCTGGGAAAGACATGAGGCCCTCCTACCAGTGACCGAGCATTCATTCCCATTGCACTAAAATGAACTGTGAAGGAGCCTAGCTGGTACTTAGGTGTTTTTATATATTGAGCTGATTTAAATAATGACCACGATGAACAGGATTCATCAAGATGTGTGAAAAAATAAAACATCAGTTTAAGCTAAGGAAGGTGGAGAACAGCTATCAGTGATGAGGTACAGTATGTCGGGAGGAGGAGGGAGGGGTACAGCCTCTCCTGCCCCCTCCCTTAATGTGTTTACTCTGTGAAGACATGTTTACTACCATAGAAAGTACAGTTACAGGGAAAACCATTTTCTAGAATGAAATTCCTACCGATGCTATTGTCTTTTTGTATTTGCTCCGTTCCTCTTTTTTCCTTTGTTCTCCAGTCATTCAGTCCAAACTATTGTTGGTGTATTTAATTTCACTTTATTCCTTTACTCTTAATGTAATGTAATGAAACCTACAATGATGAAAAGGGCGCTGGCTAGCCCGTATCAGCTGTCACATTTTATAGGTCACCTGAAGGAATGGAAACTGTATCTGAGAAGACGAGAGGACATGCCTTGAGCATTTTAACAGTACATCTCATTCCCTTTCTGTGCGTTTGAGAGTCCGATCCATTCTTGTCTGTTCTGATTGTCATCGTCTTGTTTTGCACAAGAACAACTGGATGAACCTGTTTATTGTTCATCTCTTGTATATTTATTTATTCTATTTAATTTAGGGAACTTATAAGATTGCAGTTACGAGCTGTTTCAAGAGTGTTAACTTCTTTTGAATTTACTGTGCCATCAATACAAGTATAGGTCAAGTCATGAGGCCAGGTGTAGATTGTGTACAGGCTATGTTTACCCCATCATCTTTCTGCTATCCAGGAAGTTTTCTCTGACTGATGTTCAGTTGTCTCTTATATTTATGGAGATTTCTGTGCTGACAGATGCATAGTTTTTATTATTCCCTTCTTTAATGAATATGAAGTCCAACAGCATGCTATGACTGGTATTTTCAAAAGGGCATTAAGCGTATCCACCTTGTAAAAATTACTCCCGCAACACAAACTTTTATTGTCACCAATTTTTGCTTATTTTGGAAGGATAATAACAAATCAAAGATGATTTTCTAAACAGAGGAGGAAACTTGTGCCATAAGAATCACTGCTTGTCAAGACAGTTCTGGTTCCTCTGACTTGAAATGTGTTGTTAATTGTTTTGTGGGAATCATTGAGCTTTTGTTATTTTTGACCATTTTGTCGTGATTTGGGAGTCATTTCTGAAGGGAAGAGAGGAGAGATATTGGGGACATATTTCATTCTAAGATTTAAAAAAAAACATTCATATTCTGTTTTCTGTAATTGAGTGATGTCAGTGTTCTCTTAAAAAGCAGCTTTTCTTCCAATAGAATAACTTTCTTTATCCCTCCCATGTGTCATCATTAAACGTGCTTTCCTGTAACACATTCCCCTGATGATTTAAGAGTATACAGCAGAGACTTGAAGTCAAAACTGTCCAAATGGAGACATGTTTAATAAAGATATTGCCTGTGTTGAAAGTGTTTTCCATGGCAACCACGTACATAACATCAATTCTGCTCTTTTTAATGATGTCATCGCCCATCTTTAAAGTTTTGCTGCAATAGCTGCTTAAAGGATGGATGTGTATTCAGTGTTTTTCATGATTATCGAGGCTGAGCGGACACACACATCAGCTTAAGCATCACTGCAAAAATGCGTGACTGGTTGTTGAAAGGACTTGTAATAAAAGTTAACCATGCTCAATTGATCAGTTGCTGTTACTTTTTTTTTTGCCGTGCACCACTGAATTCACACAATCAGTTTTCAAAACGGTGAACCGTCTGTGGCATTTCATTGATGTACAATCACTTTATCTTTTGAATGTCAACACATTTCATTGGTGAATTCACAAAAATGCCTTACAGTTAGGTCACTAATGATTCATTGAGCCATGAAAAGACCAAGCCAATTAACATTTATTTTATTTGGAGGATAAACTCCTTAAAATGAAGCTATATACTAGGAATTAAAGAATGAACACTGAATAGTTATCGAACTGCATCTGACTGAGTTACAGTTCTGTTAATTGTATTAAAGCAGCTGTTGCAGACCCTTTATGGATATAGCTTAATTTCTTGAAAAACTTTTTTGGGGGGGAGGGGGGGGATAAAAATATTAGACAAGCACTCACTTTATTCTCCAAGATAGTCTTGGGCATTTAATAACAGTTAACATGACTAACATGTGACAACAGGTCCAAGAACAGTTTTAGTTCAGAACATTTCAGTCACTGAGTTCTTCCTTGTCCGGGGCAAATGTGATACGGGCCAGTTTCGTGTACGTCTCGAAATTCATGTAGCCCAGGTAGGTGCCGAACAGACCCTGCATTAAAATAATTCCGCGCATTTTCCTCAGGATCGGTATGGAGATGTCCACCCAGAAGCGGAACGTCTTGCCCTTCTCCGGCTTTAATATAGTGTTGTACCTGTAGGCGAGGCTAATATTCACAGGTAAGGCCAGGAAGATCGGGTAGATCGTGCCGCTCGTCAAGCCAACGACCGACCCTTGCAGCGGGACGCAGGTCGGACAGTTGAGGTCGCCATTCAGGAGTGGGACGGACACCATTACAGTGTACAGAGCAGCTGTGTACACGACGGGCAACACCGCCACTGGCAGGCTGGTGGTGATGGCCGCCTGTGTGACGTTCAGGGCCCTGCGGTACAAGTTGTTGGCTATCAAACTCGCCAAACCGGCGGTTCCCCCCAGAAGAAAAGGTCCATACTGGAAGAGTTTCCGGTCTAAGTCAGGAAGTCTCTGAAGATTTTTCCACATTTCACCAATCATTTCTCTCGTCATACTTCCAGCGACCGTGCCCTGCGTCCTGTCCGACATAATGAGCGGTTCACCGAACTACTTCCACTGTTCGCAGGCCAGAGTCGTCTTCCGTCCAGTTCAACCAAACGTCGCATTTAGGTATGGCGGACTTCAAGGTGAGGACAGCGCTCTGGCATGTTTTACCCACAATTCAATGCAAGAAAGATGGGTGTTTTCCACCCCGAGTAAGTTCTATCAGGCAATTCTGCCTTACGTCCCTAACGCAATTGAGTCTTTACGTTAAAAAAAAATCTGCGCTGTCACACTTCTTTCTCGTTTGAGTTTCATTCATGCATTTTTCCCAGAGCGCACAATATTTTTACTTTATCCGAAATACGAGAATATATTGAAGAAAAGTGCATTAAGAGAGAAATTTTACACAAGTTGGCTGCCTCACATACACAACAAATTAAATTCATTCATTAATGCATTGAGGGTGGCGCAGTGGGTAGCGCTGTCGCCGCAGCAAGGCGGGTACGGGTTCGAGTCCCGCTCTGTGCGCAGTATAGAATCTGAGACTGTGCGAGTAGTGCGCAATTGCGCAAGCGCGCTGTTTAGAGGGAACGCTGATAGGTGGTATTTCACAATCCCAAGGTTGGTAACGAAGTTTTTAAAAGATGTCCATTGAGCCATTCATCCAGGTCGTGGTATCTTTCTGTGCTCAGCAAAAGCAAAACATCCTGTCAAAGGGTTCTAGTTGTGACAGGATGGTCGTGAGTTCCTAGTGGAGTCGCTGTAGTTCTTATTTCACACTTTATAACATGTTTGTTAAGGGAAATAACATTACATCTGACGTAAAACTACTATCAACAATACAACATTTTGCCAATTCATCTTACCTTAGAAGTGAGTAGCTAATTGGAACCATAAACCAATTTAACCGTCGCACTGTTTACCAGCGTAGATCTGGATCATGAATTGTGGTTCCTGACAGACTAACCCCGGGGCATAAGTACCCATTCAAACGAGTGGGCGTTGTTATTGTGTGCCTGGCTGTTTGAACAAATCCACCCACTTCTCAGGAAGTTCGCCATGTTTGACGATTACTAGTCGACGGTATTTTCTGAGTTTATTGTTTACAAACTTTATCATACGCGTGTAAAATTTCGTCAAAGGTCATAATTATATTGACACAAGACAGGTAAGACCAATTATTTCATATTTATTTTTTGTTTGTTATCTGTGTTTGTTATTAGGAGCCATGCTTCAGTGATCAGAAGAAGAAAACCTCCAACCTGGAAGCTTACGTCAGGTGGTTCAACAGACTGTGTTACCTGGTGGCTACTGAGATATGCATGGTGAGTTCAATGCTCATACTACAGTAGAGGGACTAAAGAAGCAAAATCAGACTCTAGTTATTTTATTATTATATAACATAATAGAGTTATAATACAGAGTTACCTAGAGTTATAATGTAATAATTATATTACTGTATATTATATTACATTATATTTTATTATATTATATACCGTTGGTCTGTTCGAAAGCATTGCGGTAAAATTTCAGAACCATCATTTTAATGAATATTTTAGAATGTGTATATGTCTGGTCATTTATTAATTTTATTTATTATAATTCTATTTTGTTTGTTTTTTATGTTTTGTACTTCTTAACATGGCAGCCGTATTTCATTCCTAAACACAAATTCAGCATAGTTTTTAAGTGTTACAGCCTGACACTGCCCCCTCGTGGTACATTAACGATACTACACACTCCATTGCAAGGACAATTAAACTTCTTGCAGCTCAAGACAGAACACCATCAGTTTGAAAAATAAAATGAACATTAAACTGAAAATCTCTTTTCTTTGTTTTCAGCCGGCAAAGAAGAAGCAGAGGGCTCAGGTGATAGAGTTCTTCATCGATGTTGCTAGGGAGTGTTTCAACATTGGCAACTTCAACTCCCTTATGGCGATCATTTGTGAGTCTCATCTTGTGATGTCTGTGAATACGATTGCTGAGACTCTCCTGATTTGTATTAATGGCTGAAATCAATTTCCTCCTGTAGCTGGCATGAACATGAGTCCTGTGTCACGACTGAAGAAGACTTGGGGCAAAGCCAAGACTGCAAAGTTCTTCATTCTGGAGGTAAACACAATCCAACGAATCAGCCGCTGAGGAGTTCAGGAAGGTAATAACTGGAGGCTGATGATTAGTGGCTTGTTGCCATTTGCTTTGACAGCATCAGATGGATCCTACGGGGAACTTTTACAACTACAGGACGGCCCTGAGGGGGGCAGCCCATCGCTCTCAGACTGCCAACAGCAACAGAGAAAGGGTGAGTCTTCAAGACATATTAGTGCCTTTACTCTGAAAGCGTTCTGGCCTGGATTTATCTTTATATCAGTCAAATGTCTTTCTGTTTGTTCCGTCTCCTCAGATTGTGATTCCCTTCTTCAGTTTACTGATCAAAGACATTTACTTCCTGAATGAAGGATGTGCAAACCGGCTGCCCAATGGTCATGTCAACTTTGAGGCAAGCCAGTCTATTTCTCTCATGGCTTTCCCTCTTTTCACCATCCTAAAGCATCTGAAAAGAAAATAAACTAAATAAATGAAATAAATAAAAATAAATTTTCTACTTGTGTGGTTTTTTTTCTTAGAAATTTGTGGAGCTGGCACGGCAGGTTGGGGAGTTCATGACGTGGAAACGGGTGGAGTGCCCATTTGAAGAGGATCGAACCATCCTACACTACCTCCAGACTGCCCCTATCTTCAGCGAAGACGGTTAGTTGATCTAATTCAAACTTTACTGCTCAGGTATTTGTGATCTTATGTCCTTCAATCCTCCTCAGTTGCCTCCAACTATTTCTTTCATTCTTGTCCAGGACTCTACCTTGCATCCTATGAGAGTGAGAGCCCAGAGAACCAGGTAGAGAAGGACAGATGGAAAGCACTCAGGTAAGGGCGATGACTTGTCAAATGAGAGATGCTATTTTGGGTAATTACCCTAAAATAAACATATATTTTATTCTTCAGGTCCAACATTCTGGGAAAGACATGAGGCCCTCCTACCAGTGACCGAGCATTCATTCCCATTGCACTAAAATGAACTGTGAAGGAGCCTAGCTGGTACTTAGGTGTTTTTATATATTGAGCTGATTTAAATAATGACCACGATGAACAGGATTCATCAAGATGTGTGAAAAAATAAAACATCAGTTTAAGCTAAGGAAGGTGGAGAACAGCTATCAGTGATGAGGTACAGTATGTCGGGAGGAGGAGGGAGGGGTACAGCCTCTCCTGCCCCCTCCCTTAATGTGTTTACTCTGTGAAGACATGTTTACTACCATAGAAAGTACAGTTACAGGGAAAACCATTTTCTAGAATGAAATTCCTACCGATGCTATTGTCTTTTTGTATTTGCTCCGTTCCTCTTTTTTCCTTTGTTCTCCAGTCATTCAGTCCAAACTATTGTTGGTGTATTTAATTTCACTTTATTCCTTTACTCTTAATGTAATGTAATGAAACCTACAATGATGAAAAGGGCGCTGGCTAGCCCGTATCAGCTGTCACATTTTATAGGTCACCTGAAGGAATGGAAACTGTATCTGAGAAGACGAGAGGACATGCCTTGAGCATTTTAACAGTACATCTCATTCCCTTTCTGTGCGTTTGAGAGTCCGATCCATTCTTGTCTGTTCTGATTGTCATCGTCTTGTTTTGCACAAGAACAACTGGATGAACCTGTTTATTGTTCATCTCTTGTATATTTATTTATTCTATTTAATTTAGGGAACTTATAAGATTGCAGTTACGAGCTGTTTCAAGAGTGTTAACTTCTTTTGAATTTACTGTGCCATCAATACAAGTATAGGTCAAGTCATGAGGCCAGGTGTAGATTGTGTACAGGCTATGTTTACCCCATCATCTTTCTGCTATCCAGGAAGTTTTCTCTGACTGATGTTCAGTTGTCTCTTATATTTATGGAGATTTCTGTGCTGACAGATGCATAGTTTTTATTATTCCCTTCTTTAATGAATATGAAGTCCAACAGCATGCTATGACTGGTATTTTCAAAAGGGCATTAAGCGTATCCACCTTGTAAAAATTACTCCCGCAACACAAACTTTTATTGTCACCAATTTTTGCTTATTTTGGAAGGATAATAACAAATCAAAGATGATTTTCTAAACAGAGGAGGAAACTTGTGCCATAAGAATCACTGCTTGTCAAGACAGTTCTGGTTCCTCTGACTTGAAATGTGTTGTTAATTGTTTTGTGGGAATCATTGAGCTTTTGTTATTTTTGACCATTTTGTCGTGATTTGGGAGTCATTTCTGAAGGGAAGAGAGGAGAGATATTGGGGACATATTTCATTCTAAGATTTAAAAAAAAACATTCATATTCTGTTTTCTGTAATTGAGTGATGTCAGTGTTCTCTTAAAAAGCAGCTTTTCTTCCAATAGAATAACTTTCTTTATCCCTCCCATGTGTCATCATTAAACGTGCTTTCCTGTAACACATTCCCCTGATGATTTAAGAGTATACAGCAGAGACTTGAAGTCAAAACTGTCCAAATGGAGACATGTTTAATAAAGATATTGCCTGTGTTGAAAGTGTTTTCCATGGCAACCACGTACATAACATCAATTCTGCTCTTTTTAATGATGTCATCGCCCATCTTTAAAGTTTTGCTGCAATAGCTGCTTAAAGGATGGATGTGTATTCAGTGTTTTTCATGATTATCGAGGCTGAGCGGACACACACATCAGCTTAAGCATCACTGCAAAAATGCGTGACTGGTTGTTGAAAGGACTTGTAATAAAAGTTAACCATGCTCAATTGATCAGTTGCTGTTACTTTTTTTTTTGCCGTGCACCACTGAATTCACACAATCAGTTTTCAAAACGGTGAACCGTCTGTGGCATTTCATTGATGTACAATCACTTTATCTTTTGAATGTCAACACATTTCATTGGTGAATTCACAAAAATGCCTTACAGTTAGGTCACTAATGATTCATTGAGCCATGAAAAGACCAAGCCAATTAACATTTATTTTATTTGGAGGATAAACTCCTTAAAATGAAGCTATATACTAGGAATTAAAGAATGAACACTGAATAGTTATCGAACTGCATCTGACTGAGTTACAGTTCTGTTAATTGTATTAAAGCAGCTGTTGCAGACCCTTTATGGATATAGCTTAATTTCTTGAAAAACTTTTTTGGGGGGGAGGGGGGGGATAAAAATATTAGACAAGCACTCACTTTATTCTCCAAGATAGTCTTGGGCATTTAATAACAGTTAACATGACTAACATGTGACAACAGGTCCAAGAACAGTTTTAGTTCAGAACATTTCAGTCACTGAGTTCTTCCTTGTCCGGGGCAAATGTGATACGGGCCAGTTTCGTGTACGTCTCGAAATTCATGTAGCCCAGGTAGGTGCCGAACAGACCCTGCATTAAAATAATTCCGCGCATTTTCCTCAGGATCGGTATGGAGATGTCCACCCAGAAGCGGAACGTCTTGCCCTTCTCCGGCTTTAATATAGTGTTGTACCTGTAGGCGAGGCTAATATTCACAGGTAAGGCCAGGAAGATCGGGTAGATCGTGCCGCTCGTCAAGCCAACGACCGACCCTTGCAGCGGGACGCAGGTCGGACAGTTGAGGTCGCCATTCAGGAGTGGGACGGACACCATTACAGTGTACAGAGCAGCTGTGTACACGACGGGCAACACCGCCACTGGCAGGCTGGTGGTGATGGCCGCCTGTGTGACGTTCAGGGCCCTGCGGTACAAGTTGTTGGCTATCAAACTCGCCAAACCGGCGGTTCCCCCCAGAAGAAAAGGTCCATACTGGAAGAGTTTCCGGTCTAAGT
Source organism: Antennarius maculatus (assembly GCA_013358685.1). Classification (NCBI taxonomy): domain Eukaryota; kingdom Metazoa; phylum Chordata; class Actinopteri; order Lophiiformes; family Antennariidae; genus Antennarius; species Antennarius maculatus. Next base: position 11,924,702 of record CM023614.1, on the reverse strand, counting down.
CAGGAAGTCTCTGAAGATTTTTCCACATTTCACCAATCATTTCTCTCGTCATACTTCCAGCGACCGTGCCCTGCGTCCTGTCCGACATAATGAGCGGTTCACCGAACTACTTCCACTGTTCGCAGGCCAGAGTCGTCTTCCGTCCAGTTCAACCAAACGTCGCATTTAGGTATGGCGGACTTCAAGGTGAGGACAGCGCTCTGGCATGTTTTACCCACAATTCAATGCAAGAAAGATGGGTGTTTTCCACCCCGAGTAAGTTCTATCAGGCAATTCTGCCTTACGTCCCTAACGCAATTGAGTCTTTACGTTAAAAAAAAATCTGCGCTGTCACACTTCTTTCTCGTTTGAGTTTCATTCATGCATTTTTCCCAGAGCGCACAATATTTTTACTTTATCCGAAATACGAGAATATATTGAAGAAAAGTGCATTAAGAGAGAAATTTTACACAAGTTGGCTGCCTCACATACACAACAAATTAAATTCATTCATTAATGCATTGAGGGTGGCGCAGTGGGTAGCGCTGTCGCCGCAGCAAGGCGGGTACGGGTTCGAGTCCCGCTCTGTGCGCAGTATAGAATCTGAGACTGTGCGAGTAGTGCGCAATTGCGCAAGCGCGCTGTTTAGAGGGAACGCTGATAGGTGGTATTTCACAATCCCAAGGTTGGTAACGAAGTTTTTAAAAGATGTCCATTGAGCCATTCATCCAGGTCGTGGTATCTTTCTGTGCTCAGCAAAAGCAAAACATCCTGTCAAAGGGTTCTAGTTGTGACAGGATGGTCGTGAGTTCCTAGTGGAGTCGCTGTAGTTCTTATTTCACACTTTATAACATGTTTGTTAAGGGAAATAACATTACATCTGACGTAAAACTACTATCAACAATACAACATTTTGCCAATTCATCTTACCTTAGAAGTGAGTAGCTAATTGGAACCATAAACCAATTTAACCGTCGCACTGTTTACCAGCGTAGATCTGGATCATGAATTGTGGTTCCTGACAGACTAACCCCGGGGCATAAGTACCCATTCAAACGAGTGGGCGTTGTTATTGTGTGCCTGGCTGTTTGAACAAATCCACCCACTTCTCAGGAAGTTCGCCATGTTTGACGATTACTAGTCGACGGTATTTTCTGAGTTTATTGTTTACAAACTTTATCATACGCGTGTAAAATTTCGTCAAAGGTCATAATTATATTGACACAAGACAGGTAAGACCAATTATTTCATATTTATTTTTTGTTTGTTATCTGTGTTTGTTATTAGGAGCCATGCTTCAGTGATCAGAAGAAGAAAACCTCCAACCTGGAAGCTTACGTCAGGTGGTTCAACAGACTGTGTTACCTGGTGGCTACTGAGATATGCATGGTGAGTTCAATGCTCATACTACAGTAGAGGGACTAAAGAAGCAAAATCAGACTCTAGTTATTTTATTATTATATAACATAATAGAGTTATAATACAGAGTTACCTAGAGTTATAATGTAATAATTATATTACTGTATATTATATTACATTATATTTTATTATATTATATACCGTTGGTCTGTTCGAAAGCATTGCGGTAAAATTTCAGAACCATCATTTTAATGAATATTTTAGAATGTGTATATGTCTGGTCATTTATTAATTTTATTTATTATAATTCTATTTTGTTTGTTTTTTATGTTTTGTACTTCTTAACATGGCAGCCGTATTTCATTCCTAAACACAAATTCAGCATAGTTTTTAAGTGTTACAGCCTGACACTGCCCCCTCGTGGTACATTAACGATACTACACACTCCATTGCAAGGACAATTAAACTTCTTGCAGCTCAAGACAGAACACCATCAGTTTGAAAAATAAAATGAACATTAAACTGAAAATCTCTTTTCTTTGTTTTCAGCCGGCAAAGAAGAAGCAGAGGGCTCAGGTGATAGAGTTCTTCATCGATGTTGCTAGGGAGTGTTTCAACATTGGCAACTTCAACTCCCTTATGGCGATCATTTGTGAGTCTCATCTTGTGATGTCTGTGAATACGATTGCTGAGACTCTCCTGATTTGTATTAATGGCTGAAATCAATTTCCTCCTGTAGCTGGCATGAACATGAGTCCTGTGTCACGACTGAAGAAGACTTGGGGCAAAGCCGTCAAGACTGCAAAGTTCTTCATTCTGGAGGTAAACACAATCCAACGAATCAGCCGCTGAGGAGTTCAGGAAGGTAATAACTGGAGGCTGATGATTAGTGGCTTGTTGCCATTTGCTTTGACAGCATCAGATGGATCCTACGGGGAACTTTTACAACTACAGGACGGCCCTGAGGGGGGCAGCCCATCGCTCTCAGACTGCCAACAGCAACAGAGAAAGGGTGAGTCTTCAAGACATATTAGTGCCTTTACTCTGAAAGCGTTCTGGCCTGGATTTATCTTTATATCAGTCAAATGTCTTTCTGTTTGTTCCGTCTCCTCAGATTGTGATTCCCTTCTTCAGTTTACTGATCAAAGACATTTACTTCCTGAATGAAGGATGTGCAAACCGGCTGCCCAATGGTCATGTCAACTTTGAGGCAAGCCAGTCTATTTCTCTCATGGCTTTCCCTCTTTTCACCATCCTAAAGCATCTGAAAAGAAAATGAACTAAATAAATGAAAGAAATAAAAATAAATTTTCTACTTGTGTGTTTTTTTTTCTTAGAAATTTGTGGAGCTGGCACGGCAGGTTGGGGAGTTCATGACGTGGAAACGGGTGGAGTGCCCATTTGAAGAGGATCGAACCATCCTACACTACCTCCAGACTGCCCCTATCTTCAGCGAAGACGGTTAGTTGATCTAATTCAAACTTTACTGCTCAGGTATTTGTGATCTTATGTCCTTCAATCCTCCTCAGTTGCCTCCAACTATTTCTTTCATTCTTGTCCAGGACTCTACCTTGCATCCTATGAGAGTGAGAGCCCAGAGAACCAGGTAGAGAAGGACAGATGGAAAGCACTCAGGTAAGGGCGATGACTTGTCAAATGAGAGATGCTATTTTGGGTAATTACCCTAAAATAAACATATATTTTATTCTTCAGGTCCAACATTCTGGGAAAGACATGAGGCCCTCCTACCAGTGACCGAGCATTCATTCCCATTGCACTAAAATGAACTGTGAAGGAGCCTAGCTGGTACTTAGGTGTTTTTATATATTGAGCTGATTTAAATAATGACCACGATGAACAGGATTCATCAAGATGTGTGAAAAAATAAAACATCAGTTTAAGCTAAGGAAGGTGGAGAACAGCTATCAGTGATGAGGTACAGTATGTCGGGAGGAGGAGGGAGGGGTACAGCCTCTCCTGCCCCCTCCCTTAATGTGTTTACTCTGTGAAGACATGTTTACTACCATAGAAAGTACAGTTACAGGGAAAACCATTTTCTAGAATGAAATTCCTACCGATGCTATTGTCTTTTTGTATTTGCTCCGTTCCTCTTTTTTCCTTTGTTCTCCAGTCATTCAGTCCAAACTATTGTTGGTGTATTTAATTTCACTTTATTCCTTTACTCTTAATGTAATGTAATGAAACCTACAATGATGAAAAGGGCGCTGGCTAGCCCGTATCAGCTGTCACATTTTATAGGTCACCTGAAGGAATGGAAACTGTATCTGAGAAGACGAGAGGACATGCCTTGAGCATTTTAACAGTACATCTCATTCCCTTTCTGTGCGTTTGAGAGTCCGATCCATTCTTGTCTGTTCTGATTGTCATCGTCTTGTTTTGCACAAGAACAACTGGATGAACCTGTTTATTGTTCATCTCTTGTATATTTATTTATTCTATTTAATTTAGGGAACTTATAAGATTGCAGTTACGAGCTGTTTCAAGAGTGTTAACTTCTTTTGAATTTACTGTGCCATCAATACAAGTATAGGTCAAGTCATGAGGCCAGGTGTAGATTGTGTACAGGCTATGTTTACCCCATCATCTTTCTGCTATCCAGGAAGTTTTCTCTGACTGATGTTCAGTTGTCTCTTATATTTATGGAGATTTCTGTGCTGACAGATGCATAGTTTTTATTATTCCCTTCTTTAATGAATATGAAGTCCAACAGCATGCTATGACTGGTATTTTCAAAAGGGCATTAAGCGTATCCACCTTGTAAAAATTACTCCCGCAACACAAACTTTTATTGTCACCAATTTTTGCTTATTTTGGAAGGATAATAACAAATCAAAGATGATTTTCTAAACAGAGGAGGAAACTTGTGCCATAAGAATCACTGCTTGTCAAGACAGTTCTGGTTCCTCTGACTTGAAATGTGTTGTTAATTGTTTTGTGGGAATCATTGAGCTTTTGTTATTTTTGACCATTTTGTCGTGATTTGGGAGTCATTTCTGAAGGGAAGAGAGGAGAGATATTGGGGACATATTTCATTCTAAGATTTTAAAAAAAACATTCATATTCTGTTTTCTGTAATTGAGTGATGTCAGTGTTCTCTTAAAAAGCAGCTTTTCTTCCAATAGAATAACTTTCTTTATCCCTCCCATGTGTCATCATTAAACGTGCTTTCCTGTAACACATTCCCCTGATGATTTAAGAGTATACAGCAGAGACTTGAAGTCAAAACTGTCCAAATGGAGACATGTTTAATAAAGATATTGCCTGTGTTGAAAGTGTTTTCCATGGCAACCACGTACATAACATCAATTCTGCTCTTTTTAATGATGTCATCGCCCATCTTTAAAGTTTTGCTGCAATAGCTGCTTAAAGGATGGATGTGTATTCAGTGTTTTTCATGATTATCGAGGCTGAGCGGACACACACATCAGCTTAAGCATCACTGCAAAAATGCGTGACTGGTTGTTGAAAGGACTTGTAATAAAAGTTAACCATGCTCAATTGATCAGTTGCTGTTACTTTTTTTTTTGCCGTGCACCACTGAATTCACACAATCAGTTTTCAAAACGGTGAACCATCTGTGGCATTTCATTGATGTACAATCACTTTATCTTTTGAATGTCAACACATTTCATTGGTGAATTCACAAAAATGCCTTACAATTAGGTCACTAATGATTCATTGAGCCATGAAAAGACCAAGCCAATTAACATTTATTTTATTTGGAGGATAAACTCCTTAAAATGAAGCTATATACTAGGAATTAAAGAATGAACACTGAATAGTTATCGAACTGCATCTGACTGAGTTACAGTTCTGTTAATTGTATTAAAGCAGCTGTTGCAGACCCTTTATGGATATAGCTTAATTTCTTGAAAAACTTTTTTGGGGGGGGAGGGGGGGATAAAAATATTAGACAAGCACTCACTTTATTCTCCAAGATAGTCTTGGGCATTTAATAACAGTTAACATGACTAACATGTGACAACAGGTCCAAGAACAGTTTTAGTTCAGAACATTTCAGTCACTGAGTTCTTCCTTGTCCGGGGCAAATGTGATACGGGCCAGTTTCGTGTACGTCTCGAAATTCATGTAGCCCAGGTAGGTGCCGAACAGACCCTGCATTAAAATAATTCCGCGCATTTTCCTCAGGATCGGTATGGAGATGTCCACCCAGAAGCGGAACGTCTTGCCCTTCTCCGGCTTTAATATAGTGTTGTACCTGTAGGCGAGGCTAATATTCACAGGTAAGGCCAGGAAGAGGATCGGGTACATCGTGCCGCTCGTCAAGCCAACGAGCGACCCTCGCAGCGGGACGCAGGTCGGACAGTTGAGGTCGCCATTCAGGAGTGGGCCGGACACCATTCCAGTGTACAGAGCAGCTGTGCACATGACGGGCAACACCGCCACTGGCAGGCTGGAGGTGATGGCCGCCTGTGTGACGTTCAGGGCCCTGCGGTACAAGTTGTTGGCTATCAAACCCGCCAAACCGGCGGTTCCCCCCAGAAGAAAAGGTCCATACTGGAAGAGTTTCCGGTGTAAGTCAGGAAGTCTCTGAAGATTTTTCCACATTTCACCAATCATTTCTCTCGTCATACTTCCAGCGACCGTGCCCTGCGTCCTGTCCGACATAATGAGCGGTTCACCGAACTACTTCCACTGTTCGCGGGCCAGAGTCGTCTTCCGTCCAGTTCAACCAAACGTCGCATTTAGGTATGGCGGACTTCAAGGTGAGGACAGCGCTCTGGCATGTTTTACCCACAATTCAATGCAAGAAAGATGGGTGTTTTCCACCCCGAGTAAGTTCTATCAGGCAATTCTGCCTTACGTCCCTAACGCAATTGAGTCTTTACGTTAAAAAAAAAATCTGCGCTGTCACACTTCTTTCTCGTTTGAGTTTCATTCATGCATTTTTCCCAGAGCGCACAATATTTTTACTTTATCCGAAATACGAGAATATATTGAAGAAAAGTGCATTAAGAGAGAAATTTTACACAAGTTGGCTGCCTCACATACACAACAAATTAAATTCATTCATTAATGCATTGAGGGTGGCGCAGTGGGTAGCGCTGTCGCCGCAGCAAGGCGGGTACGGGTTCGAGTCCCGCTCTGTGCGCAGTATAGAATCTGAGACTGTGCGAGTAGTGCGCAATTGCGCAAGCGCGCTGTTTAGAGGGAACGCTGATAGGTGGTATTTCACAATCCCAAGGTTGGTAACGAAGTTTTTAAAAGATGTCCATTGAGCCATTCATCCAGGTCGTGGTATCTTTCTGTGCTCAGCAAAAGCAAAACATCCTGTCAAAGGGTTCTAGTTGTGACAGGATGGTCGTGAGTTCCTAGTGGAGTCGCTGTAGTTCTTATTTCACACTTTATAACATGTTTGTTAAGGGAAATAACATTACATCTGACGTAAAACTACTATCAACAATACAACATTTTGCCAATTCATCTTACCTTAGAAGTGAGTAGCTAATTGGAACCATAAACCAATTTAACCGTCGCACTGTTTACCAGCGTAGATCTGGATCATGAATTGTGGTTCCTGACAGACTAACCCCGGGGCATAAGTACCCATTCAAACGAGTGGGCGTTGTTATTGTGTGCCTGGCTGTTTGAACAAATCCACCCACTTCTCAGGAAGTTCGCCATGTTTGACGATTACTAGTCGACGGTATTTTCTGAGTTTATTGTTTACAAACTTTATCATACGCGTGTAAAATTTCGTCAAAGGTCATAATTATATTGACACAAGACAGGTAAGACCAATTATTTCATATTTATTTTTTGTTTCCTATTGCTAGTCGTATTGTAGCGGCTAGCCATCGTTAGCAATTAGCTTTTCTGAGATTCGACGTCTCGCCAACATGGCAAGTCTTTATCCGGTTTAGCAGCGTCGAATAGCCACGAAAAGGAATAAGAAATAATGGAAGACACATTTTGTGTGTCACATCATAACGCCGACCATGAATGTGCTACATAATGTTAATAAATATACATATTTATATCATACATATCGTCAGTATTGCCCATGTTAATATACAGTAATTAGCTCACCAGATGCTAAACGGGCCTATAACGGGGCATGACCAGACTCCTCTCAGGTACATTTAGGATTTACTAAATTACTCAAGAACGGAGATGTTAATCTTTTTTTGTTTTGTATTGTTAACGTTCAGTATGTTCCGATGTTCTTCAGTTCATAAACTCTGCGCCTTAATGGCGTATCAAGGACGACCATAATGATCGTATCGAGTCTGTAGTGAAGAGCTTTGTAGTCACAGTGATCTCCAGGTCAAAGTAAAGCTACTTGTGCACATAAATGTAGTTTTGCATTTGGGTACCCTTATGTCCGCAAACAGTCTATTGCCTGTGAGGAGTAAACATTTCAAAGATAAATAATAGACTAGAATGAGATCAGATTACACTGTATTTTAAAATGGACTTGAAAGCTCTTTGTCATTGTTTTTATTTTTGTTGTTGTTGTTTTGATCTCAGATGCGCCAGTTAAAAAGAATCCACTCCCCAGGCATTTGGCTCGACGAGTACATCTGGGAGGAGAGAATGGAGTGTCGTAAGCGAAAGAGAGAGTCACATAGCAGTGAACGAGAGAATAAGTCCAGGAGAACTCATCGTCATCACAGAACGTATGAGGGGTAAAAGTCTATTGCTTTCTGTTGTGTTTTGTACTTAGCCACATTCTGAGGCTTTTTCTAGTGTTTTCTTTCCAAGAAATGCATTTTAATCAGTCAGATATTTTATGACCGGCTAGATTATGTCATGAGAGGAACCATGGTTGGACCCTTCCAGTAAGATTTCATTGTATTTGACTCGCATCATGTAGAAAGCAGTTAATAAACCAACCTGAAAATCAGGTTTAAAGTTAGTCCTTTCCAAATGAGCTAAGCCAAAGATGCTGATATCAGAAACGCCGGGGGGGGGGGGGGGGCGCTTCAGTAAGTCTTTGAAGAATTGTGAGTCTACATGTTCTTAATCTGTATTAAACTTAATTTGCATTATAGAACAGACCTCGTACATATTTTTGTGAAATTTTTTTTAACCTAACAACGTGTTGTATTTCTAATTAATGAATCCACCTGTCCACAAAGTTTTGGTGTCACATGCTCGTGTTTGTGAGCATGTGTGATGGCCCCTGGGGTTACATTTGATGTTTCCAATTCAACTCTAATTTTAATTCTGTGGAGAGGAGGGATTCTTCTAGAGGAAAACTGATATCACTCGGGTGCTATGGCCCTAGGGGTTTACTGGGTTTTTTTAAATTCTCGGGTACTAGCTTTGCCTTCTGGGTGGCTGTTGCAGATGTAATTGTCAACTTTCTTTCAAAGTTTTGTGGGTATAGAATTGCACCCCTTCGAATTGTACTTAAAAACTTGTTATAAATTTTAGTGGTTCACACCAAAACCGTGTGGTCACATCAGGCTCTGTTTGTTGAAATTTTGATTTGGGTTGTCATTACAGCTGCTTCAGTGATAAAATTGCCCCAAGGTTTTGCATTACATGTTGGTACAGTCTTTTAATAAAATGTCTCTGGATTGCATTCTTCCAGTATTTGGGATCCTGAGTGTCTTGTGTGTTTGAATCAGCGTGTTGCTAATTACAAATATTATATAAAAGGCTCAGGGGATCGAGTTAGTAGCAAGAGGTGGACCATTAGCACCATTATGTACAGTTTTCATTTTATTTTAGAGTTTAGACAAGGAACTTTGGTGTTTCTGACCTAACCTGTGTTCTCTTATCTGTTATTAATTTGTGTATCATCTTTTATTTTTTTGCAGGCAGTACCTGGAAACCCACAATTTGAACCAAAGGCTGGACTCTCGGGAAAGACAGAGTTTGGACCGGTCCTGTGATGCGGATAATCGTGATGGCACCTGCAAGGACAGAGACCGGGACTGGCACCACTACAGCAAGTCTTCTGGGCGTAGCGGACGCAGCAGGCGAAGCAGCCGCAGAAATAGAGACAGAAGGCGCAGGCGTAGCCATTCTCGACACAGGTCCTCCTCGGTACGAAAACATCCTCCCCCCTCCACCCCCTGTCTTGTCTAAATCACCAAATCGAATGGTCCATTATCACTGGTGTTTAGCCATTGCTTAACACCTTTTATCTTTCTCTGTATCTTTCTATGTTCTCTGTTCCTGACTATTAAGCATGATTTTTAGTAATGAGTAGTAATAGGGGCGTGGGAGCTAAGGAAGTAAGTGATTGTGAGTGTGGACAGTATTTTTGCTGAAATCTTATTGGACAGTAATGGAACATAGCAGTAAATAATGAAGTTTTATAGGTAGATTTAAAAAAACATGTAGAAAGGACTGTCATCAATCAAGTTCAGTTTTTTATGTACTACACTGAGAAAGTCTCTCATCTGAAAATCTTGTTGCCATGTTTTTCTTCTGTAACACACACTATGTGGTGGCTGGCGCCCAATTTCTCTGACGGGGCTGAATTTGAATTTGCTGCTCCGTCCATGCGCCTGGCGGCATAACTGAACGGCCTGAATCTATCCATCCCTACACCTCCCCCCCTTGGCCTGGTTGAATGAATGACGATGTCGCATTGTGATGGCCTGGTGCTGGCTGGCTGGCTGATGGGTTATTGATGTGATGGCGGATTGCGGCGGGTCCGGTGCAGAGGAGGAGCCATCGCCGCAGGAGCAGGAAAAGATCCAGGAGTGTTGAGGATGATGGCGAGGGTCACCTCATCTATCACAATGGAGACATGCTGAGAGCGAGATGTATAGAATATATACTTTTTTTTTTCCTACTGTTGTTGACACTTTGTCTCTCTCACTCTCTGTTGTCTGGTTTATATTTCCAAACATTGAATAGAAACAGAAGTATTTGGGCCAATAAGCTTAACTTTTTTAGGTTAGATATTGCTTGTCTTTGTCACATAAATAGCATTGAGTTGTATTCAGTTTATTCATAAGTCAGTTTTATAGTACTGTTAAATAGAACAACATAACATCAGGCAGTGTACCATCCCAAGGACAATGTTTCACCTCGCCAGTGCTGTGATTCTAACTTCTTTTTTCTATTTCCTGTAGATGAGATTGTGTGTACTCTAGGAGAGGGTGCCTTTGGGAAGGTCGTCGAATGCATTGATCACAATAAGTATGAAACCAAACACATTCCATATAGCGCAGTATTTGTAATGATCTGTCTTTCAGCCTCCTACGATGTCCAAAACCGCTGTTTTGTTTTTCCAGTGATGGAGCACGGGTAGCTCTGAAGATCATTAAAAATATCGACCGCTACCGTGAGGCAGCTATGTCTGAGGTAGAGGTGCTTGAACAATTGAAGTCCCTCGACTCTGAGCGGAAATTGTAAGTCTGTTTGTTGTAACTTTATGCCAGACAGTCATTGCAGGGCAGTAGGTTCAGAATTTGCCACTTAACGGAATTTCTCCCCCTTAGTGCTTGTGTGCAAATGTTGGACTGGTTTGACTACCATGGCCACATTTGTATCTCTTTTGAGCTTCTTGGCCTCAGCACCTACGATTTCCTCAAGGAAAACAACTTCCAGCCTTTTCCTATTGACCACATCAGGCACATGGCTTATCAGATCATACAAGCTGTGCGATGTGCGTAATGGACTCGTACATGGACAGAAAATACAATGTTTTAAACAAGTGCTGGGTTTCAAGTATATGTGGTTCTTTCTTTCAGTCCTGCATAACAACAAGCTGACGCACACAGATCTGAAGCCTGAGAACATTCTCTTCATTGATTCAGACTACGATATGGTGTACAATCCTGAAATGGTAAATGTGTTAGTGAACAAAATCACATTGAATTCCCAATCTTGATGTTCATACCAGGAGTTACATTATTGATTAATCCCCAGAAACGAGATGAGCGCACACTGAGGAACCCGAATGTGAAAATTGTCGACTTTGGTAATGCAACATATGACCACGAGCACCACACGTCCGTGGTGTCCACACGTCACTATCGTGCTCCTGAGGTCATTTTAGGTTCGTTGCTTCTTTTCAGCGTTGGAATTTTGGAGGGATCATTTCGAGTTGACTTGTTATTTAGGAAATATTGTCTCTGTCAGATCTGGGCTGGGACCACTCGTGTGACGTCTGGAGTGTGGGTTGTATCCTTATTGAGTACTACCTCGGATCTACTCTCTTCCAGGTGAGTGACCTCAATCAACAGATTGAAGTGTTTCTACTCTTGATATACTGTATATACAGTTGTAAGCAGGATGACTTAAATTCTTTACTCCTTCAGACACATGATAGTAAAGAGCACCTTGCTATGATGGAGAGAGTCCTGGGCCCCATCCCCACAAACCTTCTGCAGAAAACCAAGTAAGATGACCTTTAACATGTCTGATGACATTTCTGTTCATGATAACGAGAACTTTGTAAATGAATGCAATATTTTTCAATCCTCAAAAACATAAAACCCGTGTAGAGTTTAATAAAATTACTAGAAGTCATTTTGTAATCATTTTGTAACACACAATGTAATCATTGTGTGTTGTACAGGAAACGGCGGTTTGTTCACCGGTGCAAGCTTGACTGGGATGTACACAGTTCTTTGGGAAGATATGTCAGGAAACACTGCAAACCCCTCAAAGTAAGGAATAAATAATATGAACAGTCCATTTTCAGAACTTGCTTACAAAACTTTGTGTTTTTTTATATTAACAAAAATTTTTGTCTTTTTTGTTAGCATTACATGGTATCTAAGCATGAAGACCATCGGCAGTTGTTTGACCTGATCCAGAAGCTGATGGAGTACGACCCAAGTAAACGCCTCAGTCTGGAGCAGGCGCTGCAGCACCCCTTCTTCTCCTGCTTTTTTACGAACAGCAGTAGCAGAAGTGATAGAAGAAGCAGTAGCAGTAAAAAAGACTGACCTCCTGAGCCTGTAAACCTCTGAACTGTAACATTGGTTGACATTGATCACAGCGCTTAGTGCCAGCCTCTACTTCCTGACTCTCCGGGAGAGGTGTACCTTATGACTGTATCAGTCCTCTGCCCCATTCTGCTGTCCTTCTCAAAGCTAGTGTTGTCTTACTCCAACTCAGTTAAGTTATTCAGCTTTATTGTTTCCATGCAATTAATTCTCAAAATGATTTGTATTTATTTGCTATTGTAATTTAATGTGTATCTTCTTAGAACAGGAAATGTTTTTTTTTTTTCTTTTGTAAGTAGCTCTATTATGTCCATTTTCACTGAAAGAATTATCCTGGAATGATTACCTTCATCTCACTGGTAGCCTCGATTATTCAACAATGGTTAATAAAAAATAAAGTGCTATTTTTGGGCATTAGTCATTAAAAGTCATTAAAGTGTTTTTTTTCCCCATTTACTGATTATGTAACTTTACAGTTATGTACATTTTGTCAATAAATGTGAATATACTACAAACCTGGAGTGACGTGAATGCGTGGATGAGACGTTCAGTCATGTGTAGTAGCAGCTTTTATCCACGGGGTGGCAGCAATCACTGCACAGTGCAGTTAACGAACATCATTGAAGTTATAAGAAGTCGGACGTTGTGGCTTCATGATACTGATTCATTCTGATCAGTAATATCTATTTCACTGGAAGATTTTAGTGGGGTTTTTTAAAGTGTAATGCAAAATCTGCACAAGGGTTAAACGAATTAAAATGCATCCTGGTGAGACTCGAGCACGAGGAACAAAGTTTCTGCCGTCTGGCTGGTTTTTTTCTTTTTTTTGAGAATATGGTCAGTAGTGGGCAATATGTGTTTTCTGTTACAGTATTCCGTTTAGTTCATTACGTTACGCAGTCTTTTTAAAGTGAGGTACTGTTAGTAATTATAACCTGCCCGTCTCTAGATTTTTGACAACTTTTTATATTGATTCCGGACATTGTGGTAAATTCCGGTCATTCTGAAGAATTTCAATTTAATATATTGCTTTAGAAAATTAAAAAATATTTGGGACTACATCGCATTAACGGGGTCTAAAACGAAACCAGCGAACAACAGTCCTCACAGCTGTCAGTCGCCCACCTCTCACGTGGTGTGCAGGGCGGTCGCATCTCAACTAGTTGAACACATCATGAAAGGAGGAAAACAATTGGATCTGTCGGCAGAAGAAATTACACATCCACGCAGGATACACCCCGACATGAAACAAAGACCTGCGAGTGAGTGAGCGCCTTTTTTTTCTGATTGGCATCAGATCGCTCCCATCTGCGCCTGGCGCAAACCCGGTGCGCACTGCTGCCTCCTCTTGTTCCACTACTAAATAAAGACAACGCGTTGAACGGCGAGTCCAGTGGACCGGACCTGGTGTTTGGAATTTGTTAGGTGGGCCACTCCGTCCACACAACCTGCTCACGTTTTGTTTTGAGAGCAACACCAACATCAGTAATTTGCTTTTCATCGACAAGCTACTGAAGGAGGATTTCAGCATGGATACAGCCAAGGACTCTGTCGGGGAAAGCAAGCCGGCGTGTCAGTGCGCACCCAAGTCTGTGATCCAGAAGTGGCTCCCGGGCTCCGTCATCGCTCTGTGCCTGCTGATGTCGCTGAGCTCCCTCACCGTGTGTCTCCTGATGAGCTTCAGGACCCACCAGCTGGAGAACCGACTGCAGGTGGAGCTGACCAAAGCGGCCGTCTTTGACCCGCCGCACAGGGCTTTACTAAACGAGGATGGAAACCTGATTCCAGAGTTGACCACCCCAATAGGGAGCCTCGTGGAAGAGGTATTAGGTGTAGATTGTGGACTTATTTAATCAATCATTGATTAACTGTCTGTGAACTGCTGGTAGGCACACTGCTCGCTTGTGCGTAAAGTGTGCGTAAAAGCAGGAAAATGTGTAGTTAGGGTGACAAACTCACACGCTTGTCAGTTTTTGAAAATTGCAGTCCAATTACTATCCCTACATCCTTTTTAATGCGTGACTTTATGGACCAGCTATGCATGCAGCTGGTCAATTAACTGCTGAAGCTCTTTACAGGGTGACATAACCACCGATGATAGACATAAACTTAACAACCCATTTCATTCTACATCTATATACTTTGACATTATTGATTATAACTTAGATTGTTCCACTCGGAATTTTCACGCGTGGGATTTTTAATCTCACACTGGAATTATCTGTGTCTCTGCAGAAGATGATGGTACTGATGCCTAAACTGCGATCAGCGAGAGATGTTGGCCATGAGTGCGCCTGTCCTCCAGGTATCAGTCCCCGTTCTTTGTAGCGTTAGTTCCACATACACCATGCAAAGGAAACACACACACACACACACACACACACACACACACACACACACACACACACACACACACACACACACACACAAATACACAAAACCTGTATGGAGTGTTTTTGACAACACCTCCTGAACGTAAACTGTGTGTGTGTGTGTGTGTGTGTGTGTGTGTGTGTGTGTGTGTGTGTGTGTGTGTGTGTGTGTGTGTGTGTGTGTGTGTGTGTGTGTCTATGTGTGTTGGATTTTTGATGCTCCTAAAGCTCAGTAGGATCCACTCTGTGAAAGCAGGGCTCAACACTCAACAGATCAGTGGAGGTTTGGGCTGTCCACCCTAAACCCTGATGCCTCATGTCAGTAGAGATGCTCTCTTTAATACATGGAGATGCTGAGAGCCAAGAGTGGCCACGCCTGCCCTCTGGGTTTCATTACAGGGCTTGTGATAGTTGCACAGGTGGGGGAACAGTGTGTGATCCACATCATGTTACACACAGACTCCCCTGTTATACCTGGAAATTAAGAAAGATCGTATTTCGTTTCTGAGGTATAATGCGATCAGTTTGTACTCATGGTGTTGAAGCATGAAAGACACTGGGTTTGATCACCCAATATTGGTTTTTAATGGTTCACAGCAGCTCTGTCAGCTCACCGGTGAAAAACTCTGTTGAGCATCATTGCCGGAGAAATTATGTATCTGCAGCAAAAGGATTAATGTGTATTTCTTAAGCTGACATTTTATGATATTGCAGTTTTTGTGAGAATTTCTCATGAAATCTCACCATCAACACTCAAGAAAGAAAAAGTGTCTGTTCAAAAAGATATGGTTCAGGGTTTTTAATGTCCGTGTTTAAGAGACTTCTTTCCCCTGCTCTTCTTTATTCTTCTTTCTTTGCTGTGGGTGTGAATAGCTCCGCAACAACAAGAACATGTGAAACCATTCACAAGTGGAATTTATGAGCTTTTGTCATCACATTATGTTTTTCAGTCTGCTGTGCCAGGATGGATCCTGGCTCAGGGGGCTGATCAGTGACATTTGTGCAAGCGTTTGTTGAATGCACAGCCAAGTTGATCCAAGTTGTATTTTCTTGCTATAATACCTATTTTAACACAGTACTAAGTGTCACTCAGAAGAATCATAAGCAGAGCTGCATGCTCCTTGTAAATAGTTTCTGGGTTAGAATCATCCTGCACTACACTGTCAGCACAATGATTTTAACATATTTGCTCCTTTATCGAATCATTTCACCAGATACTTCATACCGTTTTTGTGTAATTCATGCAGATCTGCTGATTTTGAAACTGAAATACAGTCCTATACTGCCACCAGAAATGTATTTAAAGGTCTGTCTTTCCAGTTTCTGGTTTTTAAGTATAGTCTTTTGTTTTTTGGCGAAACAAAGGCTTGTTTTGTTTATTGGGGCTTCGGTGCAACACATGCCCGTGGACGTGTACTTTGTCACGTTAAAACAAGTGGATTGCTCAACACAGGGTTGTTAACATTTCTCCATAAACTGTGTTTATTTCTATTGGGGTTTCTCTGCTGATAAACTTGGATGTGGAGACTTTGTTCAGGTGCTTTATGTTCAAGTACTCGCATGAGGATCTATCAGGGGGCTGAAAGTTTTTATGCCACATCCTTTACATATGACTCATGTCCATAGATTTTTGTATACTTCTATCCTAGCTGTTTTGCATGTGCGTAGGTGCATCCCATCTCTGTCTGTCACACATGTCTGCCATGTGGCTGTGTGTGTGTGATGTATGAGTCTAGTTTGTGTCCCTGAGCCTTTGAGGGGCCGACAGAGGCACCTCTCTCAACACGACACTGTAAGAAGAGACCCTCCTCTCCCTTTAGCACCAGCTCTACCCAACTGAAACTTGAATCTCTTACCACCAAGATCACAGGCCAAAGTATTTCTGCCTGTATGTGTGTGAGAGACACACTCCCACACAGCATGATCGGCATTTCTACCACTGAAGCTGTGGCCCCCCTCCTCTTTGTGAGAACCTTTGTGCCTGCATGAAGATGGATGCCCAACAGGGGGCAGCACTTCCAAGGCAGTGCTTATTAAGAGTTTGCCATTAACACTTACTGAAATTTTTCTGAAACATCATTGTATTTGGAAGGAAAAGGTCCTCTGGTTCAGTGGCAGACAGAGACTAGAAATAGTTTTTGACCCAGGCTTCGACTCGAGGGACATTTCCTGTTCTGTGTCAGCAGAAAAAACCGCATGACACTTTCATACCCACACATTGGACGGATCCAGCAGTCATTAGGACTCAGACGGACTGTGTCACAGAGTTTAAGTCTGCTCACTTCAGGTGTTTGTAATTAACAGCCCCCTGTTCACTCAGACACACGCAACATATTCTCTTACACGCAAATGTAGACAAACTTTCATTACCTACGCATAAACACAACACTTTTGGCTTGGCTAATTTGAACCATGTGAGGCCTGTACATGTCTTTTCGTAAGGGGGAGTGTATTGTCATCTCCGCAATTTGCATTTAAAAGCAGTTTAACACGTCTGCAGCCAGCAAGTGGCCACAAAGTCTGCAAACACTTGGACCTAGACCCAAAATTAAACCCCAGCCTGAGACGCTGTTGACTCTCGCTAATCGACCGGTGGCTGCAGGCTGAGCTGCTGGGGGGGGACGCAAAATTTATTGCCTCTGTCGAAGGAGAGATTTTTATGTTTGAACAAATTGAAGGCTTATACATTGGTCAGTACTGCAGTGTAGTAAGTTATGAGTCAGTTTTTAAAAAATAAAATAATTTAAAAACTTTTTGATTGGCCTCCTTTTATTAAATATATACAAAATGTTAACCACAGATTGTCATCTGTCACATTTTTTTTCTATTCCTGATGCTTTACAGCCTGAGAAACTGGATGATTGGGTCATAGGTGTTACATACTGTACTGCATTGGGGTTATTAAGTAGCAGTCATCCAACATTACCAACCATTTGTAAATAAACTCTTTCTTTTAAGTTAAAAATACTATTGCATGACCTCAAGAGTAGATGTGTATCTTAAGTCATAATTTGGACTTGGCTCCTTTGGTTGGTGTCGAGCATCCAAGTATTTTGTGTTAGTGTATACGAGGGCAAGAGGTCAAACCCCTGACTGCGTGGTGAGATCGATTTCCATCAGATAAGAGCTCATTAACACGCAGGGCAGGAACACACAACCTCATGAACATGTGTTCATGTGTATTATTTATATATTTATTTCTTCTTGTAAATTCTTCTGTTCATTCTGTAAAAGCTGCTACTTGGGCAGATTACCGTCCTTTAGTTGTCTGCAGCGGTGTGACGTCCAACAGAAAATACATTCCCTGATCCTGTTTACCAACCCATTGCTCTCTGGAGGAGACGGGAGAAAGTCTGGTTTTAGGAACATGGACAACCCCCCTACCCCATACCCCCACACCCCCCAGGATTCATTTTATTTAAAATGTTTTTAAGCCATAATACATCAGACAGGAAGCTTGCAGCCACCTATACAATATACACCCTTGGGAAGAATACCACGGTCCCACATAAGCAGCATTAACAATGCCCCCCCCAAAAAAAAACTAAATACAGGAAATTTGTTTCATTAGTAGTTTTTTATGTATTTTATGATTCATCTTTGAGCTGAAGACATTTCTCTAGGTATTAAAATGCTGGAAAGCTGCATATAAGTGCGTCCTTTGTGTATGTGTGTGTGTGTCTGTGTGTGTGTGTTTATGGATATTTGTGTACTCATTCATTCATTTTGTACTTGTCTTGGTGTCTGCTTGCTTTGCTGCTGCTGCAAAAGTCAAATATGTGTGCACCATGACACTCAAATGTTCTGCCAAGCTGATCTGAAGGATGTTTTTTTCTACTTTTTCACTCCTCTTCTGACCCGTTGCTCGTGACCTGCTTTACATGTATTTATCTCTATTTGACAGCAGATGGACATGATCTCCGTGACACAGCTGTAAAATCACAGCATCCTCAGTTTGCTTCTAGCCTTCGGTTGATGTGCGTGTTATTCACTCCGGTCACCGTAAGATTAAAATAAAAAACTGACTCTTCCTGATGTGTTGTTCTCATTTGAAGGATGATCTTGGAAGGCTCAAGTGTGCTAAGTTTATTTGTAGAAAGGAAGAGGAATACTCCCTCCAGGATTGTTGGAAATATTTAGTTTGGAGGTGGTTGTGCCTGAGGACATGGTGGTTCACTTGTTAGAACTGTAGCCTCACAGTAAGAAGGTTTGTTGTTGTTCTCCCCATGTCAGTGTCGGCTTCCTCTCACTGTCCAAAAACCAGTTAGGTCAACTGGTTGCCTGAATGTGTGTAAGTGTGAGCATGGGTACTTGTTTTCCTCAGGCCAATAGGGTGTACCTGGATATTGTATGTACTCTCATCAGGTGTAATCGGCTGCTCATCTCTCATTTATTTCAAATTATGGAAGATAATTTAACATTGAACTGTAGACTGAATTCTGCTGCAGATTAGATTGCCTCAGGTGAGGTCACTCAAGCCATCATGGTTGTAGTTGAAGACTAGGATTTTAAAAAAGAACAGTATCTGGAGGCGTAAAGTTATAATGAAGTGATCTTCTCTAACCTTTTTAGTTCCTTCTTCATCTAGTGGAGGTTACGCTAAAGAGTTCATCAGCAGGAAGAACACCTCACAATTTCAGGCTGAAATTGCAACAATCGAGTTGCAATATGGGTAATCTAGGCTGCCAAGTTTAACAGAATAACAGTGATAAAAATTACTGTGCTTTTATTACATCTGCTTTGATTTGACACTGATTTTTAAACTGTTCATCTTGAGAATAACGACTTTATAGAAATGTAATGAGTTGTATGTGTGAAGTGTTCATCTGAAACACGTGAAGCTGTTGGAGCGTTGTTTCTGAAACTTTTAGGAGGCCAAATGATTTGTTGCATTAACTGTTACATCTTTTTAAATGGGGAGTACTTTGTGTTATTTATATAACTAAATGTAGAGAATTTTGTGTTAAAGGGTCATCAGGGTTAATGCTATCAAATGAATGAATGAATGAATGAATGAATGAATGAATGAATGCACGCATGAACAGGAAATGTTCCCCCTGGTGTATTCACTATTATAGTACTTTTATGTATTAAATTTACATGTGGTTATTTGTGTGGAACTTTATTTAAATAATTCTCGTGTGCATGTGAATATTTAGATTGTGTTTCTTGGCCATTGGTTATGATACTCACACACACACACACGCACGCACACACACACACACACGCACACACACACACACACACACACACACACACACACCACACCCCTGCCCTATCCGTCTCTCATCAGCCTCCTTATTAAAGCTATTTCTCTGGAACCACAATGTCAGACAGCAGAGCCAACATTCTTCCTTCAGAATAAAATAATAAAACAAATAAACAGCTGGATGCAGGATGGCCAGTTGGCATGCCATAATCTCCCACAAGGACCTCAGGAACGCGCAGATGCCAGGCAGCGGGGGTCGTGATGTGCCAAGAGGAAGTCCCCGAACAAACACATCCAGTAATAGGACACAGATTATCAAAAAACTCTAATAAGTGATCCATCAACTAAATATCATCTTAGCTGTGAGATGATTAGAAGCAGAGCGTATTGAGGAGGAAAAACTGAGTATAACCAATTTAAATAATTTTGCATCCATCCATGTGTTCATATTTAAACATCAGAATGTAGGTCGCCACCTCTTGATTAGCAGTGGACATTAAAAAAAAGTTTGCGATTAAGCAACAAGTTATGTAAGGGTCTGTTAATAATTGTATCAGTGTTTTGTTCCAGGCTAGTCACAGAAGTGAAGTGGAGCTGTTTATGAGGCCGAGGTTTTACTTTTTCTTTCCTAGCTCCATGTAACACTGCAAGGAAACAAAAACATGAAGGCTTTTCACCTGCATAGGAAATATAAAATACATAAAACATTAGTGGGCAGAAATAAAATATACTGCAGGGTTTTTAATAAAAACTGCAGTTTGTTTGAAGTGTCAAGCTTTAGTTTTGCTGTTATGATAGCATGTCCGCAATAATGTCAGGCTTCACAATAATGTTAGACAACAGGTTAGATAAAGGTTTTCCAGCAGGCCAGTGTGCATCTAAAGCAGCCAGCCATGTGTAAACCCACACGAACATCATCCATTTCTTCACCCATGAACAGCTCATGTCTTTGGAACACAATCTGAATCTGTGATTCCTCCTTGGTATTTAGTTTTTGAAAGGCCAGGGATTATTATAGACAAGCAAACAAATATGATCATAAACTCTACTCTTTCTCTGAGGAACAATCCCTCTTTCTTCATGACGATCCAGATCATTATTTGACTGCTTCAAATATTGCTTGAGCTTTCAGGGTCAGATGATTTTGTAATGAAGGGAGTCAGAGTAACATAAATAGAACTTAGTTCCATTTACTTGAACATTAATACAATCGATGGATTCCCAGTGATGATGGTGGGAGTTTGGCAGTGAGAACAAGAACTCCAGTGATTCCTCATGACTTTACATCCTCCAGTTATATCTTTAGTTTCCATTGTTCCAATTAGAAGACTACTCAAGGCTTAAAATTGCCCAATGTGTTTATAAGAAACAGGAATACAAACATATTTAACATCAATTATGCAACTCTGAAAAGTATATATAATAGTCTGAACATTCCCACATGTTTCAGACGTGTAAACTTAGTACCATCACATCAATAGCAGGTTAATTAATTGCAGATTTGCTACAAGTTTAAGACGGAACACAACAAATGCTCGTAATGAGGACTTATTTTTACTATTTTTAAAGAGTTCTTATTTTTTTTATATCAACCATAACGACTCTTACATTAGGCATGACGAGGCAATGGCTCTCATATTTGTCTGGATCCGACAGAATTAAAATGTCCTAAGAAAACTTCCAACAGGATGCCATCTTAGAAATAGAGTCTGTATAAGAGTCTGAACAGACCTGATTCCAAATGTGGAAACCATTCTAATGTTTTCTTTAATTACGGCAAGTGGTCGGTGACACAGTGAATAGTTTTCTGATGGAGGAGCAGAAAGAAAAATCTTTCACACCACCATGTGGCCTCTGGCTGGCTGAAAACACTGGAGTCAAATGAGTCTCTGTCCCTCTGCACACACCCAGATCTGGTCATCTCTTTGGGTTCATGTGAAACATGAAAGCGCTGATGATGAACTCACTGACACTGTGTGTCGGAAAAGGAAATAATGCTGATTGTAAAATATATATATAAATATATACACACACTTTTATCCCCAATCACATTCTCTGTAAAGATTGGACAATGATCCACAGAAGTTTTTTCCAATATCAGCCTTTTCCTCCATATTTACATCCCAGCTAATGCATCAGGAATGCAGGAAGGCCGAATCCAGCTGTGCAGGACGGGAGTCACGCGAACACACCTGGATTTATTGGACAGATAACATCTCTGGACGTGAACTCAGACAAACAGGGAGGCAGACGCGGAGCAGAAGTTATCGTTTATACGTTCCAGACATGGAGTGGAATGAGCAATCAAGGTATCCCTGTATGAGAGCCATGGGGTTGGGGGTGGGATTGAGGTGTGGAGCGGGGGCATCAGTGATCCAGATGGTCTCGCTGTGTGGAACATGCTCCTGCTCAGTGTAAAGGTCTCCCGACAGGCTCGTCACTCTGCTGGCACTTCTTTAATGAGAGCGGTTCTTGTAAAAGAGGTCCTGAAACCTTTGAACGGGCCTTCTGCATCGCTGCTCCACGTTATTCTGTCATAACAGGGAGGTGAGAATCATTCTGGGCTGGAACACAGGATGGCTTTCAACAACTTAACACCCCCTGCAATGGAAGGGTTTATTTATGTGCACAAGGCATGCTTTTTCTCTCAGTTTGACCTGTGCAAATGTGTCTCTGTCTTTTTCTCCAAACGTTTCTGTGTTTTGCAAATGGTATACTTCTTTTCCTTTATTTCCTCTTCCATCTCTCTCTGTATTTACAAAATGAGGAGTGTCTATTCAATGCAAGCTCTGGGACCTGAAGGCAGCTGCATCTCTGCAGTGGGCCAGTGTATTCACCCTATACATGAACCTGAAGGTCAGCCGGGACTGAGGAGGGAGGCTGTAGAAAGCCATCACACTGAGCGTAAACAGAGGGATGTTATAGGGTCCTCTCTCAGGTGTGTCCATCCCACAAGGTCATTTCCTTACTATACAGAAGTCTGTGTGTCGCAGAAAGGACACCAACACACCACAGGTCCCTTAAATTACAGCTTATTAAACACAAAGCGGTAATAAGCAGACAATCACGAATATATAAATAATCAAACAATCATATGTCAGTTTTGACGGCATCAAAACAAAGCAGACACCTGAAATGATGAGTGTGAATGAATCAAGTTAAGCTGCGGCTGAACAACAAACGTTCCCCTAAAAACGTTCTGATCCGATCATCAGCAAAGCCCCACTTTGGGAAGAAATGTGTAAAAGAATAAATTCATGTGCATGTTCAGTCTGTCAGCAGTGATTTGTGTTTACCAGCTGGTACGTAGCTGATGGTGCTGTAATGAGAGGTAATGGGTGCTAAATAAGTGTTAATGAGCACACAGCGGTGGACACACACAGTGATTCTGTCACCGCTGCTCGCTGCCTCTCCTGATGGGGAACGCAGCATCGAGAGAGAAGGAGATGGAGAACATGGAATATTCACCACATGTTGGAACTATTTCATCACTGTTCCATCTGTTTTTTACATACTGAGAAAATCCTGGGATGCGTCTGCATTCGTGTTGCAGCATGTGTGTGTGTGTCTGTGTGTGTGTGTGTGTGTGTGTGTGTGTGTGTGTGTGTGTGTGTGTGTGTGTGTGTGTGTGTGTGTGTGTGTGTGTGTGTGTGTGTGGGCCTGCGTGTTAGCTCACCTGGCATGCGCATTATAACGCTCATGTGTGAGCGTGTGTTTTTACGTTTCTGCATCAGCATCCATCTCCTCTGTCAGACTCTACTGGGATGGCTTATCGTCATATTTGCTGTTCTAGTCAAAAATCATAATAAAATGAGCCCTGGGTGTATTTTTGGAGCCAAGAGAGTGTATCATATATGTCCACTCAGCTCTGGTTACACATGGAATATCTGTGTTGAACATGTGGACAAACTATCAGGTCCACCATCTCTCTTTCCTCCCAGTGTCACACTTTCTCTCTTGCCGCATTCCAGTTCGTTTGCTCCACTTTTTTCCCCCCTTACTTTCTTTCCTTATCTTTCCTCACACATCTGATCTCTCCAGACGATCAGCGAACAAATACAGTAATTTTTGCACACATTTAGGGTTTAGATGAGTTGACATCAGATGTTTATGTGTTCTTGAATCTGCTACAAGATAATCATCACGGTTCAGGAACATCATACTTGATGCAAATCAGGAGTAACAGGGGCGGATCTGGTTTAACAAGACACCAGGGAAAACAACTGTTTTCACGCACGCACAAACAAACAGGCAAACACACACACGCAAACACACTCACACAGCTGTTTGCATTTAAATGAATTGACCTAAATGTTCTTTTTTTTCAGGCCTTAAACAACACAACCAATGGCCGATAATGTTTGAAACGATTTTGTCATAATTTAAAGAAACCAGTGATTGAATGAACAAGAACTCAGTTTAGTCAATTATTAAATTCAATTACAATTTGGAGGTAAATATTGCTCTTTTTACTTCAACACACTTACTGTAATTCCTGGTGACATTGCAGATTCAGATTATTCAGTGTTTAGAGACTATTACTAAATTACAGCATTTCCCAAAACCAGGGATGCACTTACTGAACAGAGCAGGTCCTTTTTTGGACTTGTTCATTTACTTGGAGTGTTTTCCCACATCCATGTTGTTTTGATTGTGTGGTTTGGAACAAACGCACGACTAGGATGAGTAGATATAGAAGGAAGAGTCAGACAGAGACAGACGAGGCAGATTTTCTAGAATCCAAATGGAATTTGCCAACCTATGAAATCTAATATGATAATTCATTCACTGCTATATTGAACTGTGCTGCACAAGTCATGTCTGTGCATTCTATTATAGCTGCTTCATCTGCCAGGAGCCCCATATGATTCCCTTTAAGTTCTAATCAGTGTTTAGCCAAAAATGTGTGTAAACACATCCAATAAGGAACTCTGCTGCAACACACAGCAGACAAATAAGGAAACTTGACACAGTCTTAGCTGCTCAGCAAACAGCCCGTCCACTTGTGTGAAGCACTTGCCTAATGTGGTTGTAAGTGAGAGAATTGGCTCCAGCTTAGAAGCCGACGCCCCGGCCAAAGTGAGAAACATATCACTGATTAAATTTGTGAGCATTTTGCTTTGCCAGAGGTGTCGGAGTGTGAGGTCTGATTTCTGCAAAAGGGATTAACGTTTGTCAGGATCTGTCTATTTTCTGGGAGCCTTTAATAACAGATCATATAGATTTATTAGATTATTACATGTGTTTATGCATGTAATGAATGATCCAAGCTCAACCGCTGCTGACAGACAGGTTGGGCTCTGCATTGATGTGCCTTATACACTGTTCAGCCTCGGCATAATATTTTATTTTAACTTGACTCATTGATCTGTGATGTAACTGTGAGTAAACTGTCACTGCAGAGTCCTGGTTGTTCTATCCTGATTTATTATTTCTCACTGGTAGAAAACATTGCAAGAAACATGTTTTTAATTATTTAGTCATTATTTTTTATGGGAAAACGGCATCAATAAAGTCCCTCATCTACAGCATGGACTTGTCCTCTGAAGAGCCGGACGGCTTAAGTCACATCTAATTCTTCATAACGTGCTCCTGTTTTAGTTTTTCAGCTGTGCAGACCTGAACTTCTAGAGGGCATTTAGCTCCTTAGGAAAGGCTAATCCTTCTGAGCCGTATTTAACCAGCAGATGTCTAGACAGATGTGACAATTTGTCTGTCTGGCTCACCAATTAATGTGCTCAGCACAGATCAGCTAAATTTATTTGGTCTAATTATATATGAACTTTTAAACTCCATGTATTAACATAAGCTCTATGTGTCCCTGTTTCTTCCTCCACTTGGGAGACAGACAAAAGTAAATGGGGTGTGAACACCCAGATGTTTATCTTTCCTGTCCAGGACTTTTGGTTTCTGCTGCGAATGAGAATTCATGACTGTGTTTGTGGTGAACAAATGAAACAGAAGCTTTACATTGACTCCTTTGCTTGTTGAAGGTATAGTGGGGTGAATGCAGCAGAAACGGGGGGCTACGAGGGGTGTGGTCACGTTGTACGTACCCCAAGCAAGTCAGATAAGATCAGAGTGGATGAAACACAACTAGAAGCCTTCCTGAACTTAGCCCTCTCTCTGCCTATTGCATTCCTGCTCTCCTTCTCCTTGTTCTCTCTGCATCTTCTTCAGCGTTTCTTCCAAACTTCTATTTCCTGCCTCATCTCATCCTTTTTGCTCCCTATGCACCATCCAAGTCTGTTGTTGAATCCATTCATCCTCGTTTCTTAAACAGTATTCTAATGTTTGGGTTTTTTTATTCCTTCGTCATTTTTTTACTGGACTTACTTTTCTGCACCACCCGCCCTCCTCTTCCTCCTCCTCCTCCCACAGCTCTCAGCAGGACCTCTGTAAAGTGGGGTCAACCGTTAGAATGTAGTTCTGTGTCGTTCCTCTGTTTCTGCCTTGCTCTTTGACCACCTTCATTAATACTAGCCTCTCTAAACTGACCGATTGCCTTTCATGTTTCCCCCTGGGTCATGTTCCAGACATGACAGTAGACCTAACAATTCAGGGTAGGGTCTCTCCTCTGGGTCACCTATGCTGTTTGCATGAATTTTTATTTGTGTGTCTCGCAGTTTAATAAGTTCAAGACAAAGCAAAATTACTACAAGCAGATGTGTTTGTTTTCTTCTGTTACCTAATTTAATGCTGTGGAAGCTTTTACTGATCATGGCCTTTTTTAGGTGCGACTCAGTCACAAAGACCTCTAAATAAGAACATTTAAAGCAGAGGAGGGGAAGAAAAGCAAGGAATGTGATAGAAATTTAATATCCTTGCAGTCTGCCATGTCTTGGAATGATTGTCATATATATTTAGCTCCCTGAATGGTCAAACAAAGACAGCTGTTGTTGCCAGCTCATTTTCATTTTAGCCCAGCGTTGGTGCCTCCTGTTGCTTTAACCAGACTCTTATCTGTAAATAGTCTGTTCCAGTGACGGACTGTTGAGACGTGATGCAGAGTTGAGATTTTATCTTCAGATATTTGTACAACCTGGGGATTTAAACTCCAACAACACATTTCAAGCGATCTCAATTTCAGGTTCACTGTTAGGTGTTTACAGCCGGCCACACAAGCATCACTGGAAACTGTTTGTTCAGCCTCTTGTGTCCAGTAACAATCCTCAGCCCTTAACCTCACAACCTCTTGACCTCTGAGCATTAATGGATGCTCATAGTCTCTCCTTCAGTAAGCTGTAAACTCTAAATATATCCTATTTAATGTGTCCCACACAGAACCCACTAAATACGACACACAGCTCCCACCTCCAGCCACACACAGCCTCAGATTCCTCCCCTCTTTACTCTGGGGACTGGAACTCCATCAGCACCCTGGCACCGCTCTCACACCAGGAGGGGAGGGGGAAGTGGAGGATGGATGGGGTGCAGGAACACCTTAATAAGCACAGGAAAGCACATCTGAGACAAGTTAGAAATGTTTAAAGTGTTTCAAAAATATATACAGTATATATATGTAAATATCATCAGGAAGTGCATTGAAAATGTTGTCTTGCAGAGCTTTAAAATTTAAAATCTGCTTTCTTAGCATGATTTAAACATCTTTTGTTGACAGTTTACCCAGTGGGAATCAGTACCAAAATACCAAAATACTGTGTGGTATTTCAGCCCCATTTGTTCATAACTTTTTATCTCGAGAGGACATTTGGAGTCAAAAGTCCTCCGCGTTAGTGTTTATCCTGTGTAAGGGTTATGTTGTAAGAGAAGGACAAAAACCAATCAACACAAGCACAGTAGTGTTTTTAAGGAGGAGCAGAGGGAACAGCAGGAGAACTAGAGGCTGGGGGTGTTGGTGGGGCGTTGAGGGTTCTACTGCAGGCCTGATCCGTTTGCTCAAGGGGTCAAATGGCCTTTCACCAGAAAAAGGATTGAATTACTTAGCTTTAATGGTACCGAAGTTGTCCATCTGTCTACTTGTCAGTCTTTAAATCTGTTGGTCTGTTTACAGGCCTGCCAACCGTCAATCATCAGTTACTTAGTCTCTCACATGTTAACGCACACACACTTTGCCCCGGCCCCTCAAACCAATATTTGACCTTAGGTACTGATACCGGACTCGACTGTGGTGATGTTGAAGTTGGAGGTGGAGCTGAATCGAGTTAAACTCTGCTTGACTCCGTGGAGCAAGAAACTAAAAGAACCCGGGTCGGACATCTAACCTGGTTACAGACAGGAAACAGATACGTTTGGAAACGACAGTGAGTTTAAACAGGTTTATGAATATGTACACAGATGCAAACCTCGCATGTCATAAATACATGCGAGGTTTGCACACACACCATGGATGTGACAGAAACACATTACAGTGCAGCCCAACACACCTGTGAGGACACTGAATGTAGACCAGGTTGTCCAGCCAGTAGAGAACAACAGGAACAAAAAGACAAATGCTGCATCTTGCAATAATCAATTTTACTGTTCATCTCTAGAGGACACATATTGACCTTATTGTTGAATGCCTTCATTGTTTCAGCCACCATTTGTCCTTCTTGTTTTCATTCTACACATCCGTGATCAATGTCGAGTGAATAAAAGACCTCCTTCCTGGTACTCCAGACCCAACGCTCGATCTCTCCTGCTGGTTGTGATTGTGCATGCGAGCTCTTTTGTCCTGCGTAATGTGGGTTGATATGTATTTTATGCGGTGTGGTGGGAACACTGAGGGGGAGGATCATGGATATTCTAAATTTGAGTCCTTTTTGAAATGAAAAGAAAGTCTTCAGTGTGAGCGTAACCCTGGTTTTCATTCGACCGCCTTTGGGACGCTCATAACACACAGACATGAGGATCCTGTGACCAGTTAGATGTTTTCATGTGTGCATGTGAGTGTGATCCTGCTGATTTGCTGATCTATCATCCTGTTTAGTCACATTAATCAACATAATTACATAGAACTTCTTGAAACAATGACTAATGTCCCTTTTGTCCTGCTGTTCTTCATATTCACAAAAGTCTATTCATTCAGAAGCTTTGCACAGATTTCAGTTTGTTTGCATTGATAGTTTTAAATCAACTCTATTTGTTTTATTTTACTTATTCGTTTCTTTCATTCCTGGGTTCTTAAATCTTTTGTGTGGCTGTGGTAGGCGGAGCTGGACTCAGAAACACACCCCAGTGATTTCTCTCTCTCTCAATCAAGATGTTTCCATTGTGGAAAGGCATAATGTTATATCACCATCATGACATTGCCACATTATTTGACACACACCTGTTAACCAGTCAGAGGGCTGCGATTCTCATTAGTGGAATAAGAGGACTGTCGTCCTATGTTTTCACTTCCAAACAACCCTCTCTTGGGTTACCTATCTTCTCTGAGTCAGAGTACAGATTTCAAAGTCATTTGCTGACAGATTAAATGGGAACAGTAAAAATCTGAGACTACTGTGGTGACTGGAGCGAACATGATCCTCAATGTGTGTCCAACAACCACCTTTTCCTACTCATCTCATGATCTCTGTCATCTGTTTTCATCTAAATTAAACATTTTTCTTTCTTTTTTGATGCTAAAATACCTTTCAGCATCTTCCTTTTGTGTTGTTTGCTACAGAATCAGACAGCCTTTTTTTTTTTGCAGAACACACACTCCAAGTAAATTAAAACCAAACGCTAAGCTTCACAGAATGCTTGCACACTCACTTACTCATCTCTCGACCTGTGCTGGCCTTAACATCCTTTTTCCACACACTTCCTCCACGGATCTGATTTGGTATTTTGTGTTCCAGAGCCACGTGTTTGTCTATTAGCACACTAAGTAGCACCAGCCAAATTCCCCTGATAGTTTTTAATGAATCCACATGCTGAGGGGATCAGAGCATCAGTGGTAAATTTAGGCTTTCATTAACCTCTTCACGTCTCAGGTTGCTGCTATTGTCAGACAACAGGCACAAGTGTGGAAGACAGCCCAGCCGTCAGGGATATGTGTGTGTGTGTGCGTGTGTGTGTGTGTGTGTTTGTGTGTGTGTGTGTGTGTGTGTGTGTGTGTGTGTGTGTGTGTGTGTGTCTGTGTGTGTGTGTGTGTGTGTGTGTGTGTGTGTGTGTGTGTGTGTGCATGCAAACACAGGGTCCTGAAGATCCAGAGCAGAGATGAGCAGAAGGATCATCACCTCCACTGACTGACAGTCAACAACAGATGCATCAATTGATAGTGCAGCGGGATTTATAGATAGTCGGAGGTGTGAAATGACAACTCCTGGTCTAGCGAGTGAGGAGGTCCAGCCCTGGGAGGGATCTCGGGGTCATGACCTCTGACAAGTGTGGAGGCTTGATTCTATTGCAACAACATCCAAGAGGAACAGATGAAGACAATGAGAGAGAGGGAGCTGCAGGAGCAGATTACTGCACAACACTTCACTGGTCCTGCTTCCTGTGTGTGTGCGTGTGTGTGTGTGTGTGCGTGCGTGCGTGCGTGCGTGCGTGTGCGTGCGTGTGTGTGTGTGTGTGTACACGCTTACACACAAAAGTTCTATAAGTACCAACTTTTTAAAAAAACCCTCTTTCAATTAAATTTGTGTGTGTGTGTGCGTGTGCGTGTGTGTGTGTGTGTGTGTGTGTGTGTACACGCTTACACACAAAAGTTCTATAAGTGCCAACTTTTTAAAAAAACCCTCTTTCAATTAAATTTGTGCGTGTGTGTGTGCGTGTGCGTGTGTGTGTGTGTGTGTGTGTGTGTACACGCTTACACACAAAAGTTCTATAAGTACCAACTATTTAAAAAAACCCTCTTTCAATTCAATTTGGAGGAAGATTTTTTGCAGAAATCCAACACATCAGTAAATGAATATAACATATCCAATGTTTGCCATGTCCATATATTGATTATAAACCGGAGGAGAATAAATATAGTCAGTCCCACGATGAGTGTAACAGGCTCATGTTTTGTGTTGAATTAAATTGACGATGGCATTTTTACTTCTTCAAAGGTCTTACTAAAAAAAAATATCCAGTGTTTGGGAAACAAGACTACAGCCAAACTCGAATAAAAGTGATTAATTATTTAACAAGTGGAAATAAAACACATTCCTTGGTCACAGCTTTTCAATTTTACACAGATGTTCTTGTTCATTGTTAAAACAGAAACTGACAAAATTAGCAATTGGATTTTATTTAATTTATAAAACCAATAACCAGTTTTATAGTTGAATTAAGTCATCTATATAATAGTAATGGATCTAAAGAAGGGAAAGAGTGCAAGATGTAATACAAACACACATCATAGAGGCCGGAGTAACATGAGTCATAATTTTGTTTTTAGTCATGATGAATGAAATGTTTTTGTAATGTCCTCACAAGTGATGGAAACAAGGATGTGTGTAAGTGTGTGTATGAAAGAGAGATAAGTGAGAGACGTAAAGGAGTGAGCAGTGGCCTTGAAGAGTTTGCAAGGTCATGTAAACACAGAGACCCTTCTGTATCTACAAACATCTGAACTAAATACACTATGCCTTTTCCATGTCTGCCATTGCAAATAGTCTCCCGTTATATGGAGCTTGTTTCATTTTAAAAGCATGTAACCTCCCGGATTTAGAATTTAACCCATAGCTATTTTCAGTTTTCATTAAAATTCTCACTGTATTGGACTGTTTTGTCTGTGAACTGCTTAATTAAAAAATACCTCAGGAAATCAAAATCAGCTTTGGACACTAAATGTTCATCATGGAGAGGAGAGCAGATGTTTTGTGGCTAATTAAACCCAAAATTAATTCCACTGACATTGTTCACGTCTGTTCTTGTGTTTTGCAAACCTTTAAGATTTAAAATCAAACTTCAAACCAGTCGGATGAAGCTGTCTTGTTCAAAATGGGATCTCTGTGCTTTTTCAGTGTTGTTGTCCGTTTCATTCTTTTCATATCTGTTATTTATGGTCTTTGCACAGAGAATCCCACCTTGTGTTTAGCATCCGTCACGCTCTTATCAGAACTGTTGGGGGGGTGAGGCTTCCTGATCGATAGGTTGCCCCGCTAAGTGGGTGCCCCCAATTTGTTAAACAGACAGCCCAGAAAAATCTGCCTTTACCTTCCAAACCAAAGAGAAGAACACAAAGGAGTAAATGTTTGCCGTGACATCACTTTTAGAAACACTAACACTGAGGAGTGTCTTGCACCAGAGGAGTGAAGGCCATGTTTGGAGGGGAGTGGAATGCTTTGGCCCGTTGTCGTCCCTCTGGTCCAGTGATGGTGGTGTCAGGTTTACTGTGATCCCAAGTTACTTACATTCCCATCTTCCCCTCCCTAAAAACACCAACCGGTCCAGTACTGGAGCTGGATCAACCCAGCAGCAATTACTGTCTCACGTACTTCTTGTTTGTCACAACGAGAGAGGCATGCTAATCCCTCTGTCCACGGAAACACGTCAAATGACAGAGGGGTAAGACAGGAAGGACACAGTCACCCTGTCCAAATGGGACCTGGCATTTCCAAACAAATGGAATAACAGTCAGGCCGACAGCCAGACAGCCAGAAATTGTAATGAGTTACAGCCAAGACCCTTAAAAAGCGAGGCTGAATGAGTTTCATACATTTAACATTTACTGACACACTTATGCAGAAGCATGTCTAGAGACCAGTGCTTTAAACATTCATGCATATACATACAGTATATGTATGTGAGCATTTACACACAGGCTATTCTTGTCTAACCAGTCATCTGAAGAAATGTCAACCTGGTTATGTTACATTTGGGAGCGCCATAGAAGACTCAGATGAGGATTTTCAAGCTGGATAAACGCTTCTGGACTTTAATGTCACTGTTTTTAGCTCTGTGCTCCTGACTGCACACCTCCTAATAAAGGAATCTCACTCGTTATGGGAATAATTGTTCTAGTTAGGTGAAATCTGGACTGAGTCTGTGTGTGGCCAGACATCACATCCCTGCAATGTGGCAATGTCTAAATGCTTAGCTTCCCTTGGGGGCGTTTGCTGCCATGCTTCACTTTGCCTGTACACACACACACACACACACACACACACACACACACACACACACACACACACACACACACACACACACACACACACACACATACACATACACACACACACACACACACACACACACACACACACACACACACATACACACAGACCCCTGAGGCCACTTGCTCTATGCCAGAGATTAAATTTCAATGACTTATCAAATTGTTGAGAAGAAAAATAATGAACAGTAATGCAGAGTGTATAGAATTATTTTAAATTTAAATTAACAGTTGAAACAGACACACACACACACACACACACACACACACACACACACACACACACACACATACAAATCACCATCTTGCTGAAAGGTCTGTGTCCACTCTTATTGTTCAGGCACACAGCCAGTGGAAAAACCATTGAATTACCAGCCAGTGTGGTTTGTACTCCTAACGCTATAAAGTCCTGTGTCAACAAATCTCCCTTCCCAAATTCCACTCAAAAGCCTCAGGAATCTTCCCCACCGTATTGCCTTTTGCCTGTGACAGAGGCGTCAGGCCCATGAAACCTAGAGCTTTCTGCAGAGGGCAAATGTGGTTCATGATATAAAGGGACTGGATGGAAATGAAGCTTCTCTTTTATGTAATGTTATCTAAAAGATTTTATTGCTTTGGAAGTGGAAAAAGAAAACATATTCTTTTGACACTATGGCTAACTTAAGTGATGTGTTGATATAAATTTTTTTTGACAGACCAACACCAACATGTATTGCTTCTCATGACAGTATTATCTGTAAAGCTTTAATGTTTATCTCTTTGGCCTATGCTGCCTTCAGGACTCGTTGGAAAACTGGACAGTCAAAATATTCAGAAACTCATTTGTAAATTCCCCGACTAAGCAAATTTGACATCCTAATCATGGCATTTTCCACAATGAATGATTATAAAAATAATAATACAAAGTTATTTAATTTTTGGATTGTAATGTCTACATTCTTAATATATCACTAGGGTTACAGTGTTTGCAAAGATTCTGGAATAATTGACATTAGCCTTTATTTGACGCAAGCTTTATTGGTGAGAACATAAATTACTGAGAAGTAATTTAAGCAATATTTTTTGCTTGACTTTAACAAAATGATTTATAGGCTGCAGCATAAATTCTAAGTCTTTTCTCAACCCATTATCACGGTTTGACCTGGCATGTTGCAGTAAATTGTGTAGACGATGTTTGGCTTGCAGTCTCTCTCTGATGCCTCTCACTGCCATTAGAAGTATCATTAGTTCCAGCAAAGCCTGAAAAAGCATGTTTGTCTGTAGACACACGACATTTAAGTACACATTCAGACAGACGGACAGGGAAACGTCGGACTCTGTATTTTTTGTTTTGTCTGTGTGTCTGTGTTTGTGTGTGTGTGTGTGTGTGTGTGTGTGTGTGTGTGCGTGCGTGCGTGCGTGCGTGTGTGTGTGTGTGTGTGTGTTTGCCATGTGTTTATAATTAATGATGATATCACACAACACATTGATTTAAAGAGGTCACAACTCTGTATGATTTGCCATAGAATGCACAGTTTACATTTCTCTTATGTGTACCTTTTATGGGATAAGCAGATGTTTGTGTGTAAACACTCCCTCATCTCCAGATGGGACATCAAATAGACATTGCAATAACTGAAGAAGAAAATGTGTCCTTGAGTACCTTTTAATAAATGATCATGGATGCAGACTATATAACATCTTTCCTGGCTCAGAAGATCTTCCCACACTTAGTGACCATCTTCTTACATCAGTGTATCTATATTCAAGCCTTAAATGGATTATTATTGACATCCCATTTAATTGTCTCAAACTGGTTCATACACCACTTATCTCAGAGTTGGTTTGGAGTGGATTCCTTTTTGGCCTGTCAGAGGATATTTTTGTACTGTTTGCATCAGCCTCTGTAAACTCAGAACGTAATGTCTCTGCATGTCAAAGAATGTGTTTGAAGAGTTGGTAGGAGTACGCCGCCCTCTGTTCCTCTCCCTGCTTCACACCTTCTGAAGTATATGCCCCTCCTGCTCTGGACCTCCTTTCAACCCCTCTGCTCCCCGCTCTCTCAATCTTTACCCCATTCTCTCCTACAGTGCATCCTTTTTTGTAATCACCCCAATCCTTTCAGCCTCCACTCAGACCCTCTTTGTCTTCCATCAGCCCACGTTCACGTTCTCAATGAGATGGCCTAGTTTTGTTAGGGCTTCTTGGATTTAAACTCTCACCTATCCTTTGCACCCCATTCAGCCTCCATAATTCAGTGTTAGAAGATGAAGTAGAGAATGTGTTCATGAGGAGAGATCCACTCTGTGAGGAACAGTCAAACTGCATGCATACCTCTCAGTGCGAAGGAAACAGCAATATTATGGTGTGAGGATAGATGCCTGCCACTTCTCATCAGCTTCTCAAAAACTTGACCTCACATCAGGCCCGGTGGAGCCGCTACAGAGCAAGGTGAATGAATGCAAGAGGTGAGCATGTGGGTGCAGACAAAATCATCATCCACATGTCTGCATTTGTGGCCATGTGTTGAGCTATAATTGGTCCGTGATGTTGATCTGGTAGAACTTGGATGACCTTTGTGCTCGGGCCCTGGGAGAAAGTTCAATACCAGGAATGGAAATGTTACCCTTCTGCTGCACCACACAAACAGCTCTATAGATAAACATGGAAAAGCAGCCACACCAAATCAAAACAACAAAGAACATAAGACTTTGGTTCATTGAATAGTTTGAGACATGGAGGCAGAAGAAGCTCTAAGACGTTAATGGAGATAGAATTTTAAAGACATCTTTCAATAGTTTTCGATAGAGTAAGATGTTCCCTCTTATTTTGCCAGATGTCACCCTTGTGATAAAGTCTATAGAAGAGCGTCACAGTAGTTGTGAGCATTATCCAAGATGAAGCCAAATGTACATGTTTTTTATTACTCTATCATAAGCAAATGAGAAGGTGCTCATGTGTGAGCAGGTCACACAACAAGTACAGCTTTGCTTTACTTATTCAGAAGCAGAAAACCTTTTAGTCAGTTCTTCTGGTGAGATGAACCATGGCTCAACTGAAGCATTCTTCCTAAATATAGAAAGATTATTAAAATCAAGAAATCACAATGATGAAGGAAGGAAGGAAGGAAGGAGCAAAGTTCTGCATTCATTCTTTTAATCTCTCTGAAAATGTTCAAATTCACAAACATTGGCTTTGCTCCTAGCAGACAGCAAGACGACAAACCCCTAGCGCTGATGGATCAATCTCATACTGAGTGGAACTTTTGATATCTTCCTCTTCTTCTTCAACCCTTCAATCATCATTTTCCCCAGAGAGAGAGGCCAAAGCAGGCCGGGCAAAAGCTGCTGGGTGTCACACAATCAGGGCTTCCTGGCGGGTGATAAGTGATGGAGCGGGGCCTGCATGGGTAGAGTCTGCAGGGGACAACCCTGGAGAGGTCTGGATGGGTCAGAGGGCATTTCAGAGGTCATGTGTGAGGAAGATGAAGAGAGACTGGATGTAGCTTCTTGTGGTGCCACAACACAGATGGCGATGAGGGGTAATGGGAGAGGGACCTGGTGATGAGGTGCAGGCCAAGGCATGGGAACCTCTCCTACTGTGATGTTCTGAGTGTAAGTGACACCGTTTAACTAACCCTCCCTCTAATAAATGACTCTGTGGGCTCAAACACCTCATTCAAACATAATAATCAAAGGGTAAAGCTGTCTGACTGGGGCAATTAAGAGGTTTGTTTTCTGAATGCCTGTTTGAAGCAACTGACATGCTGCCCATTAATCTTTCATGGAGCTCAAGGCAGAAAATCCAAACGGTGTTACAAATAGGTGCACATATTTGGGCAGACTATTTATTTACCATGAAATTCAAACTACAAGGTCTTTAGCTCATGTTATAATTTGTGTCATACATGTTTGTCTGTTATGCATTAAGCGTCCATCAGTTCTGGGCTGCAGCATAAGGTAGCATGGCTAATTAGGATGTGTAGATATCCCTGTAAAGAGAGAGCGATGTCTTGATGCTTGTTCGTGTTCATGACTGATTGTGCAGGGCTTTTAGTGTGTGTCTGTGTGTGTGTGTGTGTGTTTGTGTGTGTGTGTGTGTGTGTGTGTGTGTGTGTGTGTGTGTGCGTGCGTGCGTGCGTGCGTGCGTGCGTGCGTGTGTGTGTGTGTGTATGTGTGTGTGTGTGTGTGTGTGTGTGTGTGTGTTTGCAGAGGATCACAAGCACAGACCTAGTGAGATCCCCCCCAGCTGACGTCCTGCAGGCCCTCAGACGCCAACTCCCAAAGTGGGTGCCTGCTCCCTCAGTGGGTGTTCTGTCTTATAGTACCCTGTTAGCTCACACTAACTCTGTTGGGTGCAATAATGTCATCTTCAAAGAGTGTTATAGAAGTGTGATTTTAAATAGATTAAATGTTTGAATTAAAGTCAAGAAGGAGCACAAAATAAGGAGCAATAAGTTTCGGTCTCTCACTGTCAGCATGTCTGACTAACATCCTCTTGTCCTGTCTGAATTGTCTGTGCAATAAAAATCAAATCTCTCAGACAAGCATTTCCTGTTTGGAAGGAAACGGGCTTTAGAGATAAGACCTATTTGTATAGAGATGGAGGAGAGATGAGCAAAATGTGTGATTATTTCCTGGGAGAAAAAGGGTCGGGTCAGCAAGCCGTTGTCTGGATAGGAGATTGATAATTGTTGCATTCAGTTGATGTTCACAGATGTTGGCCTGAGAACTGTTCCAATCTACTTGGCATTGCATGGGAGTTGTTATTCTGTCCAAATGTGCAGATTTATTGGGTCGCTATCATGCGTGTAATGCCTGATTTTTAAATGCTATACAGACAGAAAATTGACCACAACATGCAGAGTGTTAGGGACAATGATTCTAGTATGCTACAGATTTGACAACTAGTTGGCAGTCCGACTGGAAGTCTTGGCAAATGTACTTAGAAAACAGTTATCCTGGTTTTGGTCAAACATCATATATACATATACCTACTGCAACATCTTTGAGTACTGTTTTCCCTTGTGTCTGGGATTCATTCAAGCCTAAGCCAACTGACTGTCTGCTTATTTATTGCACAGGCATGGGACTGATATGAAGCTTCTAGGCCAGAACATTAATAAACATATTTCCCAATTCTTTCAGTAAAGAAATATAGGCAATTTGATTCGGTTGGATGGAGCGCCTTCTCATGACCCCATGATCTTGTTGAGTTGTTTCTGTTTCTACAAAGTCTTTAGACAATTTTTAGTCATAGAGATGAGTGTGTTTGATAGGTTGTAGTCGGAACACGCCACTTATGGTAGGAGGAGCTGAAATGAAGTGCTGCCTTCTCATCCAGTGAGAAAGAAGATGAGAAAACCATCTACATTAGGGAGCCAGAGCAGAGAGCCTTAGCATGGTGAGAGCAGATCATTCACCTCATGAGAATGTTAGGATTTCATTCAGAAATTGTGTTTTAAACTGTGCTTCATATCCAGACAGACTGAAGGCTCCGGTGAGAGTGGGTGAACTGCTGGGGAAGGGTCGACATACTGACATTACAGTTGATCTTATTTGGCCAGGGTTAGCAATAATGATGAATCTATTGGCCTCAAAATTCACCACTTCTGTTTGACCAACCAAAGAAGCACACTCTTGTAACTGCAGGATCAGAAGTGATGTGATTGGCTGAGAGAAGCTTTTTGGCAATGCTTCTTCTTCTATGGTGTTCTTAGCTTGCACTGTTGTTGTGAGAATGGTGCTGGGAGTGGAGTGATGTCTTTAAACTGTGTACAGATCCTGTTCGTCCTAATTCAAACAGAGTGGATGTTATAAATGTTTGCGTCTCCTCTGTTTTTAGTGGCAGATTTGCATTATACAGTCTGGCTTAACACACACACATTTGATTTCGTACAGGCACTGTTGCACAAACATATACAAACAGTCAGTGGTCTTTCTGGAGAACATGGCATGACTCAGTCTTTTTTCCTGTCATTGCGTGGGTGTGTACTCCTCACAGTTTATGGAAATGCAGTGCAGGTGAGGACATAGAAGAAGGTTTTCCTGTTTGTGGCAGCTGGCCTGTTGAACAGGTCAGGAGTAATCCAGAGCTTTGATTCATAAAACAGAAATAAAACAAGATTACAAAAACTGCAAATCACATTTGAGTATTCTGTGAAGGCACACCATTCATTTTGAACAGTGTGCTTAAATCAATAACTTCACTGGAGGTAATCTATCACAGGGGGCACCTCTTTGCCTCTGTTTTCTTGACAAAGCATCATCATCATCATGAGGAACTCTGGCTTCTCAAAAAGACAATTTTTTAAAGGACATAGCCTAGATGGCAGAAAATCTCAAATTTGATTTGCTTTGATCGCTCGCTAACAGCTGTATAAAGTCTGTGTGATTTGATGGTCTAATACACACAAAGCCACAAAAAGTGCCTTTCGCGGCATGTGGGCTCTTTACTTCCGCCACTGGGTAGTTCCCCCACTGCAACTGGAACAAACTATCTTGCTCAAGACCAATGATGTATAAGCTACTGAGTGTGGGCAGAACACTTTGATCAACCTTAGTAATTATGAGGTAAACAGTTGTATTTTAATTTGGCAAACAGGTAACCAGGTCTTTTGAGCTGAACCAGGCTTCACAGATGGAACGAGTGAATAGTCCACCTGAACCTCAAATCCCGCTCTAGTCGCCTTCGTAGAGCTCTTCTAATGTTGAGTGCTCATCTTCCTACATCATTTTTTTTTTTTGTCATCCTATCTCCATCTCTTTCTTGCCTATTTGGGTGTTAATTTGCGAGATGTACAGTATTTATGGACACTGGCCAATGCCTAGCTATTTAAACTTAAGCAGTGCTGCAGCCGTTGGTGCTGTACCAAGGTATGTTTGGTGATCTGACAGGTGTGGATTCATCAAAACTGTACCTCAAGTTCCCTTTATGACCCCGAATATCAAATTCTGACAACATGTTTCATTGTTTTATTTCTCTTTGGTTGCACAAAGAGCATAGGAATGTCCACACATGCCATACATCTATATTTGCTTCCTCAACACATGGGGTTCGGACTCGTTCTTGTGAGACTGAAGCTAAAATAAGACATAACTTTGTGAATACTAAACAGCCAAACTGCTGCCAGTGACTCTGCCTTTTAATTCTTGGATTGCAATGCTGATCCTCTTTCCACTCCTCTCACTGTGACTTTCACACTTGCACTTGTGACCCACATTTTGTTTGTTGCAGTTATCAGTGTTGGCTTAACCTAACATTTTACAAAAGAAAGGACGCTTGACTTTAAAGCTGCTATTTCTTAGATTTTTTTGGTTATACATCACATTTTGTCCTCCAAAGAAATTCCTATACAGCAGAACAGGCTCATTTCTCAGTTCTTTCTGGTACATGAGGGACCCAAATGTTGTTTTTACATCTGATTCTTCTGAAATGCATATTTTTGTAATAATACTTTGAAAAATATTAGGATGAGAAACACATTACATTGGGCCAGAATCCAGAAAGAAGAGTGCATAAAGTAAACATGGCAGAAAAAACTGAAGTAAAGGTTAAAGCTGAAAACAGCAACAGAAATAATCAGGTGTGCAGATTTCACCTGCAGAAGTGAACATATTGTTGTAGAAGGCTCTGATAACTGCTGAAGAGGCCCAATGAAGATGACCATGACTTTATTACAATAAATCAGGGTGAACCAGAGGGGCTTATGGGTGTCTGAGGGGGGTTAAGCTGTACTTTGGAGGGACATTCACTTGTCTGAAAACCAGAGTCTTACAGTCTTCCTGCCCCATGTGGTCTCATTCCTGTGCTGTTGATCTGAAGCCATGTGTCGTACAAGCACAAGCACAGACGATGTTCACTCACACTTTCTAGCTGAATGACTATGAATCTGGGCTCATTGTTATCTGGATGCTCATTTCCTGCTTCTCACACCTCGCTGCCATGCCAGTAAACACAAACGACACTCCCAGCATGCTCACTGTTTGGAGGGAAAGAGATTAAGGAGCTAGTTGCAGAGGTTAAAGGTTACCGAGCTCCTGCCTCCCAATAATTCTGGGTCAGTGTGGTGTGCGGGTGTGTGCGGCGTGGCGTATGTTGCCGTGTGAGCAACTGTGTTAAAGGTTGACAAAGCCAGAATTGTGTGCAATAGCGTACAGCTGTGAGGGCCACGTTGTGTTGATGAGGTCTTAATCAGTGCGCTTACAGCTGAGGTTAGGAGGTCGACGGGTGGCTCTAGTTTTTGATTGGGCCCCTGGGAACCTGACAGAGCCTGAAGGCATGAAGACAGGGTGGCAGCATGGGGACACAGCACTGCTACAAGAATAAATCCTGTCTGTCCGTGCACCCAGAATCTTTTTTTTTGCCGATGGACAATACAAATACACTCCAGCACACATTGTCCACTTTAATTTAATTGTCCACTAGACCCA
Organism: Antennarius maculatus; assembly: GCA_013358685.1. Classification (NCBI taxonomy): domain Eukaryota; kingdom Metazoa; phylum Chordata; class Actinopteri; order Lophiiformes; family Antennariidae; genus Antennarius; species Antennarius maculatus. The sequence continues at coordinate 11,883,432 of CM023614.1, read as the reverse complement.
GACAACAGGCTGACATTTGCTATGATAAGGCAGGGAAAGACTACTGTGTGATAAAGCATCTCCTGCTCTCCAGCTACAACCTCTTGAACCTCAAAACCTTTCAACCACCAGACCCAACTCTTATCTCATGCCCCTCCTCATCCTGAGGGTCACGTCACTTTGAGCAGAGGGATGGCTATCAATCAGCCATACGGGCGTTATAAGTGAAATAGTACAGACAGAAATGTTTCATCAAGGTTTTATGGGGAGTCCCTCTCTTGACTGAGCATTGTTTTATCTCATGCCAAACATCTGAGGAGAGAAAGGAGAAGATCTATGTGCCTGTTTTGATTATTTTTCACTGTCGGAACAGATTTTAAAATACAGCTGAATTTTTTAAAAAAATGCCTGAACATAAAATGAATCCAAAACTGCCTCTGGAAATTTGGATCACAGCTTTCCCACATTTATTTAGTTAGTGTTAAAAAGGACAAGAACTTTCCCCCACAGGCCACTGAAGGTGATTTGTGACTTCAGCCTTTTTCCAGTGTATTCTGGGAAAGAAAAATGAGGTGGTTTTGACCAGACCAGACTACTGTATGTACATTGCCTTAAGCAGTAGGAATAACTGTCAATGAGGCGCTAGAAGAGGACGAAAATAGACCAGATTCAATTCATTTCACCGGTAGATCTACATTTCACTGTGATAGAAGAACATCCAGGGATAAAAGTGTGAGAAGAATACAAACAAAATACAATATTGATAATTATGTCATATAGCATATATAAGGTCAGTGAGTTGCATCTCAATAGAACTTAATACTTTATTAACTTGTCAATTTTGTAAACAGTGTTTACATTTGTACTTTCATTATCCTGTCTGGTTTCAAAGCAGACATCCCCATCACTTTGCTAACCTCTGTAAGGTTAGCAAAGATGTCTGTAAACAGGAATATGACAGAAGCAAAGGTGAATCAGAGGTCATGACAGAATGTTCCCTCTGCAGCAACTGGCTTTCCTCCAATCAGTTGACTTCTGTGGGAGGGGGAGATGAAGGAAAAGCCCATTTTCGAACCCAGTCGAAGACGGAATATGTACTGTATATATAACATTGTATAGTATATAACATATATGAAAGTATGTGTGTGTGTTTGCACAATTGGCTAGTAAACAAAAAAATGTGTGTGTGTGTGTATACTGTATATATATATATATATATATATATATGTATATATATATGTATATATATATGTATATATATATGTGTATATATATATATATCTCCTACATATATACATACATATATACAGTACATATCACATATATATACAGTATATACTGTATATATACACATATCACATATAATCACATCACTTCTACATATATATCCTATATATATACGTATATCCTATATATATATCCTACTTTTCAGTTTTTTATTTGTAATCACAATATAAAATGTTGAATAAATTTGGTTCCACTTCACGATTGTGTCTCACATGTTGTTGGTTCTTGAAAAATATTTTCAGTTTGTTGTCTTTAAGTTTGAAGCCTGAAATGTGGCAAAATGTCAACAAGTTTTTGGGGGGGGCCATGGGAAAATGATAAATATGAATAGAATATCATAAATATTTATCATGACAAATGTAATATTGTATCTGCTTTCTTAATTTCCCTTTGGGGATCAAATCAGTATATAAAATTGAAAAAAAAAATTAAATGAAAATTTTGTAATTTATGATATATACTTTTAGAAATTGTTAGAAAATATAGCATCCAGCTGTTGGATTAATACGAAGTAATATCAATAAAACTACATTAAATAAATGTACATATGTCTCTGTGAGTTGGTGCCACTCAACTCATGTGCTTCAGCCAGTCTATGTTAAAGCCCCAGTGTGGGGCGTCCTGTGTTTCCATTGTGATGCTTTGGACTGCAGGCTGTAACTATGGGTAGATTAGTGGCCTTCCGCTTGCTCAGTGGGCTCAGTTAGTTTTAGGATTTAGCTTTGTCACGGAAAGCGAGCAAACTGCTTTCCAAACAGCTATTTCATTCAGCCTCAGTGACTGGGTGATCTCTGGCCTGAGGGGACGGGAAGAGATGAAGAACAGAGGAAAGAAAGTCCATGTGAGGAAAAAAGGATTCTGTTGCCACATAAACATCCAGAGGAGTGTTTTTAAAAAAAGCGCCAGAGGATGATCGGAAATTAGAAGGCATATAGCAGATAATTAATCTCTGATGATAAATTGATAAATGCTGTGTTGCAGTTTAGTTTTGAAAAGCTCTTGAACAAGAGCATGTGTAACCTCTGCTCCGCCACGAGATGGAAGACAGACCTTCTTCGAATGTTTGGGTTTTTATCGATTTTGTTGTTTCATGAGGTGTGAAAGCCAACAAAAGTGTTTCAGTCAGCTCCATCAAAGGGTTTCGGGGGGGTGGAGGGGGGGGTTGAATTGGAGGAAAGGACAATGTGTGACCTGGTTCATCAGCCTGTGATAAGCAGCACAGCCGACACTCATCCAGATGCACGGGGGGACCCACGCGGATGCGTCCCGTCTGCAAGGGAAGGAATACAGGAGAGATTAATGGACGAGAACTGAAGGACGGGAGATAGAGTGACACATAATTAGAAAGGAAGGGATGAGAAAAAGGCTTTGACAGAAACCCCTGTTACTCATCTGCAGCTCACATCTGCTGTCCTGTTTCACCACCAGAGTGTCTCCTCAAGGTATCCACGACCATCCGCTGACTCGGTTTTATCCCTCTTTCCACCGCTAACGGGCTGCGCAGTGAAACCAGTGTGTTTCACAGAGTCAAACTGCAATTACTTGATTTTCTCATTCACTCCTTCGACAACATCCCACTCTAATTATCTTGCCAACACTGAGTCAGGCGATGCAGGTTCAGCAATTTGTACAGAGCTAACAGTGAACAGGAAAAGGCAATAGCGATTTATTAGCCAAGTTTGTGTTGTAATAGACTGCAGACTCGGCAGGACGTGGATGTTCAATCCAATTGGTAGAGACCTTATTTTCTCAGGCCTTGATTGGCTTGTTGAAAGATGCCATCAGCGAGCTAATGGCATGGTATCTCACCGATCTCTCGGCATTAGACCCCCCCCCCCCCCGTGGTGCAGAGAGCTTGGATGCTGCAGAATAAAAACAGGCCACATGTTGATCCATGTTATTTTAGCCCTCCGGGAGAGGGAAGAGAGATGATTAAGATCTCTGCAGATTGGGCCAATCCCCATTGTTCCACAAAATGTGTGTGTGTGTGTGTGTGTGTGTGTGTGTGTGTGTGTGTGTGTGTGTGTGTGTGTGTGTGTGTGTGTGTGTGTGTGTGTGTGTGTGTGTGAGAGAGAGAGAGAGAGAGAGAGAGAGAGAGAGAACTTCCTCACTCACCTCACTCCATGAAAAGTGCAGTTATTCTTGTCTGGGTATTCAATAGTTTTTAATATGATAATGATGATGATGATGATGATGATGATTTCATAATTTCTATGAATTAGTAGACGGACATTCATGCCAGCTGAGCCGCCACAACCGCAGGGCTCCTGTGCAGAATTTCACTTTCATCCATCCTCCCATGAAAATTGTTCTCTCTCCCCCAGGATCTCCTACAAAAATGTATCCAACTGCAGCAAAACAAACATTTATAAATCACATTAAACAGGTTTGACTCCTGCTCCCCAGACTGAGGAGTACATCATAACACACATCTTCAGTTACACTTCTGATGGATGGAAAGACTCATTGTCTCTCTCTCTTTCTCTCTCTCTCTCTCTCTCTCTCTGTGTGTGTGTTTGTGTGTGTGTGTGTGTGTGTGTGTGTGTGTGTGTGTGTGTGTGTGTGTGTGTGCGTGCGTGCGTGCGTGCGTGTGTGTTCCTCTCCATAACGTTGTAATGAGAACAGCATGGTTTCGGGTTTGGGTTCGGGCTGCAGAGAATTGGAGGATAAGACTTTAGCCGAATGTTTCCCATCGAGACTAAACAATCAATCAATCACAGATCAGTTGAATCAAGAAAGATTTAATAAATTGTTGTCATATAACAACTTTTTCCAGGCAGTATCGATTCGATGTCCAATCACTCCGCCAATAATTATTGGTGAGATACAACTGAAAGTATTCAGTTAATATAATAATTACAGTATATGTAATAACCTGGCAAGGCTAACTAAAATTATTTCACACGGTATGTTACTTGTGCTCTTAAGGCAGGATGAGAAAGGAGGGCTCTGGTGGACGAAGGTGAAATCACCAATTTCTTTGAAAAATCAGAATCAATCAGTCAATCAACTTGTCTTTATATAGCGCTTAATCACATCTGGAGATATTTCAGAGCGCTTAACAGACAGAAAGCCAACAACAATTTTGTAAAATCATGTTGAAAGTTCTGAAAAGGTAAAAGATTGAAATTAAGTGTTTGCCACTCATTCAGACACACTCACACATAAATGGCAGCAAGCAGCAATGAGAAGTTCAGTATCTACTGGGGGTGCCAGGGTTCAAACTACCAACCCTGGGATTAATAGACAAACCATTACTAACAGTCACCAGGCCTCCACCAATCACAGCTGATCAGATTAAATCTACACCGTCCTGATAGAGCGGATTAGATTGTGTTGAAGGCATTGGATATCAGTCCATGAGTCACAGAGCAGTCAGGATCCAGAAAAAGCTACCTGCAGTGAGACTGACATGCGTGCGTGCGTGCATGCGTGTGTGTGTTTGTGCTTGGTGTGAGTAAGCTGGTCTATGTGGGAGAGACAGAGATGTTGATGGTGTTTATATCAGTAATAATAATAACAACAACAATAATAATAATAATTATTATTATTATTATTATCATTTTAATAATGATAATAATAATAATAATTATTATTATTAATATTATTATTATTATTATTTTAATAATGATAATTATTATTATTATTATTATTATTATTTTAATAATGATAATAATAATCATCATCATCGTCATCATCATCATCATCCAATTATTTAATGATTACATGCTCTGATTGGGTGAAGTAATGTCATTGAAATCTACATTACACACATTGCAATATAATAGCTAAACACACATGCATGCCTTATAATAACATTACATTCATGCATTAATGAGGAGCAAAACCAGACTACAGCTCATCAGGGAGGGAGCAGAGATCAGTTGGAACATAACCACAACCATGACTTTTGTTGTTTGTTTTTTTTTTACCTTTTTCTACTTTCATTTTTTCCCACTCCTTCTTTTTTCAGATGTCAATCTTCTGTTTTTGTCTTCTTGTTGCTTTAGTTGTAGGGAAATATTTTTAATGAGATGCTTGTCTATAGCAGGTCCCAGACCGTTGGGGGGCTGGTGCTCCTAACGTGAGGCCAATGCACCCCAGAGGCTAAGAGAGACCAGCATGTAGTTTGTTTGACACTGTAAAAGTGTCCACACCGGTTACAACCTGTTTAACTGACTTGTTTAAATGGCATGACTCTATCCACATGCAGCAGTTTAGTGTGATGATCATGTCAACATGCGGCGCTCATTCCTTCTTCTCTTCTTCTTTTTTTATGCATTTATTGGTGTATTACGAGCCAAATTTAAACGTGCGTAGGGCTGCCTGCTGTGGTGGACAATATATAATGGATGCTCCAACTGTTAAGTAGATGAAAGCGATATGGCTCAATATTGTCAGCTCTTTTTACAGCTCAAGTTTTGCAATTATCACAGGATAAAAGACTTAAGACTTTTACTGGATCACAGGATAGGCCAGTAAAACTAGATTCATGCACCAGATGATGAAATGCCAGCCAGCGTTTTTATTATTCTGACAAAATTTCAAAGAGAAAGTGAAGGATTTTTTATGGTTGATGACCATATTCTCATGCATGGATACATAGAGTGCATTAATGGGTGCATGTGGACATATTTTTCTCAATAATACTCATGTTTTGTTACTTTTTTTAATGGGCTTTTTTTCTATATGTATTTCTCCTTTATCAGTATGATTCCTTGGAAACAAATTTTCTTCCAATCAAATCGTGAGATCTTAACACCTTTTGGCAAAACTATCGACATGCATGAAGATGGAAATAAACTTGAATATTGTAGAAGTCCTTCTTCTGTGATTCTTGTGAAGGATATATTGGCTTTGGAAAACTTCCTCAATAATATATTGCTCTGTTAGAAACTCAGCACAAGTAAGCTCCCCAAGGATAGCCCCAGGGATCACCCCCCTGCCCCGGCCTTGAATACGTCTGTGCAACAGCTTCAGTATCGTGAGTCTGGAAAATTTTGAAGCACTAAACAAATATAGAAACACCCCCCGCCCACTGCTCTGTGACACCTGAGCACATGGGGCGAACACTTAACCGCCTCAGGAACCGGGCTGGACTGTTACCACCGGAGCCAATATGGCTGCTGCCGCCATTCTATCGAGTCAGTCGCTGGATTGGATCTGATTGGGGAACTGTTGTCGTTGCTGCTGCTACTTATGCAAATCTTTTCCTTGTCTGTGCTGCTGCTCTACCGATTTTATGTTGCACATGTAGCTCCATCAGTAAAGCACAGACACAGCACAGAAGTCTTGTTATACCTGCTAGCATGAATGATATGATTCTATGGTGAACGGAGACCCTCAGGAATGATATTATTTCACTAGACATCAAGATAAAATCATCTGCTTCTGCACAACCACATTACCGGGTGGGCCTACTGCTTTTCGACATCCATCGCAGTGAAATCTTCAGTCGCCTGTTTTCTCTCAACGGCTGGCTCAGACATCACAGTATTTACTGCATGGTATAGATTTAATTGATGACTTGGACCATTTCTGGGTGAGGTTGACAAGATCCTAGACAAGCTTTTATGAGTTATGATAATTACTGACGTCATTGGTCAGTCATTGATTGTTGTTTGATTACCAAAAATGGGTTTTCTTTGTCTTTAGTATTGTTGGCTGGTCAGTGGATCAGGGGAGATATTTTAGGAGAGATATTTTAATATATGAATGGTTATGAAGGAACAGACCAATAAAATGAGATCAATGCAACAGATGATGAGTTCAATGTCAAATATCAGAACCAGAAGTTTCAATGTGTAGTTGAAGCATTTTGCTGTGAGTCTTATGAAGGCTTATGAACATAGTCTGCTCTTTGTCTGTCACATGTCCCCCATGTGCCCTATTCAGCTACATGTTGTACATAGATCACATCTGTTGTTTTTGCACGACGGGGTCTTGTTGTGGTTCAGTTTAGCCGACAGCTCAGGTATTGTATTAAAACAACGCATCTGTTCTTAAATATGCTTATCAGGTTGTTTCGAACTGTGAGATGTCTTTGATCATTGCATCTGCTCTTACTAAACAGCTTTTTAACTCTCCTGTCATTTTTAGTTGTGGAGTGAATGCTTCAGACTTTGGGCGTCTTTATAATTTTTAAAGTCTAAACAGACAGGCAGATCTCAGTTAATCCAGCAAAAAGATGCACTGAAATAATCTGACATTGATGACTGCCAGAGGCTCTCTGCTGCTGTTCATTTAACACAAGACAGACAGGAGCATTAGAAGTGAGATAGGGAGAAGAATGAAGGTGGATTATGAAACTGAGGGATAAAACAGAACTGAAATAACAGTCTGGATGCAAAGATTTACGGAGTGTAAAGGAGGATAATAATAGAAAAAGTGGTGGAACCAGCTTGAGATAAATGTAAAATGATGTTTATAGACATGTTGATATTAGTGACAGATGGAGATGTCAAGGTCCCCGTGTTGTCATTTGGGTGCCCTCTCATATTCTATGGGTTCTCTAACTTTTTTATATCAGAAATCCACATTTTTTACATGTTCATGAAAACTACTTCAGACTGAGATTTGGGTGGATTTGTGAGGATGGGGGTATGAAGTGATGCAACAAGCCATGGTCTTGATCAACCTCAGATCCTGCAACAAAACCTTGCTGGTAGGCACCTGGTTTACATCCAGAACTCAAGGTTCCAGACCTGAGTTGAATCTAAAAAGTAAAATTCACCTTACTTCCTTTAAATCTCTGGCAAAAGCATAAAAGGTTCTGTATGAATTTATGAATGAGCCTCGGTCCAATTTGTTTTTTACATTTTCTATTATTTTATTATTGTGGCATGTGCTGTAATGAGAGAGATGTTGTTGATTTAGGGGACGGGAACCTTACAAGCCAATGGCTTCTACCTGTCAACCCTTTTTTTCTTTTCGGATGTTGTTGCTGATGTTCCAACACTGATGAAAGTGAAATCTGTTGTAATAACATGTCTGGAAAGAGGAAATAAACTGAATAAATGTTTTGAATTTTGCTTTTTTTGTTGCATCTATTCTCCTGTGAATCATTTTCCTAACAAGGCTCTCAGTTCATATCTGTGTCTGCGTGAGGGTGATGCATTGGTCAAGATTAAAGGTTGAGGTTAAAGGTTGGTTTGCTGCATGTGTCCATGATGGATGATTTAGTAGCTGGAAAATGTATCATATGAATGATGATCTCTCCAACTATACAAGTCCAAGTGTGTGTGCAATGTGTGGTTTGCAGAAGGTTTACTTTGACTTGACAACTTAGACTTTTAAAGACAGTTGGGTATGTTGCTGAAGGCTGAAAACACACACACACATCATCACACTTCAGCCTCATGCATCACATGCAGACACAGTTATGCATGCTCACAGATATATACTACTCAGTCTTGTATTTAATTGAAATGCTTTACCCTTAACTATTCTTGTTTTTCCCCTTTCTGTCTCTTATTTTCTCACAACGACGTCTCCCTGTGGTCTGACTTTCTTCATGTCAGGTATGTGGTTCAAGTTTTCCCTCTGACTTTCTCTATCTCTCCCCGTCTGTCTTTTTATCATGCAACCACACACATCATGCACATATTCTCAGTGTTCCAGTCACTGCCTTTCTGCTTCTTACTTACTGATATGTAAAACCACCACACTTAACACATCAGTGAAAGGCCACCATGTGTCAAGGCAGCACTGGTGCATATAGCTGTGGAACATATATTGTGTGCGTATTGGAAGCATGCCAGTAAATATCATTAATCAAAGTCTTGTTTTGACTCAACTGAGTCACACATGTGGAAGTGATTTCTGTGTGTAAAACGCTCTGGGTCCCGTAATTAATTCTACTCATTCAGCATGTCTTTTATATTCTGTTCTCGTCAGACTTGCTCACACGGTGACGCTGCAGTTATTCATCAATTCTAAAAATAGAAGAAAAAAAAGGCTGGCGACATCATTACATGGAATTTATATATATTTCGTGTGAGCATGTCTCTGAAGCACAAGCGTTTGTGGGTGATTGTCCTGATGGGGACTCAGTGGGTCTGGCTGCTGCATGCATACTGAAAGTGAAACAACAAGAGTCAAAGAAACCCCCTCTCTTCCAGCCAGCTCTCTGACTTGATAGGCAAGGCTCCAGTAGTGAGGGGTTGGTGCTGTCCAGAGATCAGAGCATTTGCTGGAGGGTTCCAGGGAAAAAGCAAAGAGGAGTCTCTGTGTTTGGTGTGCAGTGAGTCACCAGGACACAGCCTCGTTACCTCTTATATTCACAGAGACACACACTAGGACAGTCTGGAAACATCTGTGTATAGACTGTGTGTAAGCCTTACTTACAATCTGATGTTGGTGACAAATATAAAACCGTCTGATTTTAATGAGTTACATCCTCCAGATATCCTGACTATAGAGACATCAGAGAGACAAACTCCCCCAACTTTTACAACTAAAGAATGAAAAGAGGAAGATATTTAAGAAACAGATGGCAAACAATCCAGCATGCAGCAATGTTTTCTCAACATTATTTTCCGTTCCAAACACCATGGAGAGCTACAGTCACTCCCAGCTGTAGCTGATGTACATTACACAAACATTCAGACATAAATAACTGTACATATGTTATTTCACAATTTTAACTTGACATATGGGTTCAGGACATCCTGTGTGTTCAGACATGTGAATCATGTGCTGGACAGCAGTCACTCGGGCTAAAAGTGGGAATTATGGAAGGATGGGAAGTACTTAAACATGCAGTGGAATAAAACTAGGAGAGCCTTCAAGTCTGTAAAACGGGCTCAGATATGTGTTACACAGCGACATCTAATATAGGTTTAATACCAGTCAGGTGTAAAGTGTTGAACTTAATGCTTGTACTTTATAGTCTTAAGTACCTTTAGTGTTGAATATAGAAAAAGGAAACGTGTGTCCACCTCTCAGATGTTATTTTTTAAATTTTAATTTTATATACTGATTATAATCCCCGCAGGGAAATTAGTGGCACACTCTAGTTAGTTCAAATCATGCATATATATGTTTGTACAGGCCCTGAACACACAAACACATGGGGCCTGTACACATGCAGAGGAGGTAGAGTGACGGGCATCTCCTTTGTGGTGCACCCCAAATGAACAACTTGTAAGGGGGACGGCGCCTCGCTCAACGGCGCCTCGGCAGTGCTCCGGAGGGGAGCTGACACCTCCCACTGTCAGGTCACCTCCGGGTGTTCTTTTTTTGGGCGGGAGCGGGAATCGAACCGCCGATCTTGGAAGCATTGGACTCACACAGAAAAACACCCGTACATCTGCAAAATTAACTAACAATATGTCAGTGTTCGGATTTTTGTACCATTTCTTTCTGCAACAGTATTTCATAACTGAAGACTGACAATTTAATTTGCGCTCCTCTTTTATTATGTTTTTAAAATGAATCCACACTTTGGGACTCATACATGCATATTCTCATTCACACAAAAGGTGATGTACAACCATGACAATATTTGTTAAAATAAAAAAGTAATATAAAATATTAAGGAGAAATTATCCATATTTCCAACTATTTTCATCATCACACTATCAGTAGCTTTTGTGAATCACAAGCCTAAACTAAAGAATGACCTCTTTCAGTTCTCGAGCTGTAACTACAGAATGTATTTCACGCTATCATACGTCCACCTCCAAGGATATGAAGGGAATGGAGGTCAAATCAACAGTTGCAGCAGGAAACAAACAGTATATGCTTTCCAGTATTGTGACAACACACACTGAAACAAAATGATGAGGCTTTTCATGTCTGCCACTCAAAAATATTCAGAAACATATTTCAGTGTAATATTCAGCTGTAATATGAGAATGGTCATTACCAGCTGGAACCCACGCTGTTGATGAAGCAACTCTCAGTGTTTTTCCCCACACCAGTGCATTTGTGGTTATCATAGATTTTTTTTTATTTGTAAAGAAAAAATCACAACCTCAGCCATTTTCTAATATCCAATACAATATCCAAAGATCATATCACATTTTTCAATAATGAAATATTTCCTTCATGATGCCTTACATCCTTCCATATTGTAGTTGCTGCTCTTGGGATTGGTTACATAAACAAGCTTCTGGGATGCTCGGAGTGCTCTAATGACAACTGAGGCAGGAAAAAGTGTTTCTTTACTCCAAATGTAACAGAGAGGTTATGGTTCGTTTTAGAACTAGTGAGCAGTAAAGCCTTTGCTGGAGTGATGATGATGATGTAGAACAAAGTCTAGCAATGCTGTCCCTCAGTGGAGGCTGGCCTGGATTCCTGGCACATCAAAAGGACATTCTCAGTACAACAACAAACTCAGTGCTCAGAGCTGGCAACGTCTAGTGGATACAGACTGTGGAATCAAAACAAGAGTGATTAAACAAATAGGACCCCCTCCTCTGGTCTGACGGATGCTTGCTGGGGGGGCACAGCTTGGCCTGTTGGGGTAGGGGGGTGCTTTAATGTGCTGGGTAAGCGTCAGGCTGGAATGTTCTGCACAAACAAGCCTCGGCTCACGTGTCAGTGGCTGATGTATGTGTGGCAAGGGGAGAAATGTCAGAATAAGTTTGGTTTGTGGAATATCCGTCTGTGAGTTCTGCCTTCGGATGGAGACGATATCAACCTCAAAGTCACAAAGGGGTTGTCATTGAAAAAATGTCAGCAGAAGTGCTAGACACTGAAGTCTGGTTGACTTTTCTCAGGTTTTCTGAAACCACAGCCTCTGCCAGAGCACTTTGTCTACTTTTAATCTGTTGTTTGTCACATGACTTCTATTTATAATGTATTAAAACTACAATAAATACATATAAAGCATTGTTTATGTATGTACAGTCATACCTTGAGATACCAGCCGTTGCTCGAAAATCCAAGATACGAGCCACGCCTCGGAACACCACCGCTTGTTGGCGGATGGATAAAACATCAGCTCAGACCAAATCTTGTTCTCATTTGCAGTGTAATGATGTAGCTCGCATGTTGTTGTGTCTTTACGTATCTTCTTATGCTTTTTCATTGTTTACATAACATATAATTAATTACCGGTATGTACAGGTAAAGTATGTATGTCTATTAGTTGATAAAAATATGTTCTTTTTTCATAATTTAGGGGGTTTGAGGCTTTTCACAGATGATAGAACAGATTAAAATGATTTTAGTTATTTTTAATGGGGAAAATTTCTTTGAGTTACGAGTTGTTTGACTTATGGTTAGGCATTTTAGAAATGCTGGGTGGTTGGGTAACTGTTAAAAAAAATTCATCTGAACTGCTGAATAAACAAATTCCATTTCACACCACAATTGGAACATGACTGTGCCTAAAACTGATAATCAAATGTAAGTAGGCAATGTCCTTGTTCTTACAGCCTCACTATAATTAACCAGAAAACTACAAAACCTTTGAGGGTAAAACATCAACATGATTAAAAGAACAGAGCGACAGACACAAACAGCACTTAACGGAAACAAACAGCACTTAACAGAAAGTCATTGTGACTTTTGTGCACATGAAATCCATGCGCTGCTGTATGTTAACGCTTGTATTTGATCTTTCTCATTGGAAAATTTTAACCAGCCCTTTGAGGCTGTCTTCCCAAATGCAGCCAGTCCATTTAGCTGCTAAACCACCGGACTTCTCAAACTTTTCAAACATTTTGAGCTGAACGAGGTTCTGTTGTCACAACTGGCAAAAAAAACAGAATGACCTCACACGGCTAAAAGAAGTAACATGTAGAAATCCTCAATGGAGTGTCCACCATTAGGATTTATGCGTTTATCATTCATTCACGGTTTTTCCACCGTAGCGGGTCACAGGGATTTGGAGCCTATCTCAGCTGGCATAGGGCGTGAGGGGACACTCTGGGCACGACGCCAGTGCACCGCGGAGCCACACACAAAGACAGACAACCATGCACACACACACACTCACTCCTACGGGCAATTTGGGACCGGCCAATCAACCTGAAGCGCATGCTTTTGGAGGTGGGAGGAAGCATGTTGCTAAACCTAACGTCACTTGTCATCACTTTGTGTGTTTAAATTCATGACTTGAAGACGCCATCCTTATACTGGTGCATTATTATTTATAGATGAATGTAATGTAACACAAAACATAAAATGTTGATGACTGATCACACTTGTGCATTGACTCCTTCAATCTTTCTTTCTACACCTTGCATGTCATCAAATATTTTGGAACAGGCAAATGGTCCCAATTAAAGTGTGGAGACATTAAGGTGTCTGCATTGACTGTGAAATAAAATATATCCGTAAAGTTACATTATGTGTGTGTGTTTGTACAGAGTACAGACAAAGAAAAACATCTGAAGGGTCAATTAACCCCTGTGACTTCATACTGATGCCTTGGCTGAGCAGCTGTTATAACCATACGTTCATTCTGTTACTGGATGGGAGGAATCCTTTCAGGAAAACGGCCTTGTTCTCCTGTTTTGACTCTCCAGCTCTGCTCATGGTGTCATGTCAGAAACGATCATCTCTCTCTGGAGATATTAGGTGAAAAGGTTTGATGACGTCTGAGGTTCTGGTGGGTGTGCTCCACAGCAGTGAACAAGAAGAGGGGCAGAAAATGAGGAAAGATGAATAGTGTATGAATAGAAAAAGTGTATCCACTTTTGCACAGGATTTGAAGGTGACCAAAATCAGAAATCTGGAACAGAAGAACCATGAATACCCCCAGAACTTTTATAGAATAATATCTTTCACTTTCAAAACAAACTACGATGTATATTTATTTTAATCAGGAGAGACAAAACAGTAAAATAAGGATAATTATTTATTACAACAGATGTGTAATAAATTGTCTGTCAAAGAATCATTGGTGTTGAGTCTTCAGGGAGATTGTGACTGAAGGTCATCTCTCCAGTGATGCAGTCACTGGTGGTGGTGGCTGATGACTCTGCTGAGACATATGATTCTAGGTGGAGAGTTCATAAAAAAAGCGGTATATCTGCTTAACATGTTAGCATGCAAGCGTGTTAACATGCATACACTAGCAATAATCTCAGTGGGCAGACCTCACTGATCTGCCAACACGTCTGTAGAGTCTCAAGAAGCCTATTCTTGTTGCTGTTTCCCCAGAACAACTGAACCATGATAGTAGAAAATAAAGCAGACATTGTCTGCTGCCTCCATTATAGAAATTCATAAAATCTACAGGATTAAAACATAGCTACCAAGGGAAACATATAAAAAGAAAGTCAAAGCAAGCATCAGTTGGGACAGTGTTTAAATTAGACTTGTGGAGAGATATTTGCTCCATGTCTTCAGGCGTAGGAACAGACTTTAGCTATGATGGATGTGGTGTAAAACACCCAAACACTCAGCTAGGCTTACATGGACCTGCTGCAGAGGTTGTAACTGCCTTATTGTCAGGGGCTCCATAAATCTCAGTCCACTATCTAAATGAGAAACTCTTATTGTCACTCAGGGACTTTTGTCTTTTTGAAACGTATTCTTTATGTCATCGAGTTATTCATTGTTGTATTTATTCACTCAATGTCCTGCTCTGAATTTTTACTCTCAGCCATATAAAATTATCATATGATGATGCTTTATAGTCAAAGACATATTTGAAAACAATAACACAATTGTATGGAAGGTAAGAGTGGATCCATCATGTGATATATTGTGTGATTGTGTGTATATTGTATACAGTGATGAGGTAATGCATGTCAGTTCTGGTCTTTGACTCTACAGGCAGAGGAAAAGCTTTAGATCAAAATGAACCTCTGTCCCAACTAGTCAATTGAGAATCTGAAGACAAGAATGGGGCTTCATGTGTCCACATATGGTGTGTTCAGGACCAGTAGGAGACCAGGGACTTCTTTATGGGTAGTAGCATTTACATGTTTTCATAGATGAGCATAGACAACGAACTGGATGACTCGTGTCCCAACATCAGCAAACTGCTGGTCAATGATGCTGATTTCACAATTCATGCTCCACAATAAGTTAACTATGATACTGTAAAAGAATAGTGTACAGTATACCTTTTCTGGATTGACTACTTTGCCTGTTAACTAACCCGGCTGGAGCGCAGCACACTCTGTTTGTCTTCCACATGCACCAACAGATAAGTAAACATGCAGACATGCAATCATTCAACACTGATTAAGAGTCATGGTTCCCATTCATCTAACACTAAAATTATAACTGATGACATATTACTTCCAGTAACTACAAAGGGAGCAGCGGGCCACTTAAAAAGGGGTCAAACGGTGATATATTGTCTTTATTTACCAGGGACAGATGTCCCATTACTGCTCATTACTGGCCATTCCTATACTTACAGCACAATTTGTTTCCAGTTAATTGTGCAGCAACTATCATAACTTCCCATAAGCACAGATATTGGCAGATATACACACACCTCAAGCATCCCTTCATGTGGATGAACAGTTTACAGTGATTAATCTGGTGTTATTTGTTTGTCACTGAGGTTCAGGTGCCAGAGGGAGAAACAATGTTTGTGACGTTATAGAATGGAGCTGGATGGTAAGATAAAGGAAAAGTTGGAAAATGAGGATAAAAAGTATATTCTTTGGTTTTATATGGTTTATGTCATTCACAGTGTTTTCTTTATCCATGTTTGCTTTGATATAGTACCTTTGAAAAATTACTTATGTTCATAATGTTTTATATCAGAAACACGACAACGCATTTTGTATTAATATGTATTAAAATATCCAATATTTTGTTTGAAAATATCAGATACATTTTTAAAATTAATAAAATATGTAGAATGTTGCCAGACCTAATATGTACAGTATTATGATTCCCACAAAATGAATTTAATGATTTTATTTATTTAATGCTGCTAAGCCAAGAGCGAGACGACATGACATCATCTTTGTCCAGATGTTTTCATTTTAGAAACCCTCCACAACAAAGACACTGCAGAGCATCACACTCCATTCATCACTCACCACGCTTTCAATTTATTCCCAGTCGCTTGTCAAGAGCATTAATTGATGAATTGGATCAAACTCACCATCAATTGTGCCAGAACCTGTCATGGTGATAGATGAATTTTTTTCCAGTAATAGTCCACATGCATCTTGACAAATGCTAGTTGGGATCTAATGAAGCAGGTGATGTAGACGCAGAACAGAGATTAGTGGCCAGCGAGGGAAATTATTTATATAAGCCTCACATAAAGTAAATACATATATAAAAACAGGCAAATAATTATGTCAATTTCATTTCTCTCCAAGATGATGGATCAGGAACTGCTTGACAGTTGGACAAAGTCAAATCACGGTTGATCATTTTAAACCTGATCAACGACTTCTATGCATTCTCAGACAGATGTGTGTTGTGAGGCTGATCTCTGTCAGGACACTCCTGTTCAGACTGCAGAGCACCTCAGCCCAGTCTCCTTCCCACTGGGGGGGAGTTGGACACCTGATCTCAGCTCCTGTCAAGCATGGTTAACTACTTCCAAATGCAAAGGGTGGAGGGAGGGGTCGCCTATGTGGAGAGAGAATTTGGACTCACTAAAAAGTGATTTCTGTTTACAGAAAATGAAAGTATTTCACTTATGCTTACGGAGTCAAGCGCTAACTGCAGCGGATACTTTTAACCTGTAACAACCACATGAAAGTGAAAGCAGTGTCACAATAAAAGAACTCCCCACTCCCCTGTTCCCACTTAGATGTCCACCTCCAGGGGGGGAACCTAATTGCCTGTCATGCCTTTCCACTCTAAATGATGATGTTACCTGAACGAGTCAGATGACTTAACTTGTCCTGGGGACTCATTTTATGGGTCGCTGACTTTGACAGTTAAAATCAGCTCTGCCCTGTGATTGGCTGTAGACCTCAGAGAACTTTAGGGGGGAAAACACCAAAGCAGTACCTTAGATAAATGAGTTATATGTTTTCCTTTTTGTGTTTTTCTTCATTAGGTAGTTACCACAGGCTGTACGGGGTCTGCTCCGGCAGCTTAATGACACAAACACTCGTCCTAGTCAGCAGATGCAGCCACACAAGCTGAGAGTTTTCAACGTTTTCCACCGTAAACACTTTTTCTGTGGGGAACCATGACTAAACAGACGTCATGACAAGCAATGACCAGTGTGATGTGGTTACCATTAAACAATGAAAGATTATTATTTTCTGTGATGAAAACTTTGTGCAGCTTCCACTGCCTTCATTTTATTAAATCTTGTCTGTTTCCCTTAAAACTTGTGCAGATTTTTGGATTAAAATTCAGTTTAAAAAATGAATGGGGTGTTGAGGGGAAAACCATACAGAATGTTTGGCCTCTCTCAGAGCTTCTTTGTTAGCCCTTAGAAAACAGGGGGAGGGAGAAGGAGACAGGAAATTACTGGTTGTGTCATTTAAAATTTCAATTGTCCTTTACTACCCTATGATTTTCTGTGCTTCCTAACAAATTGTACAAATAATTAATACCACTTTCTTGACAGCCTTTGTCACAAGACCTTTTTTTTGCTGGCAACATTACAAAGGAACTCCATACAGAACTAGAACCAAGGCAGTCAGACACTGCAACATCCCGAGACACAAATTTTACCCTGACCTACTTTCATAGGTCAAAGATCAAAGCTAGTGCTCTGACCTACTGTCATTGATCAAGGCACTAGCTTTGATCTATGGTCTTACTCACACTGGCCTTCTCCCTCATATTTTTATCTTATCAGGATCCTGAGTGTAAAAAAGTTTAAATTTGACCTTGACCTAGTTGTCTCAAGGTCATCATCTCATTTTCTTCCCCTTTGCCGCCCGAGTAATGTGCTTTTTGTTTCATCTTTCTATCTGCAACGGTTGTGAAGTTATTTGGTGGACTAAAGGACGAACGAACAAACACACGAACACTAACAATTATAATCCTTCGCAGGATGTAATTATTCACCTTTGGAAATAGGAGCTAATGTAGGTTAGAGTGTCGTCTTTGAAAGCTGAACTGGAAATAGAAACAATACAAAATAAGGAGAGTACAAAAACTGAAACATGGAAATACAGCAGATGAGACAATACTCCTGTCAATGAGCACTTATGGACCTGTAACTGACAATAAACCTTTTTCTAACTACAGTAGATCAAAAATCCCTACAAAGTGAGAAATGAAAAAAACAGAACAATTAAGCCTGTCAGTGTTAGACATGTGGTTTTTGAGATAGAAGCAGAGAGCCATTAGAGTCATTAGCCCCATGCTTTCATCATATGACTGGAATGAGAAACACAGTTTCTCTCCTCCTGTCAGATCAATCTTGTTTCTCCTCTTCTGTCTGTCTTGTCCTCAGATATTGCGATGAAAGGCATCTGCCACTGGCTAGTGTAATTGTGTGGTTGACAGCTGGCCAGCTGTTTGTTTTTACGACGTCTCTTTGGCACTCCGAGCTGAGACATACTTGGCCACTCACAAGATCTACAGGTCATTGTGAAAGGGGAGGAACAGATGGACAGATGTGTGAACACTGATACGTGTTTCGCATTAAAGATTTGTTTATTGGATTGTTAGATTTGACACATCTGGACTTCATGGAGTGATCAGGCAGCATAAGGACTATAATACATGAACACCTCCAACTGTGTGAGGAAACACTTGATGTCTTCATCCAAGTTTATTTTGAGTTAATGCTAAGCCCCGAGCTGTTCTCTTGTTCTGCAAGTAAACTGACTTACTAGACTTAAGCTCGTCTTCATACTTTCAAGACTTTTAATGCAAGAATAGGACATTTCTCTTTGACCTTATTTTGGAGCACTGTCTCAAATTGAAGCCTCACAGCTAAATAATATGTGTAGACAGATGTTTCTGAAACCATGAGCTCCTTTGCTAGCTCAAACAAACAGCGACATGAGACTGAGATATTGATACCAGCCGTGAGCTGGTATCAACATCCATCCCTTGGAATCTGGTCCCAAATTTGCCAGTTCACACATGGCGTTAGCATCTGGAGTAAGGATTTCTGATTGGATCTCAATTCTTAGTCCAAAATACAAATAACTATCTTTGTCACTGGGACAAATGAGTACACAGTTTCTATACACAAAGAAAGAAAAAAAGGTATATCCCAATGTTTAATTAATTTTCAGAGAAATTATTCATTTTTATTACTAATTACTTTTTATAACTACTAACTACTAAAGGGTAAAGTTTTTGTAAAATTAACATTTTGGTTTTCAGAAGGTTTGAGTATTTTCCCCATGAGTGATGCAGAAGTTGCCTACAGATCATACTCCTACCTTAATGTAGATTCTCAAATAGTGGGGTTCACTATTTGGTGCGATAAGTTTCTTGGGGGGGCAAGAAAAAAACAAATAAAAAAACTTTGCTTTTTCATTCAAGTATCACAGTAAAGGGTATTTGCACATCCACTACAGTAGGTGGCAGCGGCGTTTTCATGTCTACATGTAGTGTGCCATTAACTGTAATTAACAGAGTGTGTGCAGGGAGGATTTGCTCCTCTGTTATAGTGGAGAGTGTCTGTGTCATTGTGTGCACTCACACAAACACACACACACACACACACACACACACACACACACAAACACACACACACACACACACACACACACACACACACACACACACATACACACACCAAAGAGTGCGTGGCAGAGGGTGGTTTCTAGGTGGTTTCACAAAATGCAGTTGAGAAGCACTACGTTAGTCTGTCCTTTAGTTATCACTCTAGATGGTTAATGTTCGGATTGACCAGGATCCACAGTCATGTTTAAGATTAAAGATTCAACTTTATGAGTCCCCAAAGGGAGATTATTTGTCCACTCTAGTGTTAGTCTATGTTGTTAATCACATGCCTCACACACACATACACGCAGTCATGCGTGTGTGCTCCTTAATGGTGCACCCCCAATGAGCAACTTAGAAAGAGGACGATGCCTTGCTCAAGTGCACCTCGGCAGTTCTCAGGAGGTGAACTGGCACCTCCCACTACCAGTTCACATTCCACGCTTTTTGCCCAACACGGGTCTTAGACCAGCTACCCTCCAGTCCCCAGGCCTCGTGGATCAAACTACTGCTGTGTCAGCAGGTGTGTGAAGATGCAGTCTCACATCAGCAAGCTGTTTATTGTGCTTTATTCAGTTAGCATGCTAATTAGCATGTACTTTATTTTAGGCTGATAGGAAGGATGTTTGTGGGCTTTGGGGGACAAATCAAAGTTTGAGGCTCATAGACAGTTTGAGTTGACGATGCTAGGAAAAAAAAGTTTAGGAATGAAGCTTTCAATCATCCTCTAGTCACCATTACTGTGTCTAATAGATTTCATGACAGTCATTAAGATATTTCAATAAAGGCTGTGAATTTCAAGTTCAATCAACGCAAAAGGCAAAGTGAGAGTCATTGGACTTCATCAGCATGTTGTCAGGAATATGCATCTAAAGCTTTGTCTGACCTAATGCACTGACATCATTAAATCAATCATAGGGTCCTTACATGTAATGACATTATCCTATCAATATATTTCACTTTGAACAGGAAATATTGTTATCAAATATTGCAAGAGGAAAAGTGGAAGGGACATCAGATTTATCCTTTGTGCATGAGACTCTACACAACATTTCTTTTCAACAAATGTAGGGGAATTTATGTCCAGATCACCATTCCGACATCCTCATCTTCAGAATCAAGCTGCTACTCATACGAAAATGCATAAAGAGAAAACTTGAACTAATTGAAAACACCAATCTTTGATTTCACCTCCCTCAGGGTAGCATACCAAAAAAAACCTTGTAAAAGTGGAATCACTCCTGCACTAGTGCACATGTGTAGCATAGCGGGGAACTCCTTCCTGCCTAGAATGGCATGTTTCATGCCTGTTCGTCCTCAGGCATTGGAGCAGGTTTGTTCCACCGACTGAATCTGAGAAGAAGGGCAGGTGAGGTCATGGACCCCTGACCTCTCTGCCTTTGCTGTGTTAACTTCTTGCACCAGCTCCATCTCCTTCAGCTGTTAACCGGAAGCTGCATTTGCCCCGAGAGGTGGCTGAATGCTCAGTCCATCTGTGCAGATGCTTTGACCCTGACCGGACATTCCCAGACCATTCCAATACCTCTGACCCTTCCTCCTTTGCCCATTACTCATTCTTCTTCACCTCTTCATTCACCATAACTCTCTGTGGCTACTTTTCTCCCTAACTGAATTACATTGTCGCTGCAGGGGGGAAAGAAGAGCCATCCACGAGGATGAACAATCAATGACAGGCAGCATCATCAAAGAGAGGCCCGTCTCTTCTTTCAGTTTGTTGTTAACATTGTGTTCTTGAGGGTTGCGGCTGCTGATAACTGTAGTGTGATGATGACATGACTTCAGTCAAATGTGAGCACAAAAACAGGACGCCCCGTTAGTAAACTCTGTTCTGATGGTGAAAGCCACTAATGAGCTCCAGTCAAATGTTCTATATACTCATTTGTCAGAACAAGCTAGGGACATCTCTGTTTCTAAATATATGGCCGATAGCTAGGCTGTGGGCATTCACATTCCTTTGTTGAATTGCACATAATCATAAAAGCACAACGGAACCTGAACCAATCGTCTGCAGCCCCTTTAGTCCACATGATCGTATCTGGGTTTGTTTAGTGCCAAGGAGACAAAATCAGAATTGTTCTCCTCTCTGTTAGTTTCTCAGGGGAAGCCTGAAGAAGAGCGAGTGCTGTCCAGAAGTACAGTCCATTCACTGTGTTTCATTATGAATGTTGGTTTATGGCACTCAGCTGTTGGTGGGTCCTACAAAACAAGCCTCCATAGCAGAGTAAAACCAACCAAACTGCTCAACAGGGTACCCATGCCATTAAACACATCCAGATAAAAACCAGACTCTTTCTTCCACAAATAAAACAATTACTTGACTGTAAAAGGACTTCCATGTTCTTTTATACTGAAGTATGATGGTTGTGTTTATGTGGTATTCAGATATTTTACCTCAGTGTCTGGAGACCTGAGGTCAGACAGAATTGATCAGAGGACTCATCATTTTGTCTTGTTTGCTTTTTATTCGGTGGGTTTTTGTTGGTGTTAGAGGTTCCTCTTTCAGCACATTATTTCACTCTTTACTGTTTTGAATTAGTTCAACTTCACACGGATTCACAGCAATGATACACAGAAAAGTCTGTGGCAGCTGGAGCTGTGTTTAACTCCCTTTATGTTACTTTCTCTAGTCAAGACATGAAAGTGTTCATGCATTTTGCTGTAGTAATTGCTTAAATATGCTTTGATTCAGAATGTATTATTACAATTTTATTACAAATGTATGTGTATGCATTTGTTATATCTACTCCCATAAATACATGACAGTCTCTGACATGCAGCGCCTTCCTGTGATGCTGTTCATTTTCAGTGCAGGTTGAGTCGACATCATGATGAAACCCATTTTCACTTTGAATGGATGGATAATTGACCATGCAGTTTGGTTTCAGAATGACATTGGTCAGCTGTTAGTCTGAGGCTACTCCTTATTACTAATTAATATAGTCATGAGAGCAGGGGTGGAATTCCAACCAGGAAATCATGGTCATCTAAGGAAAACAAGGAGTTAAAATAAAAGTCACCTAAAATCACACCTTTGATTTACTTAGTGAACTTTTTCTTTTTCTGAATTCTTCACTGCC
Source organism: Antennarius maculatus (assembly GCA_013358685.1). Lineage (NCBI taxonomy): Eukaryota > Metazoa > Chordata > Actinopteri > Lophiiformes > Antennariidae > Antennarius > Antennarius maculatus. The sequence continues at coordinate 11,860,537 of CM023614.1, read as the reverse complement.
ATGCGACGAATCAGAGGAATGCAATAAATCCTCGCATTTGATTGACTGGAATTGAATAACGTCATGGCAATGACAGTACAAAACTGCTAACATGATTGAACAGTTATCTAAGCAGTTATCTAAACTATTGTTCATTATTTGCTGACAATTAGGTAATAGGTTAATCAGCTGAATCTTAAGCACCAATGCAGTCAGATAAATGAAGCGTCTCTTTATTTGTGTGGAAACTATTACCAGTAAGGTTATTTGATCTAAACATGACAAACGAAAGCAGACGAGGACCAGTGGAAATCACTTGTATTAAAAACACTCTTCATCCATATCTGATAGTTGGAGTGAGAGCCTCTTCTCTGTGCAGGATGTATGGAGATGAATTCAGTGCAGCAGGTTCTTCCTTTAGGACAGAAGCTAACCCGAGACATGTGGCAAGAGGTGATGCGATCAGCTTGGCATGTATTTGTTCCACAATGCTGCAACAGTCAACCGTGCGAACAAGAGCTGATTGGCTGAACACCACAGGACAGTCTTACCAGCTTCTCTCCCATTATTCTGAAAAAAAAAATGAAAAGACAATGACTCTGGTTTGCTCACATTCATCCATAACATCTCAACACACCTCCCTGTTTTTGAAGTCCTTTGTCCAAATTCATGAAAGGCTGCCTTCGATGAGACCCAGACTAAAATTTTCATGCGATCAGATCTGCAGCAGTAATTGTCTCTGCTGACACTTGTTGCTGTTATTCTTGTTTATGGCCTCCATAATTTTCTCCTCTCATCTGTTAACCACATAGCCTTTTGTTTTATAGAAAACAGAAGAGGAAAAAAATGCATCTTGCTTTTCTCTTCTGAGTCCAAGAACAACAAGTATATCGCTGGAAAGCGGCCTTTCAAACCATCCTAACTTCTACACATGGTTTAAAGATGAGGAAACCCCATATCTGAGAGAAATTAATGCTGGACAGATGGTGTATTCTTTTATTCTAAGAAGGTCAGGTAAAAGCCCTTACAAGAAAAATACATTATCATGTGAAATTGATGCCTAAAAGAAGTGTTCTTCAAGCTTCCTCTCCTTTCCTCTCATATCTTTATTTTTTTCTTCATGATTTGCTGTTATCAAACATGAAAGAGTTTGAGGACAGCTGCTAGGACCTGATGGTCTAGATGGTCATGGTCAGCATCCACAGAAAACAGACCGAGAAGATGTACTGAAGATAATATAGCACATTCTGCAGGAAAGATAATCTAATCCCACCAAAATGTCTGGAAATGCCTTGAGAGTTTTCTGGTCATTTAGACTCAGGCATGCGACGTCAAACGCTAAATAGATTTGAAATGTATGTTTTTCCTCAAAGGCACATTATCCTCTGCAGGCCAGAAAGAGCTGTGATTCCCCCACTTTCTTTTTGTGACGTATTCTGATGTTCACATAGACCGATATTGTCTTTCCTATGTTTGAAAAAAAATTATGCAAACAAGTGAACAAGAGCAACAGTCGAGATTGTGTTTTCTTCTGCCGTGACAACTCCAGTTTTAGCAGTTCAGCCCATTTTGCCGAAAGGGGGCATGGAGGCAACAGTTTCAGGAATATGTTTACGTATCTACACACACACACACACACACACACACACACACACACACACACACACACACTAGCAGGAAATTAATTCATCTGAGCATGAGTCAGAGGTGTGAAAAACAGTATGACATGTGAAAGTTCAGTCTTCTTGAATAAGAAATCATTCTCTAACATGCCGCAATATCATACATTAAATTTAAAAAAAATATTGGATGAACTCAGATTGGGTTGGCAGGTTTTTGTTTCTCACTTTTCTAAGGTTTTTTGAACATGATCTTCATGTTGTAGAGTACCAATAACAGAAGTACCAGAGGCAGTTTGCGTGCTGTAGACATCTGTCTGTCGACTTTGCCAAACCTGACTTCTCCAAACACATCTGATGGTGCTTTGATTTCTAAAAACTGTCAATTTCCTTAAACACTTACATCATTCAATTCTTCCCCATCCAAACACATGTGCCCTCCTCCGCTTTGCTGGAAAAATCATCTCTGTTTTTCCTGTGACCTTTAGAAGGTTATGCAATCCCATGAGGCCGATTACCTCTCAGGTTAAACTCATAAAAGTTAAAGAGTCACTTAAAGTCATTGTAAGTGCTGTGTAATCTCAGGTCATTATTGTCATTTTACTTATATTAGATTACATCATACATTTTTGTTCATCTTCTTGTCTAATAAAGGCATAAATGACTTCACTTTTTGCTACTCGACTGTGTCATTGCTCATTATAATGATGACTAAATGGCATTATTCTTATGAAATATGAGCCTCATACATCTGCAGCAGACAGTTTACCTGGTCAGTCAAAGAGAATAGCTATAAGTGACTGCTGGGGCCTCTAGATCTATACCTCATGTTTCTGAAATATTCAGGTGGATTTATCAGCAAAGAGCAGGAAATGCCTTGGCAGGTGGTAAAGATAAAGGCCGATCTCTACAAAGACCATGTCCAAAATTTGGAGGCTTGCAGGTGGAGAAAATGTTTCTCTCTGTACGCTCTGGGTAAATGATGATAGAATTGTGGGGTGTGCCTCTCCAATGCTTTTCAGCTCCCTGCTTACACCATGTGGGTTGCTGCAGACCACAGCAGCATGTCATGCATGTTAGCTGCAGGCCAAAAGTGATCAGTCTCAAACACACTGCAAGACAGAGAAAAGAGGAAGGAAAGGCCTGGAAGAAATCACAACAGAACAGAATGAGCAAAGGTAGGAGTTCATGTGTGAGGTTAACCTGTGAAGAAAAGATGGAAGGATGTAGGGCGGAAAAAATGGAAGGGTGCAATCAAATGAAGAAAAATAATGAAGAAAATCATCAGTAAATATATTGCCCTGGCTGTGACTCATTATGGCCTTGTTTGCTGTGTTTGTGAACAACCTCTGAGTATCATATTTTGGATCTATCTTCTTTTCCACACATCTTGTTCCAGCTGGGGAAGTTAACATAGAACAAAACGTCAAGCTGTTGCTGGTGTTCATTTAGCATCTGGCTAACAGAGACTTAGCCTTTCAGCACAGGTTTAGATGCTTTTATACTCATTTACTGGGCATAAGTTAATACTTTAGTCGTATTTTCTGTATCTTCAATTGTTTATCCTCCTGCTGTAGGTTTTTGAGTTCTTAAAGAGTTAGTGTACAGTATTACATTTATCTAAACACTTAATCCTCCTGACATTCACATGCTTGATATATGTGCTTGCTCTCGCCTCTGTGCAGAAGTTCCTGGAGACTCCCCTGACATTGTATTACCTTTATCTCTTTTTCCAAAAAGAATAGGGCCCTGGGTGTAAGATGGCTGAATAGAGTCCATTTTTTTATTTCTGCAGACATAATATCACCAATGGGCCTCCCTTAGTGTTACAGTCTATCAGACTCTCTTTAAGTTTTATGTGCTTCTCTGTCTCCCTCCTTCCCCCTTCATGTCTTTTATATGTTGGCGCTCCACCGTGACCACTGTTCATACATGCATTCCTGCCCCACGGCTCTCATCTCAGGTAGAATAATATTATCTCAGTGGATTGTCATAGATTCATATGACCAATAGCGTGAGAGTGTAACTAACCATGTCCAGACTGAACGGCCACATAAGGGCTTGTGTCTTCATTACTCAACCTGTACTGCAGGTCATAATTATTCTGGGATAAAGCACTAATAGACGGTAACACTACACCCTCTCATCCTTGCTCACAGTTTGACCCAATACAGTGTGATGAGGATGAAAATGGAGTGGTTCAGCAGATCAATTCTGACCTGAGGCAAAGAGGGTGATTTCCATGGAAATATGTATGTTTCAACAGCTGTTAGGAAATAACCATGTAACTGAAAAGGAATTACTTCTATATTACATCAAACGCTGTCCCCAAAACCCAGAATGAAGTATATGAATTTATCCTGCACTCGCCGATGTGATGGTGTTTAAACTGCAGCTGTAGTTGTTGAATTTTTTGAAATGAATTGAGAGTGACAGCACCTCAAGATAAATGTCTGGTCAGTTTTCTGTGGACCGACGTAACAGTTTGTAGGCATTCTATGTACCTGAGCGCTAAAATAGGCTTTTCAGTTCACCTAAAGACATTTAACAAAACTAATTAAACAGTTAATACACAACAGAAGTATGAGAACAAGGACTTATAAAGAACACAACAAAATATGTACCAGTACATATGAAGTATCCAGAAAATCTGAGGTGAAATTTCAGGTGTAGCTGAAAAGAATTGATGGATTTGAACTGGTGTAAACCTGGAGACAGAGGATTCTACAGGTCAGGGCCAGACACATTCAAGGCCCTGTCACCCTGGGTGTTGGGTGTGGAGAAGGGAGCAAAGGGAAGACAGGCATCCAAGGAACGCAGTAAGCAAGAAGATATAAGGATGGAGCAGACGGGATAGGTGTGGAGGCGCCAAGTCATTGTGAGATTTATGAAAAGAGACTTTGAAACAGATGCACAATTTCTGAGGTGTAGGTGTGATGTGTTCACAAGACCATGTGTGGCATTTGCAGCTGGATTCTAAACCTTTCTAGCCCCCATACCACGGAGAAGGGCATTTTCAGCACTTCAGCCTAGAACTGATAGAGGCATGGATTCAGGTTTCTGCAACTGAATGAGACAGAGATGAGTCTCATGATGTTCATTCAGAAAAAAAAAATGCTCCTTTTGTTTTTGTTGTGTATTCCAATGCAAAGGGGTGCCATTTAAAATCACCAAAGTGTTCTCAACAGGACAATTTGTACTGAGCTGAAAGCTGAAATCCTTATGGGGAACAACTTGAGCAGAATGGGTTACCTATAGCTTTTAATAGAGACAAACTCTTGCCTGTCAGTGAGGGAGGAGTTGAACGATGGTAATGCAATAACACTTACACTCGCAAGTAGTGTGTCTGACAGATGGTCTTAAAGACAGCAGTAAGATCCAAGAGAATGAGTGTGTTGAGACAACCAGAGTCAGTAGCTAAAAGCCGTTCTCTGGGAACCGTGGTTAATATGGTCAGTGCTGTGGATCATTGGACATATGAGCCTGGAGCAGACTGGCAGTGGTTTGTGTTCAAGACGTTTGGCAAGAAATGAAAGATTGGAGAATGTTTTCTTGTATTGTTAAAGACTTTGAGCGCAGCTCCAGGTTTTTTAGGATACGGGTTACAGTTTACAATATTTAACTGAAGAGAAAAGAGCCAAAAGAATTAAAATATTATATGACTGTTGGGATATGGAACTTATTTTACTTACAAAAAGGTCCATATTGTCAAAGGACAGTTTAGAAGAGGCAGAGGGTTTTTTTTTCCTTTTGAAGAAACTTCTTACTAGTTTTTCAAGGTGTGGAAATTACTTTGGGTTACTTTCTATCTTTGCGATGATGGTAGACTAGTAACTGTTGTGAGCTCTTTTCAGACTGAAGCATGTGTGGTAAACAGGTTTTCTTGATCCAGTTGGTGACCAGTGCCTTGAGCTTTGCAATGCTCTCCTGTAAAATGGAGCAGAAGGACATGAGATCACACAGTGGGGCAGAGGATTCATTGTGTTTCATTGTGCAAATAATGACCGCAATCTCACTAATTTTTAGATTTTTTAGAATAATTAAGTGATTGTAAGAGGTTTTAAAAATCTCCAGCAAGTAAACTTTGTTGAGAATCCCTGAATATTCAGGTCACCTCATAGCAGAACATCCATCCTTTTCTTCAGCTGCCCATCTGCCCTGGGGGTCAGGGATTTGCTAGAGCTATGTCAACTGGCTACTGGTAAGATGTGGGGTACACCCCGGATGAGACACCAGTTCCTCGTGGGTCCACGATAGGGGCTCACACTCACACTCACACTTATCAATAATTTTGGTGTGACCAATTTACCTAAGCTGCATGTTTCTGGAGGAGGGACGGAGCCGGAGAACTCAGAGAGAACCCAGAGAGAACCCACTCAGACATAGGACATGGGGAGGACATACAAGCTCCATACAGAATGGAATCAAACCCAGAACCTTCTTGCTGTGTCAACAGCGCTACCCACTGCACCACAATTCTCTCATGAAAGCAGGGATGATATATGAAGTTGTAACGTCCTGAAACAGGGAGGAGACACAAATTTACATCATGTTGTTTGTAGTTGTTTAAGGACAGTCATGATCCCTCATGTTGAGCGACAGAATGTAGCCAGACCACCTCCACACCTGGATGTACATTGATTGTCATTGTGTACAAAAAAAGCCAGATGGGGAAGCTTGGTTTAGGTAGACAGCTGCCAAAGTTCAGTCAGACTCGCTGAATCAATGCTATTAAGGATTGTTTATTTAGCAGAGCTAATTTCTTGTCAGTGATATAACTGATAAAGTTACACTGATTACTTTTTTTTTGTATCTCTGCATTTTTTTTTCCTTAACCATCTGGATTTGAAAATTATTGACCAATTACTCTGAGCGATAGCTGGAATGAGATTATCATTATCAGCAGAAGTGGTTGGCCTATGATTTAAACAAACAAAAAAGAAATTATGTGCAGCCTCAGAATGTGGAGTTACTACTCCAACACGCCTTTGAAAAGAGCACTAAAATCACAGGATGACTTAATGTGTCTATGATGGCCAACTTTTGAGTCCTGCAGGCAAAATGGATTGAAGTGAAGCCTGAGATGTGCACCGAAACAGCCAGCCACGCGATCAGGAGTGGGAATGGAGCCCAACATAAAAGCATACTTCCCAGAAAATCCTTTATGAAGCCAGTAATGTTCCCTTGGTAATGTATGAGTTGACTTCTGATTTATTCTCATGGTCATTGTAAGGCCAAAGTGAGTAATACTGTTGTATTTGACTATATTTTATTAAGATATATCTGCCACCATGTGTATTTTATGTAAATGGGGAGGGTCGGCAACACCTGAACTTTTCTCATCTCATCTATTTCATGATCAAAGTTTGTTCCAAATCTTATGTCGAGTGAAAAGCTTTGATAACATGGTAGAAATGCATATACAGCAAAATCACCAACTTTAAAGCAGTTTGGTAAAACATTAGGTCATTGGTAGTTACAGAGAAATAACACGTCACGTAGATGTGTAAAAGTGTGAGTGCACACACACACACACGCACACACACACATACACACACACATACGTGACCCATTGACTTATAAACATATAATGCTGTATATATTTAGAAGCACCACTAGTTATTTTTAATGATGCCACTTCATTTGTCATAGTTTCTCCTCTTGTCCTGTTACTGCTGTTCTACGCCGGTGATTCAGTTTGTCTGTGTTTTGTCTACTCAGTCTGACTAGACTGTTAACTCATAAAGGAGATACACCTGCTGCTTAGAAACAAAACTCCTGTACCTGCAGGCATCATGAAATATTTGACTAACACAACCAGAGTATAATGGAGCAGAAACACCAATATGTTGAATCCTAAACAATTGCTGCGAGGTCCATTTGATCTGTTGTATCCATACGGTCTCTTCCACATCGTCCTGTCATCCCTCATTCCCGTCCTCAATTGCAACAGCAAACACACACAGACGCTCCCCACAGCTTTAACCGTGCATTTACCGCAAGTATGTTAACTGGGCCTGGTTTTGGTCTCTGTGCATTAGCTGCACATTCCGGTGGTGTGGATAATGGGAAGTTCTATTAAGAGTTATTTGTGGCTGCGCTGTGGTGTGTTTCACTAGAATCCAACATGAGCTGGGGTTTTAACCTTGTCGGAATAAGGATCCAGAGGGAATGAGACGTTGATGCTTCATCAAAATTTTCCTGTTTGTCGCTTCCGCCCGGTGCGTTTGCTTTGCGTTTACTGCAGACTGTCATATGGGAGCATGCTGATATATCCCTCTGTTCATGTTCATGTTTGAGTTATGCATTTTACACATTTACTACTGTGTGGTCTTTGTGCTCCTATACATATATATATAACATACATGCGTGTGTACCCTGTGACTCTGCGTGGGACTGTTGGAGACCTCGTAGCCAGAGCACCAAGAGGAGGCCTGTTGACACGGAGTCATGGCAGGGGAGCTTCCTCCTCCCTAGGTTATAGAAAGCAAACAAGCTAATCAGAGCCAGCACTCCGACCCCGTTTTCACTCTGCAGCCAGTCAGCTGGACAGAGGACAGTCATCCTGCTGCAGAGCCGTTACAGTTAAAGCGAGAGTAGTTTGAGTTGTTCATGTATTTGTGGAGGTGGTGTCTGAGAACAGATGTGGCCTCAATGACCTTCTACAAACGTGGGTTTTCTAAGTTTTAATGCCTCACATCCTGAATAGCAGTTGTCACTCTAATTGAAATAGCCAGATTTCTTCAAAATAACACAATAGTTTCAACTGATTTTTACTTATTGAGAGAACTGCTTCACGTCAGGGTTAATTGAGCAGTTGTTAGAGATCTCTCCATCACACCAGATGAGCTGGGAGAGTTTTCCAGTTCTAATGGAGGCATTGCTTTTTCCTCGAGGATTAGAAGGACCGTGGTGGTTTGGCTTTTGTCACTGTAGTTTACAGTAACTGACTTTTGGATGAAATACTATTGTTTACAGAAAATGACAGGAAGAAAATGCACAAAAAAGTTTCCAGCAGTTTGCTGAAACAACAGTTTCACTCCTATTAAATCAAGAATTAAATGAAGCATCACAGTTCAATACACAGTACGAAATCCAATAAACTTTTGCGATTTTGGACCAAATAGTTGAGAAACACAATCCCAACTAGAGGGTTTCCCTTCCCATGTGTCTGCCTTTCTTTCCCAGAGTAAATAATAAAACATTTAAAAAAAACATGTTTTATTTTTATTTGCAAATTAATAAAAGCTGATATTTCTGCAGTTTCCCTCTGCGGTTTATTCAGGTGTGTAGATGTTTCTTAAATGTTCTCCGTCATCAACCTGCTTCTCTCAACATTTTCTGGCTACTTCATATATTTGTTTGCTTTTACTGACCTTTTAAAGTAAACAAATATTAAATTCCATTCCATTACTCCGCTGCTTGTGTTTAGATTGTGCAAGTAAGGTTTAAAAAAGGCTGTGTTGTTGTTTTAAAGGTCAACGTCATATTTGCAAACATACAGAAGCTGAGAGGCTTAGAAGAACTAAATAGTGTAACCATGTGTGTTTTTTAGTGAAAATACTTCAATTCCACCTACCTCATTGAAAACTCTTCATATATTACAGAGTTTAAGTTCTAATGCAGATCTAAACTCCTCTGTAACCCTTCGTAAATATTATTTCTCTTTGCCTGTCGCCTCCCTTTGAAGACCACAAACAAATAAATCTTTGGCTTCAAATTAGCATCAATCTATACTTCACAGCATGCACAACTTGACAAAGGGTGACCTTCGTAATCACCTCCTGCGTGCAGTAAAGAAGCTGCTTTTAGACAGGTTCACGATCACCCATGATCCTCGATAAAGGCTAACAGGAGCAAGCTAGGAATAATTTATGTGAACTTTGCATTCGTTCCTTGAACCCTTTGCACGGTTCAAACTGTGTCCATGAATTTTGGTCGTGGTCGTATCTTCTTCTGTCAGCACCCTCACACTCCACATCCTGACAGCCTTGCACCAGGGGAGAGAAGAGAGAAAGATGGAGTTAGAGATGTGTACACAGCAGCTCTCTGTGTGTCTCATGACAAAAGCAATTTGGCATCTTTGTTATCTAGTTCTGCTCTTCTTCACACATGCTCTGGCCTCCACCCAGGAGCAAGACAACTCACGCACCCTAAGCATGAAGATGTACCAGGATCATTTATCATAGGATTTCTCCCAGCAAGACTGATATTTCTGGAGTGCAGGCCAACAAAGTGAGTTTGAGGTGGTTCTCAGCAATTGGGATGTTGTCTTTACAAACATTTAAAAATAGAAACAGATAGCTTTTAGCTGTACATGGTTTTTCAGAGAAAAAAACAATATGGCTGACATTAGTAGCTCACAAAATCTTAAAAAGATGAAAGTAAAGGGAGAAATTTGATTCTGCACACTGTATAAACTGCAAAGTCTTTGTATTGCAAAAATCGAGTATTATGAAAATCTAAGCTTATGCTTCATCCTACTCCTTTTCGGGCTTGTTTTGTGTATTAGTAATATTATTGTTGTCTTGATTATTGTTGTTATTCTGCACACATGTTCGAAATAAAGCATTCATATTTTGTATCCAGAGTTTGTGAGTTTTAATGGATCCTACATATTAAAAGTGAGAGTAAAATCATCTAAAAAGAAAGCAAGCACATCTAGTTTACTGAGGTGATCAGTTCCATAGTTTTCATAGTGAAAAGTGAGAAGCAACTACAAGTAATACAGCGTCTTGATATTATGAAGTGTGTTATTTAAAAAACTTAATGTGCCCATAATCTGACATTTTTTCATGCAAGAATAATATTTGTATCTTGAGCCAAGCAGGAATCGAATCGAAAGGACGTCAAAAGGAAACACATACAGCATTTCAATGTAGATGCAACTACAACAGAGATGCATATCAGTCACAGCCCTGAGTGGAGAAACGTGAGCTTCCCTGTGATACAAATGCTCTGCTCCATTACCGTGAAAATGAAAGTCCCCATAGATGGCTACATGTGGGAAACATGCTGGTTATCAAATCAACGGCTGCCTCATTCTGCTTCATTGTCTGTGGCATCACTAGTTTCAGAGCAATACTGAATCAAGGGAAATACGCCTTATTCATGGCAGTGCAGTGTGTTGGTGTCAGATGGATATCTGAAGCATACATAAAACACAACATCACACACATATGGTCCCTGAACTCCCTGCAGGGACGGGTGCACAGTGGCCCAATTTGCAGCTTCACTCAAACTAACATTAAAGAAAATGTAAGATTAGACAGTTTGATAGTCTGTGTGTTGCTTTATAGAACTCCACTCTGTTGACCTGAAAAGTACACAACTCAGCTTCTACACGCAAACTCTCCTGCCTCACTGATATATTGCAGGTTTGACACATCTCACTGGGATTAGCGGACATGTTCCTGTGGTGTGAGTCTGCACAAGCTGGATGATTGCACTCCCAGAACTGAAAGATTAGGGACTATGAATGTGGTGTGGGCCTCTGTGATACAGACCCTGCGGAATGTTTCTGTCTCAGTGTGTCCTTTGTCAGGGTTTTTTGTGCATGACAAGCAGCACAGCTCTAGGAGTTGTAGCGGGTACTCTTGTCGTTGTGGTGAGGCATGCTGCAGGACCCAGGGGATGCTAGAAGACCTTCAAAGGGAGTTTGTTTCAGTTGAGGTGAAATGAGCTGAGAAGATCTGGAAAGAAGCAGAGACAGAGGCATATGCTGTGTTTGGTTGGTAGTCTGCATGGATCTGATTGGAGGAGATCCAGAGACAAAAAGAAGCCTCTGTCTAACAGCTAGAGTGACCTCAGGCACACAAGACTGCGAGACCTGCAGAAAAGCATGAAAAGTTAAGACAAAGACTTAAAATAAGTACATATAAAAGACAGAAATCATAGAACGTAAACCTCAGCTGACGTTTGTGTTACCATGTTATAGCTTTGCACCTTTAACTAATGGACCCTTGATAGTTTAAAGCTCACATTATGATTTCTTGAACATGGATTCCTGATATTAGACTGGTATCACCATTAGTCAGCGAGTGATTGAACAATCAGAACAAATCAGCACACTTTGAGCAGCAAACAAGGTCTTACTCAGAAATTTTCTGAGTAAATTTTCTGACAGTCTTGTAAATTTAAACATTCTGAATTACCAAACCCAGTATACATGAATCCATATCACATGATTGTATGGGGAGGACTTTGTGTAATTTATTGTCCGAGCACACCAGTCATCCATAAGGCAGAACGATAATGATGTAGATGAAGAAAGAGCCTCTGGATCCAGATGATAATCTGGATCACAACCAAAATCTAATGGACTGTTTATTCCTGCCCTTCCAAAAGTTTAATGAAAGTCTGTTCCAAATTTCTTGAGCGGACAAAAGAAACAAAACAACAAACAAGCAGAAAGCAGAAACATTATGATCAAGAAAATCATTTAAAGAACAGAAAGTACATGGAATGTAGAAAACTATCATATGTCACAATGGTTGATTTTACTTAATCATTCTTCATTTACAATAACAGGAAACATTCATTCATCATGTAATTTAGAAAACATAGAAGCATGACCGAAGACAAATCAGGAAATTTCTTTGCATTGAACATGATGTTTGTGTGGCAACAGGAACACAGCCTCAACAGATTAGTGTACAGTGGCATATTTATGGCATATACATGTATATACAGCAGTACACAGTATACTTGTATCATGAGGTGTTTACTGTGAATCAAGGATAAGATCCCAAATGTTTTAGTGGCCACCTGGCTGACTGTGCAGCTGCACTGCGTGACTTCAGCCTCGAGTGCAACTGCGTGACTGCAAAGCCTGCAGAGTGGGAATGAGGAAATCCATCAACAAGGGGCAAAGTGTCAGAGCAGGAAGAAGCAGGTGCAACTGTATACTAGACATTTAAAAAAACAAAAAGAATTCTCTTGAAAATGTGTAGACCAACCTAAATATGATGAAAAGGGAAGAACTATAATGTAATAAAATTATTCTTCAAGGCCAATATATTTGTTAGAAATCCTTGAAGCATAAAGTGTGTGAGAAGTTGACAAATTCTCAGGCTACATGATGAATAGAAAGACCCCCGGCACAAAATCTAAATTATTTCCTTAATTTTGCACTCTAAATTTCCTCCTGTTTGTAACTATGGCAGTAACAAATTACGGGGACCCCCTGTCTTCTCATGACATGGATTCTGTCTTTAGTTGAGCACCATAATGTGTGTATGTGTGCGTGTGTTTCCTAACAGCTGGGCCTTTCCATTGAACCAAAGCACCATGGATGGCTGCTAATAACCCAACCTAATAATCCCCACATTACCTACGTCTCTACACTCGGTGCCATTAAATACCCATTTATTATTGCCAACACAGTCCTATTGTGTTCCAGAGGTGGGATGTAACACCAGACCGTTGCTGGCTGCCTCTGCAGTGCTACAGTGGGCTGGCTCATGCTCTTGTGTGGTTATGCTTGGTGATTACCCAGGGTTCCACAGAGGTGAAGCCCAGGAGCTCCCTCAGCAGGGCATTGGGATAATGAGAACTGGGAGTGCTGCTGCAGCCACAGATCGGAATGATAGGAAATACAAACAAGCTGGATACTGTGCCCAAAAACACACACACACACACACACACACACACAGTCTTAGTGTTCATTTGATTTGTGGTTTCTTCTTCATGGCGGAGATCTTGTGGAAACGGCTGTCAGGACAAGTAGCTAAACATCAAACATACATTTAATAGATTATATTTAGGTCTTATTTGTTGAACCTAGTAGATCTCACTCTGACAGCATTCACATGCAGATGTAGTGATGTACAGAAGGAATTGAACACATCCCTCTGTGTTTTAAGCCTGCTGACATCAGGATTCCACTATTTAGGCTTTTGATGGAGTCTACATGAAGCGTTACATGTCTTTGCGTTCCATGTCTTGATTACAGCGCTCTAAATGTAGGCTCTAATAGAGTGCACAAAGGAGATTCCCATGGAGGATGGCTGACTATATACGCTGGGGACTCTGAGAGCTTTACTGGAAGCCATTAAGGAAACTAGACATTTCCGACCACAGGGAGCAAGAAAAATGATGAGAATGGGAGAGAAAACGAGACGCTTCAGGGCTGAATTTTTTGAACATGATCTTGCAGTGGGTACGTGTGTTTAGAAAAGGGGTGGTGGTCTTGGTACATATGTGAGGCCTCTTTGTCCCGGTCGCGTGCCAAATTAAAGGTTGGCATGACAACAGTATGGCACTGACCTGTGTTGGCTTTTGCCCGTTTTTTCATTACTGTAACTCAAACAAAGGAACTAGAAAGAAATACGTATATATCTACACATTCACATCATACATGCCAACAAGTTTGACTAACCATAATATCATCATTTGGCGTCAGCAGGTTGCAATTTTCATCTTCAGATGAATAAATACAATAAAAGAATTAATTAAGAGCGAGTTTAAAAAGCATTCCAGCGCAATTTTGTGATTTGACAGTTTGAACTCTGGCTGGGAAACTGACCCCTGGTTGTGGTTGAAACCTTACATGAAGCACGGGTTTGGGTGTACTTAGCAGCATCTGAACATCATCTGTAATGACACCTGGAAATAATTACATTTCGTTTCTTGGAATATTGTATATGTATTGGTAAATTATTCTAAGCATGTTCCCGGTGTTTATTTCTACAGTGATATCTGCCTGCGTGGCAGAACAACCATGCAGACAATCTGTCAACTCTCAAAGTGAAGGAATTAAAGTAACAACAGCTGTCGCCTGTGTGTGTGTGAGCTATGAGCATCCATTGATGGTGCAGCAGTAAAAGGAGTCTCACTCTATTCCTCTCTACATGCACCACCATATCCAAACACTGTTAAACACTCAACTTAATATTTTGATATCTGCCATCTTGTGCAGTTATAAAGGGGCTAAAGAGAGAGGAAGTAACTTTGTTTGTGCAATTAATTTCCTTCATAATACACTAACTCCACTTTCTCATGGATGTTTTTGTGGTAATTTTTTGTGACACTGGTGTAAAAGATTATCCAAAGATTAGATAATTAGTAAAAGATTAGTAAACACAAGGTCATTTTTTGATCCCTTATCATATCATTGGATCAAAAATTTGATTTTCAAATTTCCAAATAATCTTGCTGATTAGTCATTTTAAGCACACTAGCATGCTAAATAAAATAGTGAACAAATGGTAAACATTATAGCCTCCCAGAATCAGAAGTCATGGTGAGCATGTTATCAAGCGAACGTAAACGCTGCTAAGGCCAAGTACAAGTCTTGCTTCCCTTTAGATGGATTTTTGCCCTTGAATCCTTTGTGTCACCGGTGCAAATTAGTGTCTGACTTTGAATTTTTTTTTTTTTTAATTTAATTTCACACTGTGAAACATTTGCTTGACGTTTAAGAACCCTGCTGAAATGTGAGTTACGCACACAGGTTAGGCAATCTAGAACTTCCACATCCAGAATATTGGTGCAAGAATGAACGTTCTCTCCTATCCTTTGCTATTCATTGCACATTTTCTAAAAAATTTTACACAAAAAAATGTTATTTGTTTATATATGTGAATAATATGTTATTATTGATACTCTGAAGGGTGGGTTTATATTTCTTAGAGGTGTAGTCTTGTATTTTATTAATTTATGTGAGAAAGGTCAAACAGGACTATTTGAGGCAAACTATGATTTAATAAGGTTAACTACCAATTGGATTTATTGTGTTTATACGTTTTCTGATTGGGATTATGGAATATAATGATAGTCATGATTTTTGTTTGCTGACTTTGACTTCATTCTTGCCTTTGCGACTGTCATGGAGATGATAGTGTGTGTCTGTCAGGGGCAAATATGCACCGTACGCTGAATGATGAGGGTGGTACCAGAAGGTGGGGCGAAAGGTGACACCCTGACAAGTGGTGTTTATTACAGTGGAGAATACCAAAGTAAAACTGTGAGTGGCCTTGAATATGAGCTGGAAAGAGGGAACGGAGAAGGAGGGTGACCGAGACGGAGACGTGAATGAAAGTCAGAAACATGAGTCAAGATGCAGGCAGGAAGACGTGACAGTGGAATAAAGATCCTTCTCAGAATAACAACAAATTTTAACCTGGAGGTCAGAGAGGGAGTAGACTCTACTTTAAGACAACTGCAGGGGGGTTCTAGGAAATTTGGCAGCCATTATGCAAGCTGCACTGTGTGTTTGCAAATTAATTTTACAGCCAAAGCTGATAGACTCCTGCCCATCTTCCATTGGCTGAATGAGTGTCAGGCAGGTGTGGCTCTGCAAAGAAAATGTGAATGGGTATGCGTGGGGGTCAGAGGTGACCTGTGTCGGAGAACAAGAGCCGATTTATGGGCTCCACCTTCCTGAAGGCTGGAGGTCACATGCTGACTTTGTTACACGCTTCAACCAATGCTCACACACACACAGACACAACATAGTGAGAGAGAGAGAGAGAGAGAGAGAGAGAGTGGTAGTACACAGTGAATACCAGCCTGCTGATGATGGGTCGTTCTGTCGAGGTTCAAGGAAAAGAAAAAGCAGGGAATGAGGCTTAAGTGTGTGTGTCTAAGTACTGAATGTATAAGATTCCCATCGGGCCTCAGGGGCAAAAACCATCTCACGTCTGATTAAGATGGAAGACGCAGGACATGATCAGTAAAGAAACATGCTTTGGCCACTGATGAAAGAGCACGGCCGGATCATGTTGCTCCATATTATTAATATCTATCAGCAGCAAGAAGAAGCTTAAACAACCAGACAAGGATGAATGAGAGGCTAAGAAGAAAAAAGAGAGAGCAGTTTCTGGGGGTCAGAGCGCTGGCCCTCTCTTCCCTACTTTATTCATTTTTTATCTCCCTCCCTTCTGCTGTCAGAGAGGACTTTTATCTCCTGTGGTGTGGTTGTGAAATCAAAACCTGCAGGATCATCAGTTCAGTTTTAACCATTCATTCTGATGCATTTCAACATGCATTTCATCTGATGGACTCTACATCAGGTCTTTACGTTATTCTCATTGGTTTATCAGTTTTGCTATAAATAAAAAGTAGTGATGTAAATTTTTCCAACTTTCTTACTGGATTTTGCACCACATAAAACCACACTAGCAACTTCTTACCTTCGCGGAGGAGGTTAAATGATCGATTTGGTTCATTTGATTGTTTGTCTGTAAGCAGGATTACACAAAAACCCTTAACATACACTCAACAAAAATATAAACGCAACACTTTTGTTTTTGCTCCCATTTTTCATGAGATGGACTTAAAGATCTATAATTCATTCCAGATACACAATATTACCATTTCTCTCAAACATTGTTCACAAATCTGTCTAAATGTGTGATAGTGAGCACTTCTGCTTTGCTGAGATAATCCATCCCACCTCACAGGAGTGCCACATAACCCCACCACCACCTGATCAGCAGATCAGATTGATGTTGGATTGATGAATGTGCAGTTTTGTCTCACAGCAAAATGCCACAGATGCCACAAGCATTGAGGGAGCGTGCAATTGGCATGCTGACAGCAAGAATGTCAACTAGATCTGTTGCTCCTGCATTGAATGTTCCTTTCTCCACCATAAGCCGCCTCCAAACGCGTTTCAGAGAATATGGCAGTACATCCAACCAGCCTCACAACCGCAGACCACGTGTAACCACACCAGCCCAGGACTTCCACATCCAGCAGGGTCACCTCCAAGATCGTCTGAAACCAGCCACTCAGACAGCTGCTGAAACAATTGGTTTGCATCACCAAACAATTTCTGCACAAACTGTCAGAAACCGTCTTAGGGAAGCTCAACTGCATGCTCGTCGTCCTCATCGGGGTCTTAACCTGACTCCAGATCGTCGCCGTAACAGACCTGAGTGGGCAAATGCTCACATTCAATGGCGTCTAGTGCATTGGAGAGGTGTTCTCTTCACGGATGAATCTCGGTTTACATTGTTCAGGGCAGATGGCAGACAGTGTGTGGCATCATGTGGGTGAGCGCTTTGCTGATGTCAATGTTGTGAATCGAGTGGCCCATGGTGGTGGTGGGGTTATGGTATGGGCAGGCATCTGTTATCGACGAAGAACACAGGTGCATTTTATTGATGGCATTTTGAATGCACAGAGATACCGTGATGAGATCCCTAAGGCCCATTGTTGTGCCATACATCCATGAACATCACCTCATGTTTCAGCAAGATAATGCACAGCCCCATGTTGCAAGGATCTGTACACAATTCTTGGAAGCTGAAAATATCACAGTTCTTGCATGGCCAGCATACTCACCGGACATGTCACCCATTGAGCATGTTTGGGATGTGCTTGACCGGTGTATACGACAGCGTGTACCAGTTCCCACTAATATCAAGCAACTTCGCACTAATGAAGAGGAGTGGACAAACATTCCACAGGCCACAATTGACAATCTGATAAACTCTATGTTTTGCACTGCATGAGGCAAATGGGGGTCACACCAGATACTGACTGGTTCTGAGTCTCCAGACCCCAAATAAAGCAAAAAAAACCCTGCGCATTGCAGGGTGGCCTTTTATTGTGGGCAGTATAAGGTACACCTGTGCACTAATCATGATGTCAGATCAGCATCTTGAAGTGGGACACCTGTGAGGTGGGATGGATTATCTCAGCAAAGCAGAAGTGCTCACTATCACACATTTAGACAGATTTGTGAACAATGTTCGAGAGAAATGGTAATATTGTGTATCTGGAATGAATTATAGATCTTTAAGTCCATCTCATGAAAAATGGGAGCATAAACAAAGGTGTTGTGTTTATATTTTTGTTGAGTGTATTTTCATGAAACCTGTTGAGAGGAAAGGAAAGCATCAACTGGAGAGTGGACCTGTACAAAGGGGCAGAGCCAGGATTTGTGAACACTGACTGAAAAGTCTTCCTTTTTTTAACAACTTGACACCATCAAACCAGGTAGAGAGACAGTCAGGCATTTTCCCCAAAGGAGGAAACCATTGAATTCTTGAAGTAAATCCAGATAAGAGGGTGGATCCATAATTTTTTCATGCTGAAAGAATTTAATACAGGTGCTCCTTATAAATAGGAATGTAGCTCAAGGGAAGAAGGAACCCTTTGAGTGATCTTCTTTTGTGAAGGTTTGTGGTCTCTTGATGCTCTTATTTAATGACAGCAGCTTGAAAACGTCTCAGCTACTTACAGCCAGTTCGGGTTAGGTAGAATTAATTTAATTTTATAATTATACATGTGTAATTTAGTTTCTAATACACTTTGCCTAACACCACCTGTATCACCCAATAATCAATGCTGTTTTTCTTTTAATCCATGCAAAATTGATGTGATGACACCAAACCTTATGCAGTATTACTGTGTTATTGCAGGAGGAATTATAAGGTTCATTAGGCAGACTAAATGTCTGGAAATGACTGCAGGTCACTCACACTTTTGTCAGGCGTGCACGAGTTTACATGTCTGGCATTCATCTAACTCCTCTGTCATAAACAGGTGCTTTAGATTTAACCTGCTGCTCCTCCTCCTCCTCTGACAGCCAGAACAGATAATTATGTCCTGTTACGTGCTCCCTGCCAAAACCCAAGTCTTGGTCTCACATACAGTATATTGAAACAAGGAAAGTGCATTTGAAATTTGCCATTTGAGACTTCGGCTCTTTGTTGCACTTTAATGTTCAACATCGTTGGATTTGTTAAAATGTTAAAAAATACTTTTTGAAATAATCCACAGTTTTATTGGGAGGGGAGTTTTGTTAGAGTTTGAAGCCCTTTCGGCTGCAGTGCAGTCAGGTGCACGCAGACAAAGAACCCTTTGTTGTAAAACCCAAATAGTTGATTCTACCGTAAACCTCCTTGGACCAATTTATGAGAACGCACCCATTAAGTGAATAAAAATATTAAACCTATTGAAAGCACTGTTGCTTGGTTCCCATATTCAGGTTCTAAATCATAATTGACATGACCGCAAAATGTGCTTCTTGTACTGATGTATCATCTTACCCACAACACCCGTTGATCAGGGCCTCCAGCTCGGTCCGGGAGCCTGTCTGGACGGAGGGGCGTTAGAATCACAAATGGTTTTTGTTCAAATGGCCTGGAAGGAAGCACTGAAACCTGAAGCCATCCTGAAGTTGTTTCCTTGTGCAACATTAAGGTGGCTCCAAACCTGGTTTTGTTTTTGGGTTGGCCTTTGGACGGGTCAGTACCTCATTTCTTGACTTTTGTTCGGGGAGGCAGGTTTCTAATGATGTTTCTTCTGATATCTTATCCAAGCAAGTGCTTCTAGTGCTGAAACATATTTCTGGTATTTTGTCACTATTGTTGCTGATTTACCTTAGTTGCAACCAGGTGCACCAAGAGAGCTCAGGGCGCTCATATTCAGTGCAAAGAATAAATCCCATTAAGCCAAATAGTAAACATGCCTCTGGAGCAAATGGAGGTGTCAGGATTGGCTTTGGATGAGGTGTCAGATGAACATGTGATGAGTGACACCAGCTAAATGATGGTCCGTGCGTCGTTCTTTCTCTCTCTCTCTCTCTCTCTCTCTCTCTCTCTCTCTCTCTCTCTTTCCCTGCAGCTGTGTCCACTATCTTTTACGTATGTCACCTTGACCTTTATGCAAGGTGACTACATTATGAACACCGATACAGAGATTGGTCAAACTGAAATGCACATGCCTCTGTCATATGGTCCCACCTGTGTTTAACTTTCATTACTGCATATGAAGCTTATCACACATATCAGCACTGTCAGCCATCTATCATAGTCACAGCTGCTGTAAGGAACATAAACCAACCACACATACATCGACTCACAACTGTAAATACCTTGAAAGACACATGCATGCAGCACAGGTCTCTCATGCAAGGCTATCTGCCCAGAAGAATCCAAGCCACAAATACTTCGGCGCATATTTATTGCAGACGATGTTAAATATTGCTGGTACATGAATGTTTGAATGTAAACTCACAACAGGCTGTAACGTAATACTGATCCCAGTCTATCACTGACTGGGTTAAAAGCTCGACAGCCATCCCAGTCATGTACTGAACCCAGGAACCCAAGCAGCTGATCGGACCAAATATGGAAGCCACCAATCGGATAAAGTGACGCGTGACCTCCTCCAGTAAAGTTCACACTGGGGCAAGTCTGCACCTGCCACCGGAGCAGCTTCCCACCACGACACACACAAAGACACACTGCACTATCCTGAATGATGTGGTATTGAAATCGAGGGTGGGTTATGTTACATCAGTAACATCACAGCGGGGGGAGAGCATGTCACATTCAAAGGACTTGTAGGGATGACATCGTATCTGGAGGCGCTGTGAAATGAAATCCGCCTTACACACACCTGCATGTGTGAGTCTTTGAAAAAAAAACCACTTGATCATCTGTAAAATACTAGTTGATAACCCTCGTTTTAAAATACCAATGAGGTTATGGAGCAGCACCACTGACGTAAGTCACACACCGAGTTTACGTCCCGCTGCTCAGATGACATGATGCTGTTTTCTGTCGTTTGATATATGGTGGAGTCATAGTTCGGTCATAATGTTATATTTTAGCTGTTTGATGAAAGGTGCTGAAAGCCAAAGCTGTGATGAGATATTTAATGAGCAATTTAACTCTCCATCATGTCTGCTTTTGTCGTTAATAGGATTACATGAAAACTACTGAACAGAGTTCTATGACAGCTGGTGTGAGAATAGATCACATTAATGTGTGGTGCAGGTCTTGATAAAGCAGCCGATCCATGAATTTTCTTTCCCTTATTTCCTTTTCTTTTTAATAGGTTATGGAATTCAATTCAAATTGAATTGGATCCAATATGGATCCGATAGATTTATTATATCATTTCTTACCAAAGAATGATAAATCATTATGACATAAAAAGGATTTTACAAGGCTGATTATCTACATCCTGCACTCATTGTGCTGCCAGCTTATATTGCAGGAATTGTTGGTTGCTGTTCTAAATTTACTATTCCAACATCCGGTGAGGAGAAAAAAGTTGACTGTAAAATCTCATTCACAGGCTGTCCGTATTGAGACGATCAAATCTTTCTCCAGAATCATTTATACCCAGAAACATGTTGAACACAGTAAAATAATGTAAAAAAAAAAAAACCCAACAGGCTCAGAGCAGGTCTCTGCTGATAAAGACACTTACGTGCATAGTGCATTACAAGTGAAGACTGACCTGTTATGTTTGATTCTAAACTAATTTAGTCGACTGGGGTCTGTACTGATTCCACATTAAGCCATTGAGTGTTCATCCACATGGATCACATGACATTGTTGGTATTTGGTTAAGCCGGTGTAGTTTGGCAAAGCAGAGGAACACGCACTGGGATACGATATGACTGGGCAAACGGACTGGGTGGCTCCCATTAGGTATGTAGGACTGGTGGTATAATCGTAAGAATATCTATTTGAATGGAGCGCATACAACAGAACTGAGGAATAAATAAGGGGGTAATCAATTCTAATGTTGTGATTTCCTGTCAGTATTTTCTCAATTTCTGTCTATTTTCCGTTGCACCTATCTGGTCCTATGGTTTCAATCTCACTGCACCACTATGTTCCCTGTCTTCTTAGGTTTTTCAAAGTTGACTTGGTTGACAATTTTGCCTGCCCGTCCTGTTTTGGATTTGATGCCTTGATCATTTAATATATATGATTTTTTTTTTTTCAAAATGAAGGAATATCTGGATTGATCAGGCTATATTGTTCTCGGTACAGTATAAGTTTTTACCTTTCACAGAGTCATAAAATATGTCTGACTGACTGACTGAATCTGTATTAATCGTGGCTATGCCACGTCTCCCTTGCCTCCCCCACCACATTATTACCATACTGTGTCTCGTGACATACTGACCCCTGCACATATTTCTATCTCCAAAATCAGGATTTTGATCTGGATCCAACTGCATCATGACTTATCAATGACTGATCGTTTGTGTCTGACCTGGAAAGATTTTATAACAATACAATAAAATACTAATATTTGAGTTTTGAACTGCCAGGCAGAAGGCCTACAGGAAGACCAAAGAGGAGGTTTATGGATGTAGTGAAAGAGGACATGATGGTAGTTGGTGTGAGAGAAGAGGATGCAGAAGACAGGGTTAGATGGAGGCAACTGATTCACTGTGGCGACCCCTGAAGGGAAAAGCCGAAAGGAAAAGAAGAAGACAGTAAAAGACTGTTCAAAGGTCCTACAGTGTCTCACTGTGTTCAATAAAGTGGAAAAAGGGATCCATAATGGTATCAGTACCCGGATTTGCAATAAAATATAATCAATTCTTCCTTGCCCTGTGATCTTCCACTGTACCTCTGCTGACAGCGGTACTAACTCACAGCATAGGACGAGATTTATTTATGTTTTAAGGTTCTGCTCTTCATGACTGTGTGATCAGTCTCTGGACCCCCTCCAACATGGTGCCCATTACTCATAAACAGCCGGTCTGTGACTGGCAGGTCTGAGATGGTCTGCTTTCACCCCGGCTTCCACAGAGGCTGCAATTAGCCTGTCTGTTTCAGGTGGGGTGGAAGAAGAGAAAGAAGCCAGAACAAGGAGCAAGCTTATCTCAAAAGCTCAGGGCATGAGGGGTGAGACATTTGTGAAAAAGTAGAGGACTACAAATGATTCTTCAGATTTTAATTTGATTTCTATTGGCAGAAAAAGGACCCAAAAAATCAGAGCGTCGCAGGGAGTTCCCTCCAGAAGATCTGTCAAGGTTAAAGAACAAACTAGCTGGGAAAATGTCTCTCTTTTGAACATGAACACCATGTTTCCCCAACCGTAACCCACATTCTGTCCACTCCAAACACACACACACACACACACACACACACATTACGACAGACACACACACACACTCACTACCACTGCAGTTTTCAGTTAAAGTCCGTGTACTTCTCTTTTGTTCCTTAACACTCAAACACCCACTCCATCCCAGATCCTTGGTTTTGTACTAACGTGTTCCAGAGCATCAAACCAGAACCACATTTTATGAATGAATGAGTGATCCAAAGATAAAAGGCCATTTTATCCCATTAAGGACCACCAGTCAACACAGACTGGCAGTGGACGAAACCAACACTTCAAGGTATAATTGTCAAATTATCCACTGCACGATTGATGCTGCAGATGTTCATCCCAGTGAAGAATCTTATACCTTGTGGTAACACTTGTAGGAAATCTGGACACTTGCATGTTCAAGACGTAACCAAGCCAAGTTCAGGCCGCTTCTCCTTCAGGTGACCTGTTACCTCTTTCCCTGAATGCATTAACCCTTGTGTTTATTCACCCTGAAGCTGGATTTGCACCTCCAGACTCCAGAAATTTGTGCAGCACCTGAGGCCCCAATCTGATCTGATCTAAAAACATTACCCTAATTCTTACCTCAACATCACACCAACGGCTGCAGTCCACTGCACTCAGGCACGGAAGCCATTTGACACAGAGCTTTTTAAAATCAGAGAGTTGCAAATGGTGACAGGGGACTTTTCAATAATTAATTTTTGAGTGTGACTTGTCATGCATAGTTGAACTGCTTCTAAGAGAGTCACACAAAAAGATATGCGTGCATTTCAAAGCTAAAGCCATTTAGGGCAGATGTTTGTGTGGAGTTATTTGGATTGCTCTTTTGCGTGCAAGTATGTTTGTCCACCCAAAATCCGCTTGAGCAACCAAATTCCACCGTCTGTGGTTACAGGCCCTACTGATGGAGGTACCACCCAGGAGCCTGCCTGAATGGTGGCAAATAACCAAGTCTCTCCCATGCACACCAACATGCTCGGCACGGACAAACACATATCTGTGTGCTAAGGCGTATGCATGCAATTTTCCTGCATTTCAAAGAGACTTTGTTTATTTGGAATCAGATCATTAAAGGCAGCATCACGCAAGGACCGTCTTTCCTGAAAAAGAATGCACTCACAGACACACTTTTGCTAACATGTGCTCTTAACACACTCAATATTTTAAGTGTTTATGTCAATGTCTCCCAAAACAAATACCTGAATGGGTGTAGCCTTATAGATGCATCAGCTATTGTAGTTAACTATAAATTACAATGGACATCACACTCAGTTTGGTAACTTTAATTGTTCTGTCTTTTTTGTTTCTTATGGCTTTAATGGTTGTTAATAATGATGTTGCCCGTAATCCCTCACGACACATTTCTTATGTGTATTTGCTCTGTTTTTGCTTTATTGTGATCTGACTTTATTTGCTGTGCTCAGCTCATGCTAGCTCTGTTCAGGCCATGCTCCTTGTTTTAACTGTGCCTGCCTTTGTGCCTGCAAACCACCTGTTGGACAACACAACAATGGTTTGGATGCAGGATGCCAAGATGTCCTTTCCCAAACCTGTGAATAGTCACTAACAAATTTAAAAATTTACACATGTTTACGGCAGCTTTGTTCATTTCTTTTAGCCTTAGTATAGCGTGTCAAGAAAGTTAGACGTTTATCACAGTCGCATGAGCGTGAAATAGGCGTCCATACCCTCCAGCAAACACACTCTCAGGTAGCTTCACGCTCAGACAATCTCTTTCAGATCAGAAAAGTGCATTCAGCAATCTGAAATAAAAAATAAAACAGGAAGGTCAGCCTGGTGCTATATCACGCTCTCAGCTTCTTATTTCCCAATCACACTCATCTTTTACATGACTGATTTTGACTGCATGGTATTCTCCAATAACGTTTTACTAATCAGAGAATCACACACCAACACAGAGGATGGAATGTAGTCAATGCTGTGTGATGTAAATGGTGCTTTTGCATGATTGCTCCTTAAGCCTTATAAATACCGTTTCATTCGTATTTATAATTTTTTTTAGTCAAAAGTCACATTTTTGTTGGTTTGAGGAACTCAACCTGTAGGGTGCTTGAGTTCACGTCAGCTCCTTGAAACATTCTCAACAGTGTTTTATAAAGTTGTGCTTTTGCAATACTTATTTTAGGATTATTGTTAAAAACCTGATTCTGCACTGATGACATGTTTCAGAAGAAGAAAATAAACCATTACAGAGCAGTAAAACGTGGCTGCAGTGTATAGGAGCCTTTCATTAATTTAATGCCTGTTGCTACAGTCAGCATGGGTTTAATTTTGATATAAACATGTCTAACCATTTATTGCGCTATATTGGTTGCAGACAGATTGAACCAGTTTTATTTATAGTTTTGGTGAGTGTGCTGATGAGACGAGTCAGAGAAAAAGTCATCCTATACCCACTTAGCTTATTAAAGCTGCACAAGGAACAAAGCGGATTTTTGTATAAAAAAGCTCATTATTTAAAACACGTGTAAAATATGAAATTTCTATATTAGGGATTATGTAATATGAGGACCATTTCCAAAACATGCTGTGCATTTATGTTTTTAATGATAGCTTCTGGTGCAACATGAGGAATAAGACAAACATGGATGTTTGGTTAGGTGATGTAAATACCCTTCATGAGTGGGGTACATATCTTTATTAGCTCTGCAGTGCAGATGCAAAAACATTTAATGGGATAAGGTAGGATTATAGTGTTACAGACAACAGACTACAAGTTCTAAACCCTTTCCGAGCCTCTAAACCTGGGCTGACCCGGGCAGGAGAGACACGGGGCAGCTGGAGAATGAATCACCACCATGTGAATCCTGTCTGTTGTCTTTTTCTCTTTCTGTCGCTGTTTACATATCAGCATGTGTCCCCCATCCTTTTGCAATGAACATTGGACAAACACAGGGAAAAACTGACAGACTAGGAGATGGTTAAGTTGTTGTGTTTCGGACAAAGAGATGGAACAGCTGTCCCCATTTGTGAAAAGAAGAAGCTGAACCAGTAGAAGGAAATTCTCCCAATATCAACAGATCATTGAACATTTATAATGAGTAAATTCATTATTAGTGATGAGCATCAAGATTCTCACAAATAAAATGACTTAATTTGTAACTTTTGAAAAACGTTGTTGCTTCAGCCTCTTTGAAATTATAAAACAAAATGCATTTTTAGTCAAACTTATTTTTAATACTTTTTGGGGGGGTTTGTACGGGTATGTATGTGCATCAATTTAATTACTAATTTATTTCAGTTTCTGTCCTTTTCATTTTTGATGCTTTGTTGGATCTTCCTCTGTCAGTAAGAAGTTTGTTGTTGTTCGAAAAAAGAATTTACAGAAGAGACGGTTCCCTCCAGCTAATGTGGAAGCAAGAAGTTGACCTTTGCTACTTGCATGCTTCCTCTCCATACTGTGACCCCACGCACTCTTCCTTTACACTTAAATTTAATTTTCAGGAGGTGTATTAGGTATATGCAACACTAGAGGAATGGTGGAGTTAGGAGGTGGATGGATAGATGGATGTGAGTCCTGCGGTCGTACATGCAGAGTATCACATTCTGCTAGCTCTTTATTGCTCCCAGTTGTTGGCTTAAACAAAATGGGGTCTAGGGGGCGGGGGGGGGTCAGTCCAGCAAAAACCTTTGTGTTCACTGGGAGATTGCTAGCGAGAAATGTCACAGTGGCTAAATCAATGTGAAACAGAAAGAGCAGCTGGGGAATGGAAGAGTGTGTGTCGGTAAATGAAACTAAAAGTGATGCAGGAGTTTCTCGGGATGGATTTTGCTCATTTTTGCTCTGAATGTGAAACAGGGCAGCAAGAGACAAAAGGAGGAACGTGGTTCATGTGTGATTTTAACACGCAGAAACACTTGCAGCCGTTAAAAGTGTTGATGGAGAAATTGCTTCGAACTCAGTGAGGGGCAATCATGCTTGTCAGCTAAAATGCTGAATTTGCTTCAGTGTATTCATGTTAGGTTTTATGAGGTTGTGTTCATGTGCGTGCCTTTCTTAATGTGTGTTTGTGAGCTTATATACTAAATTCCCTCGAGTGAAAATCAAATTCTTAACCCTGTAAATGTGTCCATATGGTGGTTCTATTCTCAAACACATGAGCAAACTATGCAATGAATGTCATAACTCAGCATTTCCTACATAGAAACACAGTGCTAATGACAGAAACATAGCATCACACTCTCAGGTCTTAATATATAACCTAGCTAAGGACACAATTCAAGCAACAGGTATCAAAAGCAAAGTTAGGTTTAGCTGCTTATGTGTTTTTTACAACATAAATTTCACTTTTTTCGGTTGCAAAGCTGCAAAAGGAGGAAAAGAACTTAAGAACCTTCATTTATTGCCAAAGGATCCGAATATCCTACTTCTAAAACACTGATTTGCGATGGCTTTTCTCCAGAGCACTTAAAAATGTTTACACAAAAGAAAAAGTTTTTGCCACAAAGCTTATTTTGAAGCCAACCTCTAATTCATCCGTTTCTCCTGTGGAAACGATGAATACGTGTTGACATGTTGGTCAACCAGTGCTTCAGTCTGTCTTGTGTTATGTTTGTTGATGTCACCCAAACAAATCCGCAGCGTTTGATAGTATCAGCCAGTATTGGCCTGCTAACATCGAAGTTATGAATGTCAGATGCTAAAATGAGGTTTTAAATTACTTGGGGTTTAGGAAAGTTAAAGCAGTTTACCATAGAGCAATGCCCCTGACCTATGTCAAATAATGTGTGTTGTTTTATTGTTATCATTCATACAGAAGGTGCTGAGTTTGTTGTCCTTCAGAGTCATTTTCAGACACGTGACTGAATAACTCATATTACACATTGACATTGTGGAGCTCAGTGTTAGGGTTAGGGTTAATGTTAGGGTCAGGGTTACATTTATGGTAGGCAGCAAAATAGAAAGTCCAGCAGAAGGTTGTGTGTTTGATGATCACTTGAAGATAAGCAGGTATGCTTAGGCTGCAGACGAGCACTGGATCGGTGGATCTGGTTCCATCAGTGCTGCCAACTCTCCCAGGACGGGGGCCAGTGATGCAAAGATGGCTAAGGTGACCCGCTCTAAAGCCAGCAAACCAACTCTGTTACTGTATATCTAAGCCAGGATTAGGAAAGAATGGGGGAAATCTGGGGAAAATCTTCTAAACATTTGCAATTGATGTGCAGATATGAGATATGACTTCTTAGGGGTTCATCAGCATCAGGGCCGAATGTTATTATGGGTGAAGGTGTCCCATGACGTGACTCTCGGTATTACTCCACACCTGTGGCAGTGACGGATGACCTCATTCAGCACTTCCTCCCATCTTCACACTGCACTGTATCTTGGCTTGCCCTCTCACTCCTCCTTGAACAACCTCACTTCTAGTTTAGATTGTATGAACTTCTTCTTCACTTTCAAGAACTGAATTGTCTTCAAGTAGCGTAACCTCCGTTTGATGTTGATCACTGTCAGGCAATTTAAATGATTACAGTACATCCATGGAGTAAAACATGGTCTCTTTTTCATTTCTTGTCATTTTCACATCGATCATCCGATTCCTGCTGCAGAGATTCTTCTCTTTGCTGCCTTTGATTATGTAGAGAGTGACCAATCAGTCACTTTGCTTCCTACCCAATTTGAAGGTATTTTAGTTGATATTGTGGGCTAAATGCTATTGGCTCTATTCCAGCATGAGTTTGTGACATTTTCTGACTGACAATCCCATAAAGACACAGTAAATTAAGATTAACATCTAAACTAAATCACTATGTCTCATGCTCATTTCCCTGTATTTCATTATCCAATGCTATCTTATGAAATATGAACAGAAATAAGAAAGTACTTCCATACTTACATGAGTGTCCACACACACACACACACACACACACATACACACACACACACTGCTCCTCCGTGATGCTGTCTTTAATTCCTCCAGACAATATGCTCTACATCAGCCCGTCATCACCTTCACTTCCCTTCAACTCTGCCACTCCAAACCAATCTCACTCAAGCGCCTCGGTCACTATGACTCCCGCTCCTCCAGCATTTGCCGACCGACCTGTCAACATGCCGACGCTCGGCTTTCATGTCTCACATAAAGGCAGTAGGCATGGCCCCTGGCGATCCATATCCCATAATGAATATCCCCTCCAGAAGCACTTTACATGGCCGTTGACCATGTTGTACAAGGAGTTTTACAGGACTGTAAAGGCATCCATCCATCCATCCCTCCTGGCTCCCTTATTTTTAATGTGTTTTTGTTATATTTAAACCTCCTGCCAACATCAAGTGCATTATTTCCTTTGCTTTGTCTCTGCCAAGTCATTTTTCCACTGCCACTATGTTTCCTTCCGTACTTCCACTCCCAGGAACTTTAACCTGCTGTTTATTGCAGCGTAGGCTTCAGCAGAGGAAGTAGGGCCCTCGATGGAATATGGAGACTATTAATATAAATGTTACTACTGGCGAATTAGTGGCTGTATCAATTCTCCATTTTTACATTTTAATTTACCTGAAGAGTTTATGGCTGCTAAAAATGTCAAACTGCATCAGATTAAGAGCTAAAAAGGGTGCTGAAAAATGCAGTCCTGTGGTTCATGCTAGACTCAAAGCATAGCACAGGCAACAGTTGACTCATTTAAACCTGTTTCTTAATTACTTCAATTCCAAAGAAATTAATAGTGTATTGCTTTTGCGCAAATGAGTAAAAGAAGGATGAAAGCAGGAGAGGTAGACATGAGGAGGAGGTTTAGGAGCATGACTGAGCTCCATTTGAAGGGGTTGGCGAAGTAAGGAAGTGATTATGCCACTACAATAACCTCAATAATGACAATAGGGAAAACATGTCTGCAGCCACAACCACTTAGCATCAGGAACAGCACACAGTATGGCTCCTATTTCATTACATGGACAGGACTGAGTGTGGGAGGATGGGCGGATGGAAACGAGAGAAAGAAATAAGGTGTTACGCGCAGGAGGGTTTCTGCCCACAGAGAAGCAAGATTTAGTTAAGTCATAAAGTGGCTGTCAAACTTTCTTTCCTCCTATGGAGTTTATGTCAAACTTAGCTGGCTAACACGAAGGTCCAGTGTGAAAGCTCAAATCAGTATACACAATGATCACGTTGAACACTTTCTGTTTGGATGATAAAAGTAAAAAAATAATGCACAGAAGGAGAGAGCCTTTTCAAAACTGATTATTTATATTGAATGTACATGAGAAGAAAAAATACAAGTGAAAAAGTCCAGTGTCTTGTTTTAATGAACCTCACAGACCACCGCCATCAGTACCTCCACTTGTGCTGCCTTGTGTTTACTAGGGATATTTTTATGTCCTCCTTATCTGACTGTCACCAAGAATTTTGTGTTTTGTCAATTTTTTCCTGAAGATCAAACAAGACATGACTGTCCAGGCTCCAATCAACAGTATAGCAGCTAGTACAATACTATTTTCTAACAGTTGCTTAGGCAGAATAAATTGTCCACCTCTGAAAGGACACCTCTGTGTAATGAGCAGGAAACCCCTCACACAAATCAAGCGAGAGATTCTCCACAGCCGTCCTGCTATTTTTCATTGTTTTACCAACATGTCCATCACCACATGAAATGGTTTTACTAGAACAGAGCTGCTACACTACGTGGTCACAGGAAGATGGAATGATATTTATGAACTTGATTTTTATCCAGTGTGAGACGAGAATCCAAGGTCCAGTTGAATCCCAAGAATCCAGTTGGTTCAGTCTGAGGTGAAATCATAGGGCACATTTGGTTCTGGGTGTCACAGCTTTGTTTTTATTTCTAGCATCTTTAATGGCTCCTTGAATCATTTTTAGATGGACATTTTCGTAGTGTGCCAGCTCATGCGGGCTTCATGCAGACACAACACACAACCACCAGCAGTTAAACAGCAAGTTCTGCTCAGTTGTTTTCTGCTCGTCCATGCAGGGCTGATTTGGGGGTATTTATAGTTCTGTCTGTGTGTTTTCACAGGGCCTCCGGGGAAACGTGGAAGGATGGGAAGAAGAGGGGAACCCGGTAAGTGATGCTCCCCACCTGCTTTGTTTGTTTATTTGTCCTTTCTGACTTTTCCTGGAAGTCTCACTCTTTTATTTGCTCTTTTTTTTTTCCTGGGTGACTACATAGGTTTCAGGGCTTGTAAAGACAGTGACCCATGAGTCAGGCCAGTGGCTGATGGGCCGCAGTTGGCCTTACTCCCTGTCCTTTGCTATTTGCACTGAATCAGCCTTAACCTTGGCCCTGTGGTTGCACTAACTTTACACAGATGTTGGTCGTTCTCCCTGAGCGGTAGCAGCTGCAGTCGTACACGTCTAATAAGACTTTCCCATGCCAACATCAATACCCACCATTATTGTAATGCAGACCACAAAATAGTCATTGAGGGGAAAAAATAGTGCAGAAACATAACTCCTACTGCACAAAAGGTCCTCCTGACAGGCTAAACGTTTGACTCGAGGTTTCAGTCACATTCATTAAAATGGTGGTTGAGTCCGGTAGCATGACACTATTGTGATCTTATCTAAATGCGCGGACTGCAATTGTTCTGCAGGATATGTGTCAGATGCTAATACATTAAATGTGGTTGTGATTCATTGCTGTAGATGTTTAGGAGATCACTTCCTAGAAAGATGCTTACAAATCACTGTTAAACTTTAATTCTTCTTCTTTGTTTTACCAAGAAACGTCAAATTATCAAAGCAAAATAGCATAACTCAAATGAATAATTGCAAACTCTTGTTGTTTTTTTAATTAGATTTTTAATGCAGAATAATAAATTAGGGGAAACCAAACTAAACCATCATACCCTTTAGTGTCATATTAACTTAATGTTTTCATATTTCATTTTTGTTTCCCCTTCATGCTGAAGCAATGAAATTTTAAAAACAAATCGTAAATATATCATTCTATTTTCTTAAAGGCTCCATCATGTCCTACAACAGCTGAGCACTGTTATTCATACAGAGTTAAAATTGTATCTGCTGGCTTTAATTATTGGTTGTGATTATTTACAGCTGCATGACAGTGGATGTGGGACTGACCCCGTCCAACGCTGTGGCTTCCTGATGTGATTTTAATAGTTTCTGGACAACAATGGTAGCTGGGTTTTGGTGTTTCCATGGGATTTATTGACAATAAGACAAATATAGATTGTAACCACTTGTCCTTTATAATTACCTCCATCCTCCCATCGTCCAACGATCAACATAGATTACGCAAATCTTCTGCAGTTCCATCAGGCGATCACTAAAACGAGTAAATGACTGCTGGTCATCAAGGTGGTATGTATTTCCAGCCGCTTGGACTTTTGGAGGATTATCATTACGGAATGGTTTGCTGCTAAGGTTTCATCTCATTGGCTGCTCTATTTTAGGTTCAGAATGGTCTGTTTTGAAACAGGGAGATGTGGTCCTGTTTACTTTGTCTCTCATCTTGTTTCCGTTCACGTCTTTACATTTCAGCCTGTGCTGCAGCGGTTGAGGAGGGCTGTTACGCCATCCTCTAGGACAATGTTTTACAAGAGCAGGTTTCTGTCAAAGAAATAAATGAGAGTAGAGAGAAGAAACAGAAATGCAAACCTGAATAACAGGAAAGGGTTCAGACAGAGTAGCTGTCATCCTGTCTCCTTTATAAACCCTTTTTCTTTCCTCTTCCTTTGACATTTTTCTCTTTTATTTTCAGTCTCTTTCTTTCTGGTCTCCGCAATCTCACCTGTCTCAAGTTCAGTGGTTAAATCTGGCGTCTGAAGCCTGTGTTATTTACCCAACTGTCTAACCCAGGAGGTCCTGGGGTCTAGACACAGCTAGGCTTGATTGACTTTGTCTTCATGCCTCATAAACCCAGACACCTCTGTCTTCTTCCTCCTCTTACATCTCTCCTCCTCAACCGCCTTCATTTTTTGTTCCTCTTTCTGCTCACCCCAAAAATGTCCTGCCTTTTTGAATCAAACGGCCGACTTCAAGGCTCATGTAGATTCTGGTCACATTAGCATTTTTTTTTGTGTGTTTAAATAGTAACAGAACACCACAAATGTCCTGCTTCTCTCCAGAGGGATTCTGTTTTCAATCTTGAATCGTATGATGTTTAGTTTTGCATCTGACGAGCTCAGAAACAGAACTGCATTGGTGGCGTAACTCCAAATTGGGCCGTGTAATGTAATTCTGTTAACCACATACAGGCACAATGATTGGTTTTTTAGTTTAAATAAGATCAATTTAAAACAATTACTAATATAAAAGTCTTAATGGCAAAATGATATGTTCACTTTGTACAGGTCTGAGTGCGTTATTAGTGCTCAGCCTTGGACTTTTAAAAGAACATTCCTTTAAGACCAAGACAGAGAGAAGTCTTTGATCACTACTCTTGTTTTTGCTTCGTATGAAAAGCAGAGTGTACTTTTTTGCTGCCGAGACTCAACATCAGAGCATTTCAATCAGATCTGAGAGACTGCCCTGGAGAGATACCTAAGACATCTTTTTCATGATTTAAATGGGTGAATAGTTTGCAGCAAACTCCAATGTTTTCCCCAACTGTTTGTTCCCTATCTTATGCACCCATATCTTCTTAGGAAACAAAGTCTGGATATGACTTCATGTCCTAATGCAAAACATGACCCATTATCCAGAAGTCTGTTTATCATAACAGGGTCACCGCAAACTCCAAATGCAGTGGTTCTAATGAGCTTTTTCTGTACCATATTTACGGGGTTAATTGCAGTCATCATCTAACAAACCACATTGCATGTGCAGTTTTTTTGTTGTTTACCACTGTTCAGAGGAATTGATTGCTGTACAAACCAGATGTAAGCGTAGCACACTCGTGCTGTGCTTTATGTCACTAAATGTATGTAATGTACTTCTTTATTTATGCTTGATCTCTCTTTTTCTCTTGCAGGATCTCCTGTAAGTATGATTTTGTCTTGGTCAGGTAATATTAACACCAATATTTAGCTTTTCTTGTGGAAATCAACATGCAAACACAAACAAACATGCATGCTTTTATTTTATTTTCTACTCAAACTCTGATATTCTCCTGCTGCAGTAACACACAGACATACTAGTGTGTGTGTGTGTGTGTGTGTGTGTGTGTGTGTGTGTGTGTGCGTGCATGCGTGCGTGTGTGTGTGTGTGTGTTTCATATGGATGGTGAAGGAATGTTGAGATTGGCAGCGTGTCATCCTCTTCTGGGGGACCATTACTCCTGCTGACACATCCATGCACACATCAGATCAAACACACACATGAAAAAACTCTTGTCCTGACATGGAATTAATGATGCCCGCAGCATTTTTCCCATTTGAATTTAAATGTTCCAACCCTCCTAAAAAAAAAAATAGATCCATTATTGATTTTCTTTATATAATTTAAGATATTTGGTCGCATGTGGCACAGATCAGACATGCAGGAGGGCAAATTCTCCTGAACACGCCATAAACCTTTCCTGACTGTGCACCTGGTTTACACTGAGGGGGCATGAAACAACATATAATTTGTTTTCCTGATCCTGAACACATCCAAAGAGCAGCCTCCATCTCTTGGAGCTGGATGCAAGATGTGCTTTTTCAGTGACTGACACAGCCTGGCCTGTCAGCTGTAGTAGTTTAATTCATTTAAAACATTTATCATGTGTATCATTTCACATTTGTCTTCTTTAGAAGATTTTGATAATAATATACACAGCATGTTGTGTGCAGTTGTGGGTTCCTGCGCTAACCTGTCTAAATGCTTCATGCATTAATCTCTAACCTCACCAGGGCAAATCTGGACGGGATGGATACCCGGTAAATCTGATTTATTTTTTATTGCTCCACTGTTTATTTCAACCAATCACAACTCTAACTTTCTCTGTATTTATTCCACTCTTTCAGCTTTGAAATGCCTTTTTCTGTTTTCTTTCACTGTCTCTTGTCATTGGGGAAATTGTTTTCTCCTTGTCTTTTTATGCAGCCCTCACCATTTGCTGTTCACCAGTGATATATCCTGCCCCATAAAGTAAAAATAACACAAATACAAATGACATGTGCATTTAAACACATTCATACATTAGCATTCTGAGCTGGGAAGTCATGTTTTAAAAAAAGTACACAGAAAGACAATAAAACTAAAGCTCTCAGTTAGCCTCAGCATACCAATGAAAATATGAAGCATTCACCCACGTGGTGCCACATGGTCACCATGGGGATTACTGATGTTAATAAAGTAACTGCGTCCATCCAGAGCTACTGAATGCAAATCAGACACCTGATTTCTACCAGAGGCAAACCGCGACAAGACCGGTTCCTGTGATACCCAGAGATGCAGTGGCCTCTTGTGGAGAAAGTCTGTTATCTACCAGATGCCAGCGCTGAGATGAAACCACTCACGGCTCTGTGGCTGATTTGTGGTTCAGGCATGGCCAAAGTCTTGCCATCTAAAACAGACACACACCCGTACTGTTCATGTCATATTAGCAGATGGATTCAATGGATGTGGATGGTGAGCAGTTCTCATGAAGCATTAGAATGAGCTGAGTCGATATACAGGCGTGTTATATGTTCCAAATGATTCCTTCTGTCTTGTCGCCATGGTGACTCACAATGTACGGCTGGTGTTGTGCTCCACACAGCATCTTGTTGACTATTTTTGTTTGTCTTCAGGGTTTCATTCTGCTTTGGTTTGTTGTGTGTTTTTGGTAAGTTCATTACCCAGTCAGATTCCCAGTCTGCCAGGCAGTGCTCAGCTTTCCTTGACTGGAAATGTCTGCTGCTAATTACACACAGGTGGACTCGGAGAAGAGTGTGAACATTTTCGTTGGTTTGCCTGTGACTCCATTTATCCTTGTCACTGTCTTTATTAGAAAGCCCGAAGTTGTGGCACATGGTAGGTTTTTAAGCATTTAAGCAAATCATGTATTGTGTTACTTTAAAACTGCATAATCTGTTTAATCCCAGTCTAACTAGGATGAAAATCCCTCCTTACAGATCTATAATCATACAGATGCAAAAAATCTAAAAACGTTTGCTAAGTCCAAGTGAGTAACTCGCTCTACATGACGCATACGTGTAGTTAGGATGACAAAGCAAGCTGTGTGTATGAAGTTACAGTTGATTAATCACACTGGCAATTAACAGGGACAGCACATTATTTCATAAAGCAGCAACAGTGGTTATCAGGTTTCAAACGCTCCGGCTTAAATAGATCCATTCTTCCTGTTTGGTAGAAGTGTTTGTGTCTGTGTCCATATGTGCACATGTGTGTGTGTGAAATCCATCCAACAGCCCAACGTTTATCTGTAACAGAGGCCAGAGCTGTGGCCAGACAGTGTGTGTGTGTGTGTGTGTGTGTGTGTGTGTGTGTGTGTGTGTGTGTGTGTGTGTGTGTGTGTGTGTGTGTGTGTGTGTGTGTGTGTGTGTGTTTAAATCGTGCTGCTCATATGGAGAGGGCATGCTCACATCAACACAAATGAGTTAAGTCAGGTTCTGAGCGCTGCGGCGCTAACTGTGTCGTGCCAACACATGTTCTCTCTCTGTTTTCAACCTTCCAACACTTTCTATCTCACCTCTTTCACCCTTTAACCTAATCTTAACTTTAATCTTCTGTGGAGTTTTCATGTTCTTGTGTTGGCGAGGGTTCACTCCTGGTACACTGTTGTCCTCCCACAGTCCAAAAATGTTCAATCCTCTCTGTTGTGCCCCCCCCCCCCCACCACCACCACCACCACCACCACCACCTGTAACTGGTAATAGATACTAGATGCACTTTTCCAAGAATCAGTATCATGTTAGTATTTACATGTGGCGTGAGTTATTTTACCTCAGTGAAGGAATCAGAATACTTTTCCAGCACTGAGTATTGTGTTGGCTCTGTCGTGACAGTATGTGTGTGTGTTCATGTGTTGTACTTTATTCAGGTGGCATACACATGTCTAACGGTTCTACGTCTTCATTTGACTAATGCATGCAGCTTCATCGTCCACCAAAGCATTACTAAGATGATAAACAGTGTTAATGACATGTGGTTTGTGTGTTGGATCGTCGTGTGTGTGTGCGCGTGTGTGTGTGTGTGTATGTTTTCTCTCCTGGTGTAACCTCTGTCACGTCTTCCTCTCATAAATCACAGGAGAGGGAGTTGAGTTTCAGAAGTGAGTTTTCCTACTGTCAAATAATTAAAATCAGACAGACTGGTAGACCTGTGTGGAGGGGTAAACTCATGCCCACACACGCGCACACACACAGATCAGTTGATTATTCATATGCACAGTCACCAGCATAGCAACCACTAGTGTGTTTACTCTGAACTGCCATTGTGTGACAGGCAGAGGACCTCGCTCAGCATAAACTATCCAAGGCCTCCATTGTTCAGCCTCCCAGGCCTGAGAGCGTAGATTAAAGCCAGACAGTCACCCGACAACATGTCGGTAATTTTCTGTCTCAAAACACACAGTTCTCTGGTTCAGGATGTACATGCTACTTTCTTGAAATGTAATTCATCACAAGCTACATCCATGTATCCTTAACATCTTTGTCGCTGATGTGAAATAAATGCAATGAGAGATGAGGAGAAAAAAAATATTGTTTAAAAGGCAGATGAATCACTGCGAGAGAATTTCATCAAAGACTTGAGAAGTGAGGAAGTAGAACCAGGAGAGAGGAAGAGGTTCATAATCTCTCATCATGATTAATCTCATTGAGTTGAACGTGTGCGATACGTTACTACAGGATATGTGTGGGACGTCTGCTCTGATGTGCAGACACTGAGTTTTCACAATGCATCAACAATCACACCCCACTGCATAATTACCAGTCTGCACTGTAGGGAGTACAATAAAGATGGCATAGACACCTCTCACTCTGTTTCACTGGGATTAAAACCTGCACATATGCATGCATGAGCATGCACACACACACTCACAGACATAGACACAGACACGAGGCCTCCCGCAAGCCAAACCATTTTCCAGAAATTTGTTTAAAAGCCGTCTAATTGGTGGGAATGCTGAGTCAAGGCTTTTTTTATTATTTTATCTGCCAGAGGATGCTGCAGGACAAAACAGCAGTGTAGACATGAAATACACACATAAAACTTATCGCTTTATTTTCCTCACCAGGTTGGCTTTTTCACCACCATTTCTTGACATGAATCTATTTTCTTTTGTGCTCCTCTATCGATCCTCATTTCTTATTCAGTGTCTGACACACCTTGCACACTGTTGTGTATTCTGTATGTCCATACCATACCAGAGGTACAGTATGACCAAGCAGCTATCCAAAAAGACAATATCAAAGTCTAACCTCCCTCCCATGTTCCTGTTGTTGCTCTTTATCACATGAACCTGACTGACCCCTGTTTCCCTTGGCTTCTCTTTCGTCTAACCTCTGTTGCTTTTTTAAGTAAAGGTTATCCTATCAGACAGGCGGAGTGTCCTGGACTATTTTTGTTAATTTAGTTTTTCCTCAAGGCACTACACGGTAGTTTATCTGTTCTAATATATTGATATTCTGAGGCACACTGTAATTACTTCTTGCAAAGGAGGTAAAGTTTTTTGGTGGTTTTTGTTTACCTGACCGTTAGGAAATAACTCAAAACGCTATGAATGGATTTTGTTTAAATCTTTTTGAGAGTTAGATCACGGCTCATCGAAAAATCCATTGCATTTGTGGTGATGTGGCTCTTTATCCACAATTATTTAAAGGGTTTACAAACCTTTTGCTTTTACCTTCATGGATAACGCCTGGAATGCTTGGAGAGAAATTCCATGGTGATGTCCTTATATGATCCGGAGCACATCAAATATAAAAATCTACTCTATGTAGCTTTTAAAAGTGACATAAGAGAGAGCTGTGCAGTTCTCTTCCTGTGTGCTGAGGAGTTGTATGTTCATCCCATCAGCCACTGGTTTCTTTGCAGCAATAAATCAGTGTGTTTGTGCGTCAGGTTTGCAGCAGTCAATGACCTCATCGTTTGCATCTTATGCACTCGTCCTGATGAGTCCTAAAGAAGCCAGACCCTGATAAACACTGCCAGATGCAAAGATATCACTGCACACACACATGCACAGATGCATAGATCAAGAGACAAGGACTCACATAGGAGAAAAACGTCACTGCTGTATTTGTCGGCTTGTTCCAATTTTCACACTTGCCCTGCGTGACATGACAGCTGAGACGTGCTGCCTTTAATAGAGTGATGAAATTACAACTCAGCCTGAACTCTGTAGATCTATTGAAGGGAATACAGAACATTTCATCCTTCATCTTCACACTCCTCTCAGCTTTAGACAGTCTGGTGTTAAGTTATTGCTGTCTGATTGGTCCCAGTCATTTGTTCCACCCTGGTCTCAGTTACCTACTGCTCATTCCTCGATGCCTCTTAATCAAAAAGACGCCAGGTCCTAAGGTTAAGAATCTGAAAGGCTTTTTGCAGGTCTTTTATTTAAATTCCTTTTATAGAGACTAACCGCTTTAGTTTCTGAGGAGAATTTATAGCCATACTTCCTCATTAGAAGACTGAAGAGGGCAACTGATCAAATAAACTATTAAAGTGAGCGGCCTTCCCTCTGTCCTGCTTTTCCTCTTCCCGCCATACCTAGATGGCTTCTTCCATTCATCAGAGCAGGCGGGAATGACACTGCGGTAGGTTTGGGCAACAGGACCCAGCCTGGATAGCACCCGTGGGGCTGGTAGAGCAAGGAGATGAAGAGCAAAGCTCATCTTATGTAAGACCTACAAATTCAGAAAGGACAGTTGTTCATCATGGTTTCCAGTCGGGAGATCCAACAACTCTGTGAACGGGCAAGCAACCCAAGGGACGCAGTAAAAACTGTTAGCTTAAGATCAAGTACAGTTGTTAGAGAGAAAGTCAACATTGGTTTTACATCACATTTAATTGTTTTGTTGGAAAGTTTGAACCAAGAGCCAACAACTCGTCTTTTCTAAAGACGGGTTCTAAATGCCTGTGTCACAACCAAGTGTTGCTTTTCCGAGGAGGTCCAACGAATGCTTCCCTGTTTTTATTGAGGTAAACAAAGTGGAAGACTTCAGCTGCTGCTTCAGCACAGGGGGAGGTTAGACAGAAACTTTAAGATGCCTGTCCGAATATCTCATCACCACAAACACAGACATGGTTGATGTGGGGTTGTGGGGAGGATTTATCCAGCTGGATCAAATCCACTCACAGTGTCTGGTGCTGGACACAGCTCTTTAAATCTTAGAATAATTATAAACTACAACCACCAAGAAACATCTTTAATCCTGAGTTCTATGACTGTACACAAACAGAGCTAAATGGGGCAGGATATACAAAGAACCTTTATATCAATGAAAGCTCATTTGCCATTTTCCACTTCTGTGTCTTAAACTTTCCAGACTCTCTGGGCTTTCTCTGTGATTTAAAAGCTCACTTTTTACTCTTCTCACTTCGAGCGTTTGTCTTGTCAAATCCACTGTTTTCCCTAAGCTGAGATCATTTACGTTGTTTCCTCAGAGATAAACAGACAAGACTCAAATAATGTAAAATGATAACATAAATAATAATGTAAATTACAAATAAATGTTGCAAACAAATAAGGCATTCAGAGCAGAATTACAGTCACTATCCAATCATTTAGGAATAGATTTACACCTTTGGAGATGTTCTTATTCAGTAGTGTGCTGAGATGTATATAAGAATATTGATTCCACCACACCAGCTCAGAGAGGAGGGAGAGACAAAGCAGGCATTCCTTAGCAGAAAGACTGGAAACAGGGGAAATGGCTACCCTGCTTAAAGGTTGTAAAATTAACACCAGCAGAGTTTACTCCACACAAATACTGAAGTAACAAACATCAAATTGTGACATATCTACATGCCAGACTGTTTTGTCGCCAGTCACAATGATTAGGTAGTCTAACTTTGTGGCTTTTGTTGACAGATTGCAACAGAAATCACATTTGTCAAAATCTCAAATTGTTTTTTGTGTGTGTGTGTGATTTTTGTCATAATTTCTCTTTGTCTGCCTTCCACACAGGGTCCACTGGGACTTGATGGGAAACCAGTGAGTATTCCCATAATACGTAAAAACACTTAGCTCCTGTAACAGCTTCAAGTTACTGATATAGTTTAGTTTTAACTCTTGTCCTGCTTATCCTCTCAGGGTTTACCGGGTCCCAAGGGAAGCCAGGTACACCTTCACACACATTCATCTTGTTTGTTAAATAACAAACTGAATTCCTGCTCAGTGATTTCTAAATGTTAATCAAGATGGGTATTTGACCCCGTCAGTTTTTTTGGTTACTGTTCCCACGGGAACCTGACAAGCCCATGGTAGCCATGGTTTCTTGTTCCACCTCTTAAGTCATCATGGTGCTCACTGCCACAGGCAAATCATGGTTCAACTAAATCAAGTGCCGAAATCCCTTTCGCACTTCACCTCTGAGTCCCATCCATCACCCTTCCTGAAAACTCCACACTCATCCAGGTGCAGCATGAAAACAGATGAAGCGAAGAAGAGACGAGGAAGCTTTGAAACTCATTACTGTACCCTCTATCACCCCCCCCTCCTCCATTCATCTCTCTGTCCCTTCAACTATGACAAGGATTCGTCTCCTGAAATGTAAACCCCTTGCAGCATGATGAGGGCTGTTTGAACGGCTCCTCTCCAAACACCATTACAATGTTTTTTCCTGCAAAAGGAGAACTCAAGCTGGGTCGGTTGTTTAAGAGGACTCTCCCCATTACAGAGGTTCTGTCGTAAAACCCCAGCAGGTGTGGCATAGACCTCAGAGTCACTTAAGTACAGAAGGGATGTTGTGGGGAGATGAAAACAAGGAGAAGGATTGAAGTGGCAGGAAGATTTGACTGATGTTGACAGACAAAAGCTAGTGGTTTGTCAAAAGTAAGATCAAGGACATAACCATAATTTCAAAATGAAGATGGGCTCACGAATAAAGGTTAGTCGTCTATAAACAAAGGAAGGAGTAAGAAGAAAAGCTTTTTCACAAGGAAAGAAACTTTAAGACCAATGGTACACCTTCATGTTGAAATGTTCAGGGTTTAACTCTTTTAACCACTTTAATTATGGTTATAAATGATCCAAATAACATCCTACTCTTTGTTTAGTTGATCAAAATATGAACAGCTTAATGTAATGTAACATTAATGAGTGTTATTATATTTTAAACATAATGCAAAAAAAGAATGCCAGCCAAAAACACCTCCAGTAAAATTAAAACAAGGTAAAAAAAAAAAAAACAACAACTAGATGTTCAATATAAAATAAGGCCCTGCATTTAAAATTAAAAAGCAACCTTTCAAATTACTCATTTTTCCAATATTGAATCAAAACATCCAGTTTAAGGCTATCTAATGCTATCACACATGATGTCCTTTATCATCTCAGTCCAGTCACACATTAGTCAATTTATGCACATTTTAGAATCTTGACTAGAGTCAAATGTTTTTCAGTTTTGAGCTGTGTTTGGCCAGACAGCATGAGTCTGTTGTGATTATCCTGACAGGAAAATAAGATTAGAGAGAATAAACTGAAACTAAGATGTGAAAGTCTAGAATCATAATGACACACTTATAGTGAAAGTGTGTTTGTTGGCATTGAATTAAACCTCCGTCTCTCCTTTTCTTCAACTGGAGAGATTAGTGTGCACAAGCTGTCTGTCATCACATGACTAGTCACAAGTCAAACACTGTCTTCAGGTCTATACTCATAGTTTCAGCTCCAGTCCAGAGCAAATGCCTGCCAGACAGACAGATGAGATACAGAAGGGGGTTTCATGGCAGATTTAACAAAAAGGGAACCAAGTTAGAGCAGACTGGAGGAACCAGTGAGATACAGCTTTGCATGAGTGAAACAAGTCAAGACATGAAAATCTTAATTATTAAGTGGTCAGGCTGTGAGAGGTAAGATCTCCACACTGTGGTCCCTTTTGGAAAGATACAGGGCTGCGACCAGACCCTTGATGGAAAGTCTCCATGTTGTCTCTGCCTGTCTCCGTCACAATTACAGGCTGATTGTTAGTCAGTCTGCGGTTTGCGGTTCCATCCCAGGGACAGACGGAGAGATGGACGAAGGCTGAGCACAGCCGGATTGGCAGGGATTAGATCATCGGTCGGCCGGGTGTTCATAAAACAATGTCAGACCGTCCCACACCACTGTGTCTTACATACCGCGGGTGGATTGGCCAGTTTTTTTCTAGCATTCCATGTCAGAAGCATCTTAGGAGTTCCCCTCTGAGTGAGGGCTGCTGGAGGAGCAAAGGGATACTCTACTCCTTCTGTTTTATCTCCTCGCAAAACAGTTTTTATCTCTCAAAGATATTTCCAAAGGGATTCTTACTGCGAGCTCACATCACATGCTCTTATTTTGAAATTTGCTAAGACATCACCCCATGCTGCATTAAGTGATATTACTGCCTTAACGTTTGATTTGGGGCTTCCTGTTTTAGGCCTGTTGAGAAAGATGTAATGCACTGTGATGTATGTTATTCATGTGATAATTGTTCTTGACCAACTTTCTCCTCCCTCTCACAGGGGCCAGCCGGACCCAAGGGAGACAAGGTACGATTCGAATTGGATTTTAGCAGCGGTGAAAATGCATTTCTCTCATTAATTTACATGCAGAGCACTTCAGAATGACACAAATGTGAGTGCACACATTTTAACACAACCTCACAATTTCTCCCTTCACTCACCCCTCGTACAGCCATAGATTACATGTAGTTATGTAGGAGCTCATGTGTCTCCGCACATTCCCACGTCAAGACACTAAACAAGTTTACAGGCCTTCCGCAGGGCTCGATGATAGCCAGATGTTTTCCCGCTCTGTGCCTCTGCTCAAACTGTAATTGTAATGATCATGAGAGCTGCGAGAGCTGGCGAGAACTC
The DNA here is from genome assembly GCA_013358685.1 of Antennarius maculatus. NCBI lineage: Eukaryota > Metazoa > Chordata > Actinopteri > Lophiiformes > Antennariidae > Antennarius > Antennarius maculatus. The sequence continues at coordinate 11,816,238 of CM023614.1, read as the reverse complement.
CGTGTTGTTGTGCTCTGTGTTTATGTTTTTTTGATGTTGGATTTACACCAAGCAAATAGTGTCCAATAAACCCAACTACAAGAGCAACACCAGTGCGAACAGCATCTGTCAGACCAGGCTGTGGCTAACAAACGAACGGCACAGCGTTTGGAACACTAGTTCCCCTCATGTGTTAATACTAGTAGCACAGTGATGAAAACATGAGCAGATCATCAACATAGAAACATCAACCCCAACATGTGCATCGTCAGTCTTACTTCACCCACTGCACCACATCAGATGATTCCAATTGCGGTGCGCGTAATGATTCAGGGAGTAAATACCGACACGCTGAGATGGTTTGGGGACCAGTGACCTATGACTTGCTTCCTTCTTATACACAAGTATTAATTTTCCAATGTGATCGTCAAACATGCTCAACAGTATAGTTATCCTATGTCCTAGTGTGCAGTAATTGCTGACCATTGTTTTCTTGTTTTTTTTTGTTTTTCTCAGGGTGACCAAGGAGACATTGGGCCAAGGGTAAGTTGTGTATTCATTCTTTTCCGGAGAAGGTAAAACAAGATAATTTTGAATGTTCTATACAATTTTAAACTGACCGGACTGAATAGATTTTTCCGTTAATTGTCTTTTGTTCTTCAGCAGATCTTTTTGATTTGATAATGAGCTTCCTCTTAACCCTTCTTATCCACTTTCTGTCCTGTTCCACATGCTTTGTTATTTTCCGCCTCTGCCTCTTATTTGATGTTTGCTGTCTTTCAGGGTCAAGAGCTGTGCTTTTTGTCCTCCCATCATATTAAGAAGTTAATTTCCTTTCAAATTTGAAAAACAATCGTACCATGAAAAAAATGTGTTTTCACTTTGCTTTTGCCTTTCCATTGACAGAACAGACAGTATCGTAAATCTCGTCCCACACTGCTGAATAAACATACTACTTGATATTTGGGAAGTGTTCTGTTGAACCCATAAAATTTTCCTTCATCTAAATAATGATAGAAACATTTATACTTCAACATTCAAACTTAACGATTGGGGAAATGCACCAAAGCTGTCATCTAGACTGAACCACACAGTTTATCACACAGTTGTCACTGTTGTCTTTTTATGTGACATCCTTCCACCCACCATGGGATCTATGTAATTTATCTCTTTTTATTCACTGTGGTTTGACTTCTCAAACAACCCTAAAAAGACCCTCTCAATAGCCAGTACCCAGCCAATAAAGAAGCATTGCAGACTTTGTTGATGTTGACCCACCTTTGTTCATATGAAAGAAACAGCTAATCTTAATTTGCTTGATGACAGCATCTTAATTTATTGAGCTATTTATTTTTCAAAATACTCGCACTGATGTTCTCATTAGAATGCCTAGACCCCTTGGGTAGTCATTTCCTTTCTGTCATCATTAATTTTAAAATTATTTAGTAAGTATCCAGCAAATGTGTTTTGAATAGATGTGAAGGTCCATCTAAAAAAATTTCTGCTTGGCAATATTGTGATAATAGTGCATTAAAGATTCATGAGATAAGACTGGATTGAGCACAACTGAAATTTGACAGAGCTGCTCGATGGAACAATTTTTGATGTGATTCAAAACATTACAGAAATTCCTGATTTCTATTAAGGCTTGGGTCATTTGATTTCCCAGACTACCCCCTAGGATTTCAAGGCAGTAGTTTGTGAAAGAATCTTATATTTTGGCATTGGTAATTTTGGCAAATGGTAAATATTGCACTTGGACGAGGCCCCTGGAGCTTCAGTGTCCTTGGCTAACTGCAGCTGAAAACCTCAGTGGATTGTCCAGAAATCTCGGCTTGCATGAAAACAAACCCTTGCACCTCTGGAAGTACTGGAGCTGTGAATGAGGTTTGGTGCCGGTGATTAATTTCACAGATATGTTTACAGGGTTTAACAAAAGTGAAAGTGTTGATCTGAATGTTTAAGCCCAGTGAAAGTATAACCTCAGTGTGGGCATTAGTTATCCCCTCTGTCTAATATCAACACTGAACGCTGATTCCCCTCTGAACTTTGTAGAAAGATGAGAGAATAGATGTTAAAAAAAAAAACAGGAAGTGGCTATGAATCTCTGTCAACTCCTGACTTCCTGTCAATCCATCAATTTCTGTGCCTTTGTCAGGCTGAACCTGAAGCACAGGATAACAAAGTTGTTAAAAGACAATCAGATGTTATGGAGCCACCAAAAACAATGTGGAAAAAGGTCAGGAATAGTGTTGCATCCTTCTCCCAAGCAGCGTTCACTGAAAAGCATGAAGCTGGTAGCCATTTTTTCAAGCCTCTATATGCGGGGTATGTTGTGTTGAAAGGCAGGCCATTGACGGCAGTTTCATCCCATGCCAAAGCCTCCTGTTGCCTCCTCCAGAGAAATTTAAAAAAGGACATGGTTAGACGGGTCTCTGAGGGTGAATAGTTGTGTCTTAGTATCAGCTGAAGGTCTGATGAGCACGTGGTTAAGGGGAATCCCACTGTGAAAAAGACTATTCTCTAATGTTTAACAAGCATATGTCTATATGTCTCCATGGTGGGAACAGTGTGAATGAGTGAATATGACAGTTGGGAGAGAAGAGCATGAAGGCAAATAGAGGAAGAGTAGGGGTCTGTGGTGTCAGGGAAACCTCAGCTATAGAACGGGAATTCGACCATAGAAGCATTACTGTACTCCGATCTCTAGACAAACACCTGACAGACAATCACTGTTCCTGCCAGTCAGTTGGAAACAGCCAAGCTACCTACTGTATATCTGGATAGGGAATCATTAAATGGAACACGCTTAGACAAATCAATAATTAAATGTTTGAGGTAGAGAAAAATTCTTATTTAATTTGTACGATCTAGTGTATGCAGATGATGTGTTTTTGTTCTTTTGCAATTCTTTAGATATTTTCATAAATAATGTCATGGTACAATAACTTGTTCACCTTTCCCTTTCTGACTTCCTCTCTTCAGGGGCCTCCTAACTACAGTACATATGCAGGTCTGCATAGTAATCAGATTCTCACCGTCAAGGTTTGTTCCCTCAAGTAAACCAATTCTTAGTCCTCTCCTTCAGGCTGCTGACCTGACCATCCCTGCAGATAGAAGAGCAAAACATCCTTGTTGAACTTTCTCTTACAGCTTCAGACACTGATGATGTCTCATCTGTGGTTTTACTGTATTTCCCTCTTTATTGATTAATCGCTCTCTCTTCATGTTAATGATGGATTTCTGATCCTTTTACTCTTTTTTCTCTTCTCCCTCTCTTTTACAGTTAACCTCCCTCAACATACTCTACTTCTCTTTTAAGAATCTTTTTAATTCAGACTTGCTTTTATGCTTTCTTTCTACCTTGTGTCTCATCTGTATCTCAGATGGTCTTTCCAAGGTATGACCATGGCTTTCTCTCTGGAGAGCAGTCCAACAGCTTTCAGAGACGCTTTCTGAAGGTAGACTATGTCTAAGGCATGGATGCATGTTTTGCTCATTAACCAGGTGTTTTCGCCATGATCATCTATACATGTAGCTCCCTTCTTTCACACTTCTTCATCTTCCTATATATGTTTCATGGTTGGTTATTGGCTCAAAAACTGTCTCTGTTTGCTGACTTGCATGACTGCCATGAAGTAGAATTTTAAATTTAGAGGAAAGTTCTAAAGGAACCGCAAATAAGATAAACCTCTCAAAAAATTGCAGGCAGGCTCAAAAGAATGTGTACTTTTTGGTGCAAAAAGAACGAAGAGCTTTGTTGTTCACTGCTCACTTCAAGCCTGACCTCAATAAAGACACGATTATCAGTGCAAGGAAGTATACTTCTACTTTTGTATTTTTCCATGAAAGGACTTGGTGTACGATGTCTCCACAACAAAGCAAACCATAATGTACCACATGTTTGTAGAGATAGCAGGAACAGAGAAGTGTCACCATGTGACTTTAAAGACATCCCTTGGTCTAGAAGAGGAAGGAATTCAAGTTCTGTTTTGTATAAAATGAGTGTAAAAGTCTTCAGAAAGGGATGTGTTTCCACTTAGATGTAAATGCAGTGATGAAAGAATGTTTAATAGTTGGTGACGGCTCTGTTTTTGTATTGCAGCGGACAAACAGACAAGAAACACATTATTCATTGTAAATACCTCATATTCATTTAACAAGTCAACATGAATGTGTTCCACTCTTGAACTTATTGACAATTTAACTCCCTGGGTGAGGATTGCTTTCATTGGTCACTCTCCCTCCCACAGGAAAAAAACATATTTTATCCTAATTGAACTTGCATGCAGAGACCTACATTGTTGAGTCATATGTATTTGAAAGCTAAAGAAAAGAAGCCGACTGCAGTTTATCTCAGCTCATTTTTTATTTTTTAACCTATCGTTAACATTTTTACATTTTAGACCCCCAAACTCATCTCTTTGCATTGGTTCACATTTTGGTATTTTTAGCTTTTTTCAGCTATTTTCATTAAAATAAATATAATATCAGCATTATTAAACTTAAAAGCTGACAAAATTTCCAAGTTGTACTTGAATAATTTTTCTTGCTGCCCCAAGTGTCCAAAAAAAGTATATACTACTGAGCACCTTATCTTAAATATAGATCTACCCTTAGAGGCAGAAATTGATTAAAGAATTGATAGAAATGGAACGAATTGTTCATTGTCGTTTTAACATGGGGTATATATGTGTATAAGTGTGTGTATTCGAATGATTTCCTGTTGCCTTTCCTAAATCTTCCATTTCTCATTAGGGTGACCAAGGTCAGGCTGGACCTGCTGGCCCTCCTGGTCCTCCAGGTCCACCTGGTCCCCGAGGGCCCCCAGGGAACACGGGAAAAGATGGCCCACGTGGCCCTTCTGGAGAACCAGTAAGAGCTTCTCATCATGCAGACTGCTAAATGTGCACCCACTGCACAAACAATGCATCCTTAGACACCCACACACTCCATCTAGTTGTTATTTTTCTCTCCCATCATCATTCTCCACCAATTGGTCATTTTCTAAATAAGGTTACACCGCAAGAACGCAGTCACTTAAGACAACGCAGTCTTCAGGGACTGCCAATTGTTACCCCAATTGTGTTATCATAGGGTTCAGTTGCATTGTTCTCTGTTTGCCAGTGAGCTGTGGCTTACCTAAAAGCTCCCAGAATAGCAACTCTTCTCCTAGTTTCATCTGTTTTGTGTAAGAAACCAGCCACAAAGTTTGTGAGCACTTCCCACTCTCCCACCCTCCTACTACGATTGTGTCACCCCTCAAAGAGATATGGCGTTGTGGCAAGTTCATAGACAGTTTTCCGGCCACACTGAACAATTGGTGCTTTCTTTGCATGAGGCATTTGCTCAAAATTAATTTTCTGCTTCACAGTATTTAGTTTGCATGCAGTGACTGCTTGAAGATGTGGTTACAAAATGGAAGAGAGAGAAAGAGTTCATAGGGTAATTTTTTTATTTCATTCAAGCAAATAAATTAATGCTCTGCTACCCTCAACTGGCACAAGGTAGAAAAGTTCATGAAAAATGTTGCTTTCATTGTGGGTGACCTGAGAGCTCATGCAGAAGCACCAAAAGAGAAAGCCAGTACAGCTCAGGAAATTACTAGAAACAGATGGGTTCAAAGATGAGGCCCATCCTGTAACATAGTCAATTTAAGATGTATTTGCCAAGTAGATTAAAAGCTGTTACAAAACCCAAATGAGCAAAACAAGACAGAGTGGTGTAAAGAGCTACTCCATGTTGTGAGCAGATGTCTTTGTAGTTTTAGCAAAGAGAGAAATTTAGCAAGCCTGCCAGCCAGCCATGGCTTCACATGATATTTGTATATGATAGTTATATCAAATGTCTTAGTTGTGCGTGAACATAAATAATATTTGATCGTTTAACATGTAAGTTTGTGAGGACATTATGTCATCTAAATTCACCATGGTTTATATTTGAAAATGCATTACACATCTGAACGGATCTTCATCATCTTCTTCAGTCAGGATAAAAGAAGTGCCAAAAATTATTTGCAACGGTGATTTGCTTCCCACCACTTTGGGGGGGGAGATCAAAAGATGAGGAGCAGGTAAGGAGTGTGAGAAAGGATGTTAAAAGACCACTGGAGCAACTGAGGATGGCGATAAAAGAGGACCCCATAGCAGTGTAGAAGATCTGGGTGACAGTTTGTACATGCTGGTATAGAGTGGGAAGATGTAAAACAGCTGGGGAACATCTAAGTAGCTTCTTCACATTTTTGTGAAATGTGAGGAAAGCATGGAAGGTTAGCAACCTCCAATTTAAAGCAAGCATTTATTACTGTGCACTGAGTGATTGAGTAGACACAACTACTTCATACCCAAATGTGTTTGTGTCTGTGCTGTGAGAAGAAGGGGGACAGACAGATGTAAGGCTCTTGCATAATAGCCCAAGAATTCTGCCATCATGGATGACTTCATACAGATGAAGACATGTATTTGGAGTGGCAGAACCTCCATCTGGCCCTCACAAACATCAGCAGTGCATCTGTATACCTCCATTTGCCAAATCACAAATAGACTGATGTAGAAAGTGGACATATATCACTGTCATTGTTTGTGTTGGTAGGGGGGTTGGGTTTGTGTGGGAGTCATCTCTTATTAACCAAAACAAGCCAATAGGTTGTCTTGAGTTGATGAAGGCAGTGGGGTCTAACAGTTTAATACCTGATCTTCCACAGGTGTCGACTGAGATCTCACCACATTTTCACTCAAACTTAAGCCGTCAGTAAACCTTCAAGTCAAGCAAACTTTATCGAGTCATTTCCCCCCTTGTTTTCACTCTCTAACTGGATGGTTCATTAACGCAAGCCCATTCACTGGTCATGTCTTTAGCAGCTCTGACATCTAGTGGCCAAAGTGCTAAAATATTTCTTACAAATTTGACTGAAGTCAAAATAAGTGTTTGTTTGTTTTTTTTATTGTCCATTTTAGGGTTTTCCAGGGCGAGATGGTGCCGAGGTGAGGGTTCTATTAAATCAGCAAACATCTCAAGCAATGTTATCACTGATAAACTTCTATAAGTCTGATGCAATGGTTTGTTTTCTGTGGATTGTTTTGGTATAACCACGTATATTTGCACTTTAGGGTCCACAGGGAATGCCCGGGAAGCCGGTAAGACCATCATTAGAATACTGACCTTGACTCAAATAAATCATCCTACTTCTTGTCTTATTCATGTTCAATGCTGCTGCAGAAATAGCATTCTACCAAAGGTTTGTACTTTTCATCATTTTGCCATCAAACAACAGGGAGAAGATGGCGAGTCTGGCCAACCAGGACCACAAGGCCCTCCAGGAGTCAAGGTACAAAGAAGCTTTTTTATCAGTTACCATATCTTGTATTTTGGTTATTTTTATGTCTATCTGTGAAAGCATTGATCTTGAATATTAAGTGTGTTTTGAAACAGGGTGAGACAGGTAGAGGAGAAAAAGGAGAGAGTGGCATGGATGGACTTCCGGGATTGAAGGTAGAAGGGCTTTAAAAATATAAATATTAACACATAAATAAATGTTGTTCATAGTAGTTACATTATAAATGCACCCTAAATATATTATCTATATTCTTTCTGAGAGTCTTAATATAATATTTTAATCACACAGGGAGACAAAGGTGAAATAGGAGAGCAAGGACCCCAAGGACCCATGGTATGGATATTACTCTGAACGGTGACACTATGAAATCCTTCTGTTGTCATATTTAAAATTAGTACAAGTAGTCCTCAAACTACGAACACAATTGGTTACAAGAGGCTGTATGTAAGCCGCATTTTTCATCGTGCTGGTAGTGGCCACGATCAGGGGGACCGTGGCCAGTATCATCACTTGCCTTGTGCTTTTTGCCAATAGCTCAAGCACTAGGTTTTGCTTTATCAGCCATAGTAAACAGTAGCCTATCCAAGTGGAGTACAAAGCCTGACACGCTGAGATGCTCACAGAGACTATGAATGTCCATAAGCGTGACATTTGTATCTTGAGGACTACCTGTATTGTGTTCACCATTAGCTGTTGTAGTTCATGCATCTGAAATATTCTGTCTGTCTCTTCTTTAGGGTTATTCTGGTGAAAAAGGTGCCACAGGCTCCTCAGACATCATTGATTTCAACGGGAAGCTTCTTGACGCTTTCCAGGTGACTGATAATAAATTATCATGGAGACCAGATTGATCATGCATCACATAATCTATCAGACATCTGTCAATGAATTTAGACCTAGGCAACGGGGGGAAACCGAAATAACAGTGTGATAAGAAACCCATCTGAATGGTCCGTTTGAAAACTGAACATGTTGCTGTTTCTTCTTGACAGGCCATCAACACCATCAGTGTTTCGGTAATCTGTGGTCGTTTCTGCATGGTTTTCATAAAGTGATCAGTAACTAACACATTTTAATGTGTAGACCCACAAAGACTCACATAAGCACATACCTTTTATGTGCCCACATCTTAGCCCACCTGCTTCAGCCATTAGATCCAGCCAGTATGTTTCTGTAGATGTCCTCTAGCCACAACTGCATACTTCACATGTATTGGATGTCATTGTAGAAGCCACATCAAAAGAGACTTACTTTACTGGACTATCAGGCTCCCTTATGCATTCATTTGGGATAAAACACGCCACCAAATATGATACAGCTGTCCTGTTCTATCAGATAACGTAGCCTAAAAGGCATGCTTAATCACGCAGAAAAATCAACGGCCTTTGTTTCATTGTTACGAGTGTGTTTTTGTGTATCCAATGAGCCTCATGAGATACATTGCTATAACTTACTACAACGTAGCATGGTGTTATTTGTGTTGCTCCATGTCTCAGTCAATGTGCAAGGGTAGACACTGGAAATGATAGGAACCCCTCAGAGGTGCAACCATCTCAATTTCAAATCCCTTTGACTTTGATTCTACCATGTGCTGAGCTACATGCTAATAGCAGATGGCCGTCAACACCAAGCTGTGTATTTGATTAAAAAACACTGTGCACCAGACCCCCTTGGACCTGATCTAAAATGAGCTCCTGCATGCAATACCATAAGATGACTACAAAAGAGATTGTGTAAACATGAACTTGAGATCTTATCTTGAGCCTTCTGCCAATGTGGAACAATTGGTACCAAATCACACGCAATTTCTCAGTGAAAATTATACCTGTTGCTCATTGACCACCCAGTTGGTGTCATGGTCTATTCACGTGTTTATGTGAAAACCCATATTGGTTTAATTTGTGATGAAAGTTTAGATGGTGATAATTTGACCAAAAACAGTGACGCAGGGTATCATTCTGTTCTTTGTTGAAGTCTTTTATTTTACAGATTTTTTCTGTAATTGTATGAGAATGAATATATGTAAACATTTACTGGCTTCCTAAATTTAAATAAGAGATTTGTAAAAAGTTAAAAACACATGAAAGTGAGAGAAGCAGCATGCAAACCTTCTAGGATGTTAACTATTTGGGCAGTCAATCATCAACCAGCAAGAAAGACCGTCTAACATCAACACGAGCTTCGCTGTTAGTATTACATGCATTTTCATTTGTCTCATACTGTTTTAAAACAATCAAAAGATTTGAAAGTGATGCCAGACGGTTGTTTAGCACAAAGCCCATTGAGCACCGCTTTAAAATCTTTCTTAAGATGAGTGAACAAAGGAAGATATCAGCCGAGTTAAATGTAGGGTTTGTAGTCAAATCCATCAGATTCATTATATTGTTTTCATGTTTTCAACCACTACAGACAGATAATTCTCACAGCAAAGGATAACCTAAAGGGTAGAATTGAAGTTGTGCTCCTATTCATCAAAGACAGAAACCTGACTAAAACATCTAGCTGTTTTGCATCTCATAGATGTACCTGAGTTTGATAACAACATGTCACATTAGCTTAAAAGTGAAAACATACTCTGTTTTTTGCAAAATTTTTTCCATGACCCCCAAGTGGCCAAAATGAGATACTGCAGGAATAATATTGATAAATTGCAGTTAAGTGCATTTTAGTATAGTGTGTGCATCACTTACACAATTTCTGTATTTTCTCCAGGGACCACCTGGACCACCTGGACTCCCAGGCCCTCCAGGGGAAAAGGTAAGGGATTGCCAGTTTACTGCCATCAGTCAAAGGGTGAAGGGGAAACGGTGTTGTGATAAAACGTTTGTGTAGCGCTGTTCATCAACTGAACCCAAGACGCATGTCTTCTACCAGGGCGAACTTGGATTACCTGGACCCGCAGGATATGATGGAGAGATGGTATGGTCGCAAACAGGCAGAAAGTACATGCTGACTGTTTGAATGTCTTTGTGGATGTTGATGTTGATTTGAGCAATCAGTTTTCTTTCACTTCTCCTTGTAAAATTTGACATAATATACGTGTTTATTACTATTTCCATCCAGGGACCTAAAGGTGATGTGGGTGAGACAGGTCAACCCGGTGAAAGAGGAGAGAAGGGAGAGATGGGGCTGTCTGGGCCTACTGTAAGTAGTGAGCATGTTTTATGCAAACAAAAAACTAAAAGACTGAATAATCTGGAAGATTATCTTTCTCTTTGTGGATTAGGGCACAGATGGACAGAAAGGAGAGAAAGGTGACTGCAGAATGGACGACAACCTGGTGAGTCTTGCACACAGTTCTTCACATGAGTGTCACTCAAACAGGATACACACAGATCAGAGCAAACAACACCTTGCTAGGTCTTGCAGACATATGATGTCTTGAATCTGCATTACGCAGTCATGAAACAACTTAAAAAATGAGAGAGACCTAAATTCAAAAATCCTTATATTTTTGAATCTCGAAGATAAAACCAAAATCTACCTCTCTACAATGTTATCAAAAAAAGATAATCTGTGATATAAATATGCTTGATTGCTGGTGCTGGAGCCAAAACATCGTAAAACTCTGGTGCAGGTTTTTAAACAGGTGATTATACATAAATATGACTTGCAATAAATGTTAACTTTATGCTCCTGCATGACTCCTGTCATTTCGATGTTGCTCAGGTTCAGATGATTTCCCAACCTGGCCCGCCCGGCCCACCTGGCCCACCAGGGGTTCCTGGGTCTCCTGGAGCAACAGTGAGTACTTTTATCACTGTCCAAATCCATACTGAATAAAATCAGCTTGTTATTTCCGGTTGTGGATTTTAAATCTTGTTGCATGTTTTTTTAGGGACTTCATGGAATGCCAGGTCCAAAGGTAGGATCACTGGTTTCTAGTATGTGGTTAAGGTCATGACCTGTTCTGTTCTCAGAGTTTCTGTGGTCTCCTTTAGGGTGAGCCTGGATTCGGGATGAGGGGAGAAAAGGGTGACACAGGTGCTCCTGGACAGCAAGTAAGTGACACTGAGCCATGATTATTACTATATACATTATACAGTATGTGATGTGATAATCATGATAATGTTGTATTCTTACTGCAGGGGTCACAAGGCCTCCAGGGCCCACCAGGCCCTGCAGGGTTAGTGGGTCTTCCTGGTGCAAAGGGTGAAAAAGTAAGCAGCCGATTTCCTACTTGAGTGTTTTACTCTTCTGTTATTGTTATATTGGATTGTCGAATAAATAAACATTGTGATTTATGTTTGTGAATGTGTGTTCCAGGGCAGACTAGGAGAGCCTGGACTAGATGTGAGTTACTCAATCCAGAAAACAAACTCCTAGATACAGTAGTACCTTGAGATAGGAGTTTAATTTGCTTGTAACAAGTTTTTCCCATTTAAATTCATATTTAAATAACTAAAATCCTTTTAATCCATTCCAGCCTTGTAAAAAAAAGCACCAAATCGACTAAATTATGAAAAATAACATATTTTTTATCAACCAATAGGCATGCATACTCTTCCTGTGCATAATTAATGATGTAAAGCTATGTAAACAATGATAAAGTATGAAAAGAAAAGTAAAAGTCACAAGCTACATCGTTATTCTGTCGAAAACATGTGGGAAAGTATGAGATGCTCATAACTCGGATATGTCAAACAAAAATGTGGACAATGTGATGGATAATAACTCAAAAAGTTCGTATGTCGAGTCGCCCGTATGTCAACATACCACTGTATTTGAAGTGACTTTATTTGATTTTTTTTTTTTTTAATCATTTGACCTGTCTGTGCTTCTATGTCCAGGGTTTCCCAGGTATGATGGGAGAGAAAGGTGAACGAGGGGAAAGAGGAGATAAGGTTAGAACAGAACTCAGAAAGAAATGTTAAATTATCTTAAACCAATAAAATGCATTTCTAGACACTATTGTATTTTGCATGACATCTCCTGTGTTAGCAACACAAGGGACTCTTTGACATTTCGTAATGGCTTATTATGGTCTGTATGGTAAGTCTATGTGTATCTTTTTTTAACGTCATAGGGAGACAGGGGAACAGTGGGGAAGAGAGGTCTAAAGGGCCAGAAGGGAGAGCAGGGTCCTCCAGGCCTGGACCAGCCTTGTCCTGTGGTACGCTACCTCCACACACACACACGCCCACACACACACACACATACACACACACGCCCAAACACACACACACACACACACACACACACACACACTTGAAAAGATGTACTCTTCTTCCTCTTTCCTGTCATCTTGTAGAAACAGTGTATTTCTCTGCTTTGTTCCCTCAGTGCTTTCTGACATTTCTCTATTTTCCTCTAAGTTCCTTCCTCACTGTTTTGATAGTTTAACTGCCTCTTGCTGACAGGGTTGTCATGAGTCTAAAGGTCAGTCTGAAGAGGCAGGGCTTTCTTCCTCTCCCCCTGTTCCTCCTCCCGGCCCTGGGGCCCCTTGTCCTGTGGTAGAGTATCTCTGCATCTTTCCACCCTCTTCCTTATACATCTTCTTTTGATGTTGTATTTATTTCTTTTTCACATGTCTGTATTTTTTCTATATCTTTGTTTCGTATTTCTGTTTAAGTAAAAGTCAAGTAACAAGTGTTTGTTTAACAGTTTCCAGTATGTATCTCAAGCTAAGCAAACGAGCTACCCAGCTATAGCCTATGAGACTGTTAGTGGTACTTTCATCTAAAGAAAACAAATTAGAGCAAAGAAACACCGGATTACAAGTATGCATCACTTGATATCTTCTGTTTTTCTATACTTGTGCCATTCTTTCCTGCAGGGGCAGGATGGGCTGCCCATACCAGGCTGCTGGCACAAGGTGAGTGACGTTAAGTTGAACACTTTCTTTTACAGAGCATGAAATGGAATGGTTAGTATTTTATTGTCAGCCAGCTGCTGACAACCAGTTAACACTAACGTTATGTGCAATCAAAGAAAATGAGATTATTACTAATTATTATTACTGTACTTTACACTCAGTAATTGACTCTAATATGAAACAAGTGCTTTGTACCAGTCTCACACTCAGCAAACATCTTAATATTTTTGACTTTAATTATGATTTGGTCCTTTTTTAGAGCTTGTGCTTGGATTTCATTTGATGTCCACTAAATAATTAATCCTTACTGTTCTTCTGTTGCAGTGATAACTAACCAGCAGCATGGAATCTGTACATATTGATATGGTATATATTGGAATCGAATACTACATCAACAACCCACTCTTTTATTTTTCATAAAACATTTTACATAATATATTGAGATTTTATTTTTAACAAGAACATCTCTGGATCGACAGTATTATGAAGCCCTTTTCAGAACTCTGAGAAGAGTCCATTTGACTGCAGCTTGAAGAGGAGAAACTGAACTGGCAGTACGACTCTTCCCCTGAAGGACAGTCCAGATGACTGCTGGAGTGCATAACAGTCGAGCTGCTTTACTAACTGACTCACTGCCTGTAATCATGAATGCTGTATGGACATGATGGTGTGTACTCACCCAGTCTTGGATGAATGGATGCTTTGATGGATGGACAGATCTCCTGGCTGTGGCAGATGTGGGGGGATGTGGCTCTGTACTCTCCTCTTTTCTCTCTGTTTTCTAAAAGGAGGATATGGTGAGGCAGAAGCTAAAACGCAAGCGCCTCTCACAGCCCTGAAAGGGGGGAAGGCCACATGGACAGGCGGAGAGCACACGGGGAAGCAGAGTGAACATTTAGTGAACACTCAGAGCCTCCATTATACGGAAACCCTCCAGGAGCACCAGAGAGTGCATCACAGTTAATGATCTCCACATTCATCTGAGAAAAACACACACGTGTGGCTGGCGGAGATGTGGGAGTTTCTGACGTCACTGACACATAAGGAAGGATTTACTGCATGTAGAATTCAACATGTTGATCTCTTTTATGGCTCTTTTGTTGAAGATTTTCAGTGATTAAATGCATGATTTTAGTAAGGCACTGGGTTGTTTAGCATCCTGATAGCTTAAAAACTTGTGGTTCCCTTAACGAAATCACTGTAGATTAATTTTCTTTGGCAAAAAAGCAGACTTTATTATTTTGAAGAAGGCACCTTTCTATGGCTTACGCTGACGATGGTGACTTGTGTGACGTTTTGTTTATTTGCTTTATTGTTCCTTATTTTTGCCCGGTTACATTTAGCATTCCTGTGCATTGCCATGCTAGTGGAATACACAAGTAGTGACGTTTCAATGCCAGATCTGAAGGAACCACCCACAGTATTGCTGAAAAACAGTATTTCAGTTGCCTTCACCATACAGTGCCAGTCAAAGTATTTCCTTAAGAGTTTTCAGTGTAAAAGGTTTTTGAATGGTCATTATCCTGTAATCACTGATAACGTGTTTGATCAATGTTGTCAATTTCTCTGGACAAAGGTGTAAGTTGTTGCTGCTGACTTAAATGTGTGTCATTTCTTTTATATTTTTAATTCAATATTAATCATTTGTACTGAAGGACGTTGAGACTTTAGCATAGAATATGAATCAAGTTTATACACAACCAGTCATTTTTGGAATATTATTCATTTTTATCCAGCAATGTATTTCTGCAACTCAGTAAGTGTAAATTTGTGTGTGTGTGTGTGTGTGTGTGTGTGTGTGTGTGTGTGTGTGTGTGTGTGTGTGTGTGTGTGTGTGTGTCTTTGTGTGTGTGTGTGTGTGTGTGTGTGTGTGTGTGTGTGTGTGTGTGTGTGTGTGTGTGTGTGTGTGTGTGTGTGTGTGCGTGCGTGCGTGTGTGCGTGTGTGTGTGTAGTTTGATTTTCATTTTTTCACCTGTCACAAAAGTAAGTCTTTGCGTTGAGAAGACTTTTATTGCTGCGTTTTCTCAGATGAAATAATTTCCTGGTGCTTAAAGTTATTCTATGATTAGAGCTCTATCCAGCATATTCATATGTAAAAGTGCACACATGTCCTCAACTACTCATGCCTTATTCTTAAACACAGGAAAAAAAAACAATTTACTTTAGATTGTACTTTTATACATTAACATATTTTGTTACAGCTCAGATATTTCATGGATTGCCATCTGTTTCTGTTTGCACTTTTTATTTCAAGGAGTAATATTCAAGGAGTAATATTGAAACATGATTTTGTAAAAATCAGAATACATATTCAGATTAATCACTATTGACAATGTTCTCATTTTCAGCTTGAATAAGAACAAATATCAATTTGTTGTTTGGTTATATTCAGTTTATTATTTCTAGGATGCAATGCAAGCTGCTACACATTTACGACCATAATTCTTCAGTGCGGTTGTGGTAACATTTGCAAAAAATGGTTTTGATATTAGAATTTTGTGAAGTGTATTTTTGAAGCATTATTTCTGACAAGATCTTCAAAATAGTCTGAGGAACACAAGTAGATATAATAGATGATGTTATAGATGAAGCATTGTGAAAATGGAATATGTTATTAGAATTATATGATCTGTTCAAAGTAAAATGTTTCTGTTCAGTTTCATAATCACATAATGAATCACATAATGATAATGCCAACAACTTCCTTACAGTTGAACATAGCAACTAGCTGACCTGCAGACTGGAATGTGTTGTGTTGCAGTTTTCATGATGTAAGCGAGATATTGCTGCAGTGTTAGTTGGTTTTTAGGCCTGAAATGACAATTTGTAAAATAACCTCTTACCAGCTTTATTTTTGCTGAGCTCATGTCCAGATGAATTGCTGGTACAAAAAAAGTGGGATTTGTGTCGCGTGAGGTCTCATGAGGTGTCTTGACAGGAATCTGTTTGTCACTGCACCGCTCATTTCGGAAGTTAGGATAAACAAAAATCTCTCTGAGCTGCATATCATTAAACTTGGAATGAATAACTGAAGTACAGACATTTAGATGCATTTCAAAATGTCTGTTGAATGAGAAGTTAATTGAGTACCAGAATCATTTCACTGTGAATGCAACACTTGGCTTTATTTCACTGGAAACTGATGTATCTGTTACATCATTTTGTGTTTATTTCTTTTGCAGATTCAATCAGTTTCCATTTTAAGGCTGCATGGATTCAGTGAATGGTACAATGTCTGAGTATAGTTTGAGGTGTTGGCAACTCTTAAATCAAAGTATTAGTCTGTCATTGAATGCTTTTGGTTAGCATTCAACCATATGTATTTGGTTGTAAAAGAATTAAGCTATTTTTTTAATTATCTCAAATGTATAACATCCGGTCAACTAAAAATGCAGACTGAAATAAACATTGGTGTTGTTTTGTTTTTCCTTTGGCCATTAAACCATAATATCTTGATTATATGGTTTCATTTATTTTTATATCACTTGAATGTTAAGCTGTGTCAACAATGTGTATGTACACACACACACACACACACACACACACACACACACACACACACACACACACATACATATAGGGTGTAGAGGATGGAGCTACCAGGCCAAAGACAAGAAGACCAAAGGGAAGATGGATGGATGTAGTGAGGAAGACATGGGGGCAGTTGGTGTTAGAGGGGATGTAGAAGATGACATTTAAGAGGACGGGATGCTGTGGTGATCCCAAAAGGGACAGGCCGGAAGGCATTGAAGAAAAAGATATAGTACAGTATTGGTCAAAAAACAGAGGGGGGGAGGTTTATTAGTTTATATTATTTCACATGAAATGTAGGCTCTTTCATTTTGCTCCAGCAACTAAGAGAACATGATAGTTCATATATTGGATTTTGCTACCTCTGTGACCTCTCACCTTAACCATGTTTGGCAAATATTGAAATCAGAATATTAAGGGGCGGCACAGTGACACAGTGGGTAGCGCTGTCGCCACACAGCAAGGCAGTTCCGGGTTCGAGTCAAGCTCTGTGCGAAGTTTGCATGCTCTCCCCGTGTCTGTGTGAGTTCTCTCCGGTTTCTCCGGCTTCCTCCCGCCTCCAAAAACATGCACTTCAGGTTAATTGACCGGCTTCAGAGTGTGTGTTTGTCTCCAAGTGGCTCCGCATGGAGACAAACAGAGATCACGCCTGGAGTGGTCCCAGCCTCATGCACAAAGTCCGCTGGCACAGGCTCCAGCAACCCCACGACAGCAGAAGAAGAAGGTACTGACGATGAATGAATGAGATGAATGAATGAAATTGACAATTATTTTACCCACTTGACTATATGTTCATAGTATTATCCAGAGATAGACAAATCTTAATAGATTGTCTGTTAGTTAAATAGACATAACAAAATATAAAATCAAAGGAAATTTAACCGTGTATTTCCTACAGGTTACGTAGCGAGACAGAAAGGTGCACAAGGACAACTGGAATCTTGATCAAGCAGTGACATAAAACAACAGGCTTCATCTATTGTGAGTCTTTCATGTTTCGGAGCGTTTGCCTTCTCTCATAGCCTCCTCTTCATCAAATTCTCTTTATCTTTTCCGGGAGGAACCTCTGTGGTTCTCCTCTTCCTGCCCTTTGTTTAATGGACTAGGCAAAGGGTCTTCCTCGTCAACCTCATCAGCATCCTCATGTTCAGATGTACTGCCATCCGTGTTCTAAGCTTCGCTGTCAAATGAGCGGTCAATCTCGTACCGCCAACTAAGGTCATTACTGTCAACGCTGTCCTCGTCTTCAACACCTTCTGAATTATAATTACGCTCATCATTGAGGTTAGCATCATAAACATCAACGCTATTATCAACATTGTATACGCTGACATTTTCAACATTGTCTAAATTGTCAACGGTAAAGTTGTTCTCAGTAAAATGGGCGGGGAGCTCTAGAAAGGCCTGCACGCCTTGTGCATTTTCATGATTATTTTGATATTGGTTAATAATAATGTTCCAGGCCCACTGCCACTCGTCCTCAGGACCCCCGATGATCACAATGATCCACAAGTATTCATCAACATCGGACATATCTGCAAGGCCAGTTAGAGAATTATGTTACTATTAAAATACATGGAGACACAATGAAAATCAGTTTACATGAAATACTTATTGGACAAAGAAGCCTGTGTGAAATAAGGAAACCACTCCCTAGTATGTATGTCTGGTATATGTATGTAATCTGTATATGTATATATATATGTATATGTATGTAATCTGGCTCCTCTTCCTTTCTACCATTAACCCACTTCATCTAACCTTGCAATTATATTTTAAACCAATGCATTATTCCAACACTAACCATCATCACATGTACCTAGATCATTAAATGCAACTACAATTATCAAGTAACTTGTCTACACAGCTAAAGAGTTTATATATATTTTCATGGATCAAAGCAAAGTTCTCTGCTCTGATCTGAACAGACTTCCAATACCTCTTTGAAGGCACCAAGATATCACATCATCATCAGTTAGTTAGTTAGTTAGTTAGTTAGTTAGTTAGTTAGTTAGTTAGTTAGTTAGTTATGAGCACTCAGAGTAAACCTTTCCAAAATGTTAGTTATGTCACCACACAGCAAGGCGGTTCGAGTTTGCATGTTCTCCCCATGTCTGCGTGGGTTCTGTCTGGGTTCTCCGGCTTCCTCCCACCTCCAAAAACATGCACTTCAGTTGAACTGGCCGGTTTCAAATTGTCCATAGGTGTGAGTGTGTGTGCAAGTGTGTTTGTCTACCCTTCATGCCTCGGTGGTGCGCCGGCGTCACGCCCGGAGTGTCCCCCGCCTCACTCCCCAAGTCCACTGGTATAGGCTCCGGCAACCCTGCAACCCACAACAGCAGACAAAGTGGGTACTGAAGATGAATGAATAAATATGAATGTCCAACTGTTCATTGTTTAGGCTCAAACAGCTAAAATTAACCTAAAAAGAATGAGACAGTTTATTGTTTTTTATGATTAAAAAAAAACCATTCCCCGTTTTTTTTTACCTATTGCACCCTGTAAATACAGTACATGTGAATACAGTGTGTGTGTGTGTGTGTGTGCGTGTGCGTGTGTGCGTGCGTGCGTGCACGCTGTCATTAAGACAGTGTGTTTCCCAATAAGTCATAAGTGTGCTCTTTTATATTTTTTATCAAACAAATACAGTAATTTTTACAAAATTGTTCTCATATTTCTCCCATTGTTAGAGATGAATGAGCTCATTGTCTCTAAGACTAAACAATAGGTGACATGATTAATTCCAGTTGTCTCATGCGGAGGTGAACATTAACATCTGCTTAACTGTTTACAGCAACTCTTACCTTATATGTTTTGAATATAATTATTTTCAAATTATCTTAAGTTTGTAATTTAGTATGTGACTATTTAATTGGAGCAGAATTTGTTATGTTATCAACAATGTGATCCGTGTGTCACACACCAGAAAACATATTACAACCTGAGGTATCAGCTATACAGTGGTGGGGCAGACAATGCTTCAACTGATTTCCTTCAAAGAATTAAGGTGATATAAACATAGAAGGCAGAATCTGTGCAGAGTTTGTATGTTCTCCCCTTCTCTGTGTGGATTCTGTCTGGGTTCTCCAGCTTCCTCCCACTTCCAAAAACATACAAATTAGGTGAATTGTTTGATTCGGAATTGTCCGTTAGTGTGAGTGGGTGTCTGCCCCTGTGTGTGGCCCTGCATTGAGCTGGCATGTCATCAGGGTTGTACCCCACAAAATGAATGAATGAATGAATGAATGAATGAATGAATGAATGAATGAGCACACAGGAGTATGTAGTAACTGACAGACTCCAGAGGATGGCAGTAATGGGACAAGTTGAA
The DNA here is from genome assembly GCA_013358685.1 of Antennarius maculatus. Classification (NCBI taxonomy): domain Eukaryota; kingdom Metazoa; phylum Chordata; class Actinopteri; order Lophiiformes; family Antennariidae; genus Antennarius; species Antennarius maculatus. The sequence continues at coordinate 11,796,246 of CM023614.1, read as the reverse complement.
TGCAGGACACGGTTAAAATACACAGTAGAAGAATACATTTCTTCTGAACAGGAGCAAGTGTCGCTTCTACATCAAGATCATACTCTAATCCACATTCCAAATGTTTGCTTTACAACGTAAATACGTGAGCCACACATAAATACGAAAGTGCAGGGAGTAGGGAAGCTTCAAAGGAAAGGCTGGTGAAGGTTATCAAAAGTGAAGATTTTTAATAACTAATTACATTCAACAAAGATTTTAAGCATTTTATACTTGCAACAGATATGTTATTTTGTGAAAACAGAGAAATTCTGCGGGGATATGCATTGGTCAAGAAGCTGAGACAGTGTTTGAGGTTGTGTTTGTTAGTATACATGTACTGTATTTACATGCATTTATAGTTATATTTCAATTCATTTATGAAGTAAAATACAATTTTGTGTTCTGTTCATATTAATCTGTGGCATATATCCATGATGATAAGAAGAAAATTTTTTAGATCGCATTTCTAAATCAACCAGAACCTGAGATGTATGTACCTCAGATGTTGACGTAGTGTTAAGAATTGCGCAAAAACTGTAAAAAGTTTGACGAAACAAAAACCAAGCCAAGATGTGCGAATATTTCAGGCGAGGCGGAGTCAATGGGGTTGATATCAGTGAAGAGTTCCAAGGGTTGTTTAGTCTAGAAAGTTTTTATACGACATCATATTTTAATGATATATTCTTAATTCATTAAGTGCACAATTTATCAATTACTGTATTTATAAAAATATTTTTTCTTAAAATGCAACTTAAACTGTGATTACTTCATCACAATAACGTGACTGCACACGTTTGTCCGGCATTTCCCAGAATCCTTTGCGGGTGTGCTTCTGCGCTCCTCATAGCTTTCGCATCCGGGTCGCGACTTCCTTTTCCTCTGAGCGTAGATGCGACGAGGACTTAGGTGATTCGGAACCTCTGAAAAATCCGACTCCATCCGCGGTAAAGGCACCACCGAACGTCGCGAACATGACCGAGCAGATGACAGTGAGGGGTACCCTGAAGGGTCACAATGGATGGGTCACCCAGATTGCCACTACGCCCCAGTATCCCGACATGATTCTGTCCGCGTCCCGAGGTGAGGTTCCCCCTAGCCGGCAACGCCAACATGGCTACTCGATAGCCTACGTCAGCTAGGTGTTGGGTTGCCGTAGCGTAAATTTAGCGACGATGTTGGAGTTAGTGCCATAATAAAGTGGTTAATATAAGGTGACGCCACGAATCCAGACGTTCTACGGGTGTTTTTTGTCGACATCAGTAACTTCAACTGGAAAGAGGCCGGTTAGCTATGCTAGCTAACACTGAATTCAAATGAAGTGTAATCAGATGGCCACATTATTCCTATAGCAAGAGGGCAACATCAAGCGTAATTGAATATGTGGAATTTGCAATAACACACCTTTATGGTGTTCAAGATCCTTGTGCCGGATAGTATATTTCTTTTTTAGGTGCATTTGACAACGTGTGGAGTACATGTGAATGTCCATAGCAATGAATGAAATAATTGGGTCTTATAAACATGTTTGTTTTTCAGACAAGTCTATCATTATGTGGAAGCTGACCCGCGATGACACAAACTATGGGTGTCCCCAGCGCTCTCTGAAGGGTCACTGTCACTTCGTTAGTGATGTTGTCATTTCCTCCGATGGACAGTTTGCTCTGTCTGGTGCCTGGGATTCAACCCTACGCCTGTGGGACCTCAGCTCGTAAGTTCAAAGGATTGGAGATGAACTGAAGGTGGTCTAATGTTTAGGGTTGGTTGTCTCTCCCAGTGGCCTGTTGGCAACTTGTCTTGGTTTTAGTCTTTGCTAGGAATTCTGAATGCATGGACTATCTTATGAGTCTAACTGTCGTGGGAAAATGAGGTGAACTATGTCTGCATAGGTTTGGTCAAGGTTTAACTCTTATCCTCAACCCGGAGTAACTTGACTAAAAATTACATTTTCTCAACCTGTAACAGTAAGTTGACTTCTTTAATGTAAGTTTATCTTTAAATATCGACCATTAGTCAAGCTACACCTGATAAAATGTCAGTCTTTAAGAGACAGTAATAAATACGTACTTTGCCATACATTTTGTTTCTTTGCACTAAATCAATATAGCTTGCATAGAACGAGTCATCAGATGTTCAAATGAATTGTATAACTTTGCTTGTATTACTTGTTGTACTTCACTAATTTGCTGGAAATATTTTCATTTTAGTTGGCTTTTTATTCTACATAATCCAAACAATATGTAAGCTCTGTATGTCTTATTTAAAAGGTTTTGCAGTGTAAACACAAACACAATTTTTGGTGACATGTTGTCTCTGGTGTTACTGTCTGTAATTACATTAATATTAGACTTGTTCATACTTGGTACACTTCAGTTAATTGACAGATTTGGTCTCCTGAACTGTTTTGTGTTTCCACAGTGGCGTGACCACCCGGCGGTTTGTTGGACACACCAAGGATGTTTTGAGTGTGGCCTTTTCTGCTGATAACCGCCAGATTGTGTCTGGCTCCAGGGATAAGACCATCAAGCTATGGAACACTCTTGGTGTCTGCAAGTACACCATCCAGGTGAGTAGTCAAAGCATGACATATTATGAATAGCTGTCTGTCACATAAACTACATTCTAGAAACATTCTCTCCCAAGTGCAAATTGTTACGAAAGGAAACGTGCGTCTTAAAACTAGCTTTTGACATCATGCCTTAGGGTCCTTCCCTTCAGTGATACAGAAATCTGAACTGGCTTTCAGATTTTTAACCTCTTGCTTACCGGATCAAAGAAACTGCACCAATCCTTTGACTGTGAAGACAAACTCACAAATTTGATTTGAACATGACTGTATGCCTCTTCCATGTGCAGGATGAAGGCCATACAGAGTGGACATCTTGTGTGCGCTTTTCTCCCAACAGCAGCAACCCCATCATTGTTTCCTGCGGCTGGGATAAACTTGTCAAGGTACTCCACTGTGGTTAAAAAAAAAAGGCAATGATGATTGTTTTAAATAATTTAAGAAAGGATGTACTCCTTGTATTCTCAGTGATGTTTTTTGTTAATTGTATGATGTACATGGTCTAATGGAATCTTCTTCATAGTTAAACATCCTAAGGTGAATGCAGTCTACCTGTCCTTCACTCCCCAGGTGTGGAATCTGACCAACTGCCGACTGAAGACCAACCACATTGGTCACTCTGGTTTCCTGAACACAGTGACTGTTTCTCCTGATGGCTCCCTGTGTGCATCTGGTGGAAGGGTATGAAATAACTATTATTGTAAACCGCACCAGAATGTTTTTGATTGTTCTTCATCAACTATGAACTCTACTGAAGCACCGATATTAAGTCAAGCAAGCAGGTTTCGGCAATGATGAAATCTTAAAACATCTGTTCAACAGTGATGATAAAGAGGCTGTTTCTGAGTGTGACCTGCAGTTTAAAAGAGCTTTGTGTTGTGGTGAAAAATTATAAAAGTAGTGGAGCACAAACTATATTAAAACTCAATTATGTCTTGGAAAGATATTAATGACAAACATGGTTAATAGTTCTTCTTTATTCCAGGACGGCCAGGCTATGCTGTGGGACCTGAATGAGGGCAAGCATCTATACACCTTGGACAGTGGTGATACCATCACTGCTCTCTGCTTCAGCCCCAACCGTTACTGGTTGTGTGCCGCCACTGGACCCAGCATCAAAATCTGGGTAAGAGAACCCGTGTTTTGATATTTATATGTGGCATTTAAGTTCAAGTGGCAGTGATGAAACCTTGAATGCCATCTGTATGCCGTGATGATAAAGAGGCTGTTTCTGAGTTCAAACCTAGACCAGTTTGTTTTGAATATGTAGACATTCAACATGGATACCTTGCCATATCTAACCATTTGCATTGCCTATGGTGTTTTTTTTAACATGTAGGATCTGGAGGGCAAGATTATTGTGGATGAGCTGAGACAGGAAGTGATCAGCACAAACAGCAAGGCTGAACCCCCACAGTGCACCTCCCTGGCATGGTCTGCTGATGGACAGGTACGACACACAACTTTTCAGGACATTTAACTGCACATCTGGCTATCCCCCCAGTGATTATTCCCATTCACTTTTAAGTCTGATGCCCACTGGTGACAGTCCTGCAAATATGAGGGGTATTAGAATAAGTTAATATTAGTGGCCTGTCAGAATAACATTGATTGAATTGGAGTAATGTGTGTTCATGTGTCCTCTTTACAGACCCTGTTTGCTGGTTACACTGATGCCCTGATCAGAGTGTGGCAGGTGACCATTGGAACTCGATAAGAGAAGGTCGTCAAAGCAACTTTAAATAAAAGACTGTTGGGAAAAAGACCTTTATACTGTCTTCATTTTAATACTCTCATCGTTGATGTAATTTGACACAAACATCAAAAGTGAGTTCCCAAATATTTAGGCGAAAATCCAAAAGTATTTTGCTCAATAAAGGCATCTTGCCTATAAAAATTGGTTGAGAGAACTGAAACTTTTTGGTTAACTTGTTTATTTTATTCATTACAAACAGGGACCTGTATTTTTTTTCACAGGACCCTCTAGTACATTAATATACAGGTAGCTCTACTGTTAAGTGACACAAATTATTCACATGATAGTCTTGAATCCAGATTAGTTTACACGTAGTAAGCTTTTGCTCTTTTATTGAGAAGATGACACTTGAAGAAACTTGTCCAGTTTTTAAGTGCACCCAACAATGAGTCAGTGGTTGACAGTCCAGAGGCATCTTCGTCCGCGATGTAGACAATCAAATTGATTGTATTGGTGAATTTAAAAGAAATGGACTGTCGATGCTATCAATGACAAAAGGTGAAGTAGACCTGGACTGCAGTATTGTAATATAAATTACTTTAGGTAGAAGGAGGGAGGAGTTATTGACAGAGGCAAAGTTGCAATCAGAGAGATTGATGATAGTGGCACTTTCATCATTTGCCTTACGCTTTTTGCCAATATCAATAGCCCTAGCCTTTGTTATATCATCCGTAATCAACAGTACAGTATTCAAGTGGTTACGAAGCCTGAGCAGTGCTGCTCAGTGGGGGTTGCAAAAGAAAGGGCAACTGCAGTATATACAGTACACACACACATATATATATATTTAAGTATATGAGTTTGTGTGTACCTTAACAGTATACGCTGGAACTATATGAACATATTTTAATATATATTTTTATTCTTATTTGTTTTAAAAGTAACGTGCTTATGAAAGTTTTCGAGTGATTTTGCGATTCCAATATTTGTGTTGGACACACATGATGTCGAGTAAAATGACAAACTTGATTTTTATTTTTTCTTGTACTTTTTTTGAAAACCAATGTAAAATCTTGAATGACAGAATAATTTTGATACCCAGATACAAAATAATTTCACCGGTCTTAATGATGAACTGGTAGTAAATTAAGTCAAACGTCAAGTGTGGATTTAGTTTTTCTCACTTTTCTCATTGTTTCTTTGATTCCTTTGATAAGTCTTTGTAATCTTAGCCTTAATGTCACTACCATTAAAGCTGCATGTTGTCTGTAAAACAGGCACTTGTTGACAAAAGTGATTACACCAGTGTTGTATACCCTAACCCTAACCATGGCCAGGTGAGTCCGAACTTTTGCTACAAAAAAAATATAATTTACTTTGCTTCATGATTGTTCATCAATGAGCTGACCTGAGTTAATTAACAGTATTAAATAGGGATCTGTTGGAATCGCATAATTTTAAGTGTTAGGAGATGACTGTTAAATACAGACTGCCTGTCCGACTCTCATTTGGTTAAACTGCCAAGAGTTTAAACGTGACCTCGTGAACGTGCAGACATTGACGTAATATTAGGCAGAAACCATGTTGGCTGCTTATCCAGTCTTTTCATTTCATTTGACATCATTCGAGGTGTCCAGAAAACGGATATAAATAAACACGCGCTGATAAACATATTTGGATCATCAATCTTTACAAATATTCATTCAGAGTGGATTCTGTAGGTGAGTTTTGTGCGTGAATTTGAATGATCCACCTCCTGGTTACGGACTCGACCTTTTGCAGTATTGATTACAGTTATACCAGTGGAAATAAGGCTATTGATTACATTTGACCCATGCAGATTGACCCCTTTCCTTTTCCGTACACTATTAATGGTATCCTAGCAACCTGAATAAACTTTAGGACAGTGAAGCGGTAGTTAAAGCTTGCGCGGACAATTTAGTTCCTTTCGTGTCGACGTTCCTTATTAAATAATTTGAGCCGGTGTAGCTAATTAAACGTTTGTATTTGCATTATTTCGATTACTGTACAAAATAATTCAGGTTCGTGGAAGGTCTCCGGGTGGGAAGTGTTTTTGAAGTATCTTAGCTCAAGGCTGACGTCACACATTCTCTTTTGAAGCATCGCAGAAGAGATGGAGGAGCAACCAATTCGTCACATTTATGTGGAACGAACTTTGGCCATTATTAAACCCGATGCTGTCCCCAAGGCTGAGGAGATTGAGGACGTTATCCTTAAATCTGGATTCATCATCCTTCAGGTTGGTTGAATTTTCCTTAGCAACAATATAATGCGGACTGGCATCTTATTCAAAGTCATGGGGAAGTTGCCCTAACATAATGGTCAGTCATTGAAATTCAAAAGAAATCGATGAAAGCGGGGTTTTTCTTCGTTGATTTTCATCTTTAGTGAAAAATTCTCACAGGATTTCTGCAAAATTTTCGTACTAAAGAAGCAAAAGATGGAATTTTCTCTCAGTATCTCAAAAATACAGCATTAATTCATGTTTCACTGATTTGTCTCCTGTTATTTCCTGTGGCAGAAGCGAACCATGCAGCTGAGTCCAGAGCAATGTAGTGACTTCTATGAAGACCATTATGGTAAAGTCTCCTTTCCCAGATTGACTGCCTTCATGAGCTCTGGTCCCATCATAGCCATGACCCTGGCTCGTCACAATGCTATCGCCCACTGGAAGTCCATCATGGGGCCTCAAAACAGCAAAGAGGCCACACAAATTCACCCACAGAGGTCAGTCAGAGATCGTTTAAATAGCTGATTGAGTTAAAATTGATAGTGAGAATGATTGAGGCTTCTGTAATGTTGTATGATCTTCCTGTAATACATGTGTGTCAAAATTCAAATAGTAGACATGTTTATATGAATGTTGTGTGTTTATTACTCAGCCTCAGAGCAAAATATGGCACCAATGAGCTGAAAAATGCTCTCCATGGCAGTGACACCATGTATGATGCTGTAAGAGAGATAAAATTCATGTTTCCAAACAGTAAGTCATGTTCATGCCTCTTCTGGTGTTAGTGTAAAAAATATAAGAGTAACCATTTAAGATTAGAGGTGCACAATATGTAGTTTCAGCGTCGACACTGCTATGCGTGTATAAAAAGTAATAGAAGTGTAAGGCTTTAACAACTTAAGTCAAACGTAAAATGTAAAATTGTTCTTGCTGTGTGAGAAAAAAGACAAAAAGTAGGGTTCTCTTTGGCCATGACTGTCCTCCAAAACAATCTCACCTTATTGAACTTACTTTATTTTAATTTAAATATCTCTGATGTGACAGTGCTTTGCAGTCTTTTATTTATTATTTTATAAGTGGCAACTCTCTAAAAATGTTCTGACTCAGTCTTTACAAATTACATTTTTCAAGTTAAAATTTCTCAATTTTGTGATATGACAATATTTACTGCATGCTTTCTTCCTGTAGCTGTAATCGAGCCCTTAGAAGAACCCAAAATATACCTGATCAAGTATGTAAATCCCACTCTGTTACGAGGACTCATAGAACTCTGCAAGAACAAGCCACTCAGTCCTTATGTAAGTGTTCACAGGTCAACATTTAAAGCTATTTAACTGGACGGATTTATTCAATGGTAATTTATTTGTGATGAATATTACTGTTGGTTGCCAATGTTGAACTTTTGTTCCCTACACTTTTATTTTCAATAGATTTGGCTTGCTGAGTGGCTGACCAACAACAACCCAAATACGCCAAGAATAAGCGAACCCCTTGTGACAGAAGCAAAATGAATTGAGGGAAACAAGAGATATTTTAATATGTCAAACAATGTTATACTGTATATTAAACTAATTCAACGATATGAACATGTAGCATTTGAGTACATCTTTTTTTTCCCTACCAATACAAAAAAAAGTAGGTTGAGTGTGTCACAAGTTGATATAAACAGGCGATTAATAAAAATTTGATCATTGCCAGACATGAGAAATCTCTCATTGAGCAGCAATCTGCTGGCTCTAGTCACTTTTTGCTGTTGTAGGCAGACGTGGGGGCTGTTTTTTCTTTTAAAATTTTATGGTGATCCCTGGGAAATTATTTTTCTGCTCATATATTCCATACCCATATATGCAGATCATAAAACAAATTTGCTAGAGTGATATCAGAGCCGGACCGTAGCCTGAGGTCCATGTCTGTGAGGTTTAATGAGAGATTCTTCCCAGCCCCCATTCGATTGTTATACAGTATAGCACACAGCTGTCGCCACTTGAACTGTTGGTGATTCAATAAGTAAAGCATTTTCTTTTTACATTTTACTAATTACACATTTGTTGTCATGTGTGTACTGCATCTTTTTGAAGATTCTTTTCTCTGTTTTTTGTAATTCTGTTTTAATCAGATATTTTCTGTTTATGGCTTTTGCAACTAATAAGATAATGAAGTTACGTAGTCCATCCTTGAGCATTGTCTGAAAGGAATCTTAAATCTTGATTTTGGACAACATCATGTATTTAACGTATCCATCTAGTTAGTACTATGATTAAAATCTATTTTGAGGAATATTTCTTTGATGTTTTTCTGGCCTATTTGGAAACACCATCCATTATCTCTGTGCAGATCGATGCACACACAAAACGGGTACAATGACTTCATGTTGTCATAAGTAATGTTCATACACCAGTGTGTAGAACACATTCTTCTAGTCTTTCATTTGATCCTCCACCACACTAACCCGCTGCTCCACAGTAACTAAAGCGGCACCAAAGAATGACTCTTTAATGACTTAGCGGAACGATAGCTCATTCTGATTGGTCAGCGCCCTGAGTGGCAGCACTGATCATCCAATCAGAAGGCTGGTCCGCAAACCTATGTCTTTTCCTGCCGGTTCTCGAAAACCAACCACGAGTGGACGCCGTGTGGGAGAATCCATCTTGAGGAGTGAAGAGACCTCTCCGGTTTAGCGATCAGTCAGGAGGTTTCTCACTCACTGCTACGTTTTTCATTGGAATAACACGTAAGTTCCACTCGTGTTGTTGTGTTTTTCACCGTGTTTGTGCTGTAAATGTTTCCTAACGGCAGCGTGTGTGAACGGAACACAGGCCTCTTTCATGGCGTCTCATTACGTAACTGCAAATTAGAGTTGTGTTATCAGTCTGCTCCAGACGGCCATGCGTTTTAATCCCTGCTCGAGCAAAAAAAATGTACTTTTAAACGGTAAATGTCGTTAATACATATTAATCTATTGAGGTTTGTTGGCTTCCGGTAACAATTGTGGGAAACACGAAACACGACGGCCAAAATGGTGGTGAATCCACGCATTGGCACCGCGTAAATGGCGAAGCGTTCCTGGCACGACTTGATTGTTCCACCGTCGAGTTCCTCCTTTTTAATAACGCGGTTATCGTTTTCTCACATCTCAGGTATTATAGCGCAAAAATGTCCGAAATAGAGCAACAGTACATGGAAACATCAGAGAACGGTCACGAAGTGGAGGATGACTATAACGGAGCCGGCCACGCAGAAGAGGGACTCGACCAGATCGCTGCGAACGAATGCGGAGAGGGCGAAGGGCCCGCTGACGACGACGCTTCCCAGAACAGCGGCACAGAGGGCGGACAGATCGACGCCAGCAAAGGCGAGGAAGATGCGGGGTGAGTGAGAATGTTTTCACCGCCAACACCGGCGTGATCCGCGCCGGTGTTGGCAGCGTTCGCGGTTCTTTGTTCATCCGGTCTTTGTTGGCGCCGTAAGGGGGGGGGGATGGGCGCGGGCCAGGATGAAGCGTTATAACGTGCGGGAGACAGGTGCGTGGTGCCGTCTCCCGCGGCATCACGCACAGAGGAAGTGGATGTGAAGTCTCATGTTAGCATAGTCTTTCCAGCCGTGCTCCATGTGTCGTGTGTGAACGGAACAGTATGTACATTTACCCTCCTGCCCCACAACCCCCCCCCCTCCCGCGGGTCACACACGCAAAGTTAGAGATGTAATGCGCATTATGTCGATTTTTCTCACATTCAGGAAAATGTTTGTTGGTGGTCTGAGCTGGGACACGAGCAAGAAAGATCTGAAGGATTATTTCTCTAAATTCGGAGAGGTGACCGACTGCACCATCAAGATGGACCAACAGACTGGACGCTCAAGAGGTTTCGGCTTCATTCTCTTCAAAGATTCAGCCAGTGTAGACAAGGTGAGTGCTTCATTAACATAGGTGAAGTGTAACACGTTGAAAAAGAGCATTTATACAGTTTTATATCATTGTGGTTTTATTTCTTTTAAAGGTCCTTCTACAAAAGGAACACAAACTGGATGGCAGAGTGATCGACCCCAAGAAGGCCATGGCCATGAAGAAGGATCCGGTAAAGAAGATCTTTGTGGGAGGCCTGAACCCAGACACGGCAAAGGAGGTCATTCAGGAGTACTTTGGGATCTATGGAGAGGTATATATTAAATGGCCCCCCCCCCCCATTTTATAAAGAAACATGTCAGTGACATTGTTTGGATGAAATATAATCTTTATTTTTTTGTCTTTCAGATCGAGACCATTGAGCTTCCACAAGATCCAAAGACGGAGAAGAGGAGGGGATTCGTATTTATCACATATAAAGAAGAAGCTCCTGTCAAGAAGGTGATGGAGAAGAAGTACCACAACGTTGGTGGAAGCAAGGTAAAGTCCTATCCCAGAGTCTTCATACATTTTGAATTTCATGGGTAATTTCACCAGGAATAATGTCATGTTCTCTGGTGGTTTCAGTGTGAAATAAAAATCGCCCAGCCCAAAGAGGTCTACCAGCAGCAGCAGCATGGCGCCCGTGGGTATGGAGGACGTGGAAGGGGTCGTGGAGGTGAGCATGTTCTCTCAACAGGGACAAAAAAAAATGTAGATTTGAGTTGTGTTTCCATACGTTGCATTAGTTCTGACATAGAGCTCGCTCATTGTTTCTAGGCCAGGGCCAGAACTGGAACCAAGGTTACAACAACAACTACTGGAACCAAGGATACAACCAGAACTATGGCTATGGACAAGGCTACGGATATGGCAACTATGGCAGCTATGACTACTCTGCTGGTTATTACGGACATGGGGGTAGCTACGATTACAGTAAGCGATAAGTGCCCCCCCCAGGGAAGAAAAAAAAAAAAGAATGCGAGAAACTTTATTTTCTTGGTCCTCCTTGTTGTACAGAAGAACTCAGTCCCTTTTTCTCTTGTCCTCCAGACCAGGGCAATACAAGCTATGGGAAAACTCCAAGACGTGGAGGCCACCAGAATGGCTTCAAGCCATACTGATCACACGTAGTGCAGGTATGCATTTTTGCATCATCTGTGGTAGTATGAAAACATAGATGTAACCATTGGTGCCTTTCTGACCCCAAAGAATTTCCATCTACTCTAAGTCCATTCAAGTCTTGTGGTGGGGGTTAGGGAAGTCCTTGCTGTTGGGGGGTCTATGATCATTATTAAAGATGGATTCATTCCACCTGTCCGCCCATCTTGAGATGCATCTCTAGAAACACTACTTGATCAATAAGGGTTGAGTCGGTGGTCGATAACAGGGATTGGACCATTTTCCGCTTTCATGGAGGTGCTGGTGTCGTGCCCCTTCCTTCCATTCACACTGACCTGTCCAACTCATCCATGCACCTGTCTGTCTCTGTGTAACTGCATGCCGCATTTCGTTAATTCTCAGTAACGTTAAGCACCGTGTTTTTTTTCTTAAGGTCTAAAGTAAATAAGAAAAAGAGATCCATGGTCTGACCACAGCGAACATGGGCTCTGGCTTTTCCTTTGGAGTTGGCAGAAATTTGGACTCATGCTCCATTTGTACAGATCAAGTGAGGAACTGGGGAAGCAAATGTCACTTTTCCACTTTTTATTTTGTATTGTTTTGTGTCCATTTACATTTCCAGCAATGGAAGTGTTATTTTTACTGTACTTTTTGGTACCTTTTTGAATCTAATGTATTGTATGGTTGTATTTTTACATGTCTACTGGATTAACAGACAAACAGGAGCAAGAGCTTTTAAAGCTCGCAAATAAAACTTTTTTTTTTTTTCAGTTTGGTGTTTCTAGATCTTTAGTTATTTTGTCCCATGCTGAGTGTAAGATGCGAGTTGCATGGCTTCAGTTGTGGGTTATGAGGTTCAACGAGGGATTTAAAACTGATCAAATGATTCATTGTGTGTCAAGTGAATGTTTGCAGATGGACTAGTAGAAGACAACCAGCATCTTTAATTTTTTTTTTTTTTTTGGCTTTTAAGGAGTTTCTTCCCCCTTCATGTTTGCAATTTTAAGTGGCTTTACTAGTGTTATTCAACTGAACGCAAGCCTGTTAATGTACGAGGGTACTCCCTCTCTCACTGGAAACTCATTCCTCTAGTGTCTTGGGCAAATTGGTAGAAATAAACTTTTGGTTTATATTACACATGGATCTTTTTGTTATTATTGTTAATGTTAATGTTTTGTACTGCTATGTGGCTTGCTTGTTTTACCAAAATTAGCATTAACATCTCTACGGATGCCTGTTTTGGAGAATATCGGAGAGTACCTCCCCATCTGCAGGATAACTGGCTGAGTGTTAAAACCCCCCACTAGATGTAAAACTGTCATGTTTGAGCTTTTCTGTGAATGTCCACGGGGTAAAGCTAGGGCTCTGGTAAGTGTTAAACAGTATTGTGCATTCAGAACATGCGGATATGTTCGTATTTGTTATTACAGTATCAATAATGCCGCAGAGAGTAGAAAAACACAAGTCTACTTCAGTTTTTCTTTTATTACACTCCAGATTTAAATCTCCCAAAAAAGATTTAGTTCCTTGCTGGTATTTTTGTGTAGCACTCAACTTCCAGACAGTAAAGATGTGGCTTTCAGCACTTCTAATATGTACACATTTAGTGTCTATTGATTGTATTAATATACAGTTAATGCGTCTACTTCACAACAAAGTGATGGTCCACAATGGGGAGCTCCATGGTGTTCTGAGGAGTGAAGAGAATAAACTGTTTTGCATCTGCTGGAACATTATATATTCATATCTCTACCTCTGAACTAAGAATGTGACCATTTAACAATGTCTGATGCAATTAAACGTTTTTCTACAGGTTTAACAAACCTTAAATGTCTTCCTTTTCCAGTTAACTGTGACTGGCTTCCATATCTTAGAACAAAAAGCAAGCAGAGGAGTTACTCTACATTTGTGGTATGATGTATAAAATCATCTGCATCACATTAAGTGTCAAGTGAACACATTCCTACTGACCTGTGAGGAGGCGATCAATGCATTGCACCACCAGATCCACATCCTCCATACTGAAGCACATGGGAGGTTTGAACTTCAGTACGTTTTCCCAGGGGCCATCTGTACTGACCACGATTTTATCCTCCTTCAACCTAACATAAATGGAATTGGATTACGACAGTGTGACTATGGCAAAGTGCACAAAGGCATCATATAATCACTACATAATGAGTAATCTATAGCATTCCAGTCCTGTACCTCTTCACCAACAATGCTGCTGTTTCTGTAGCAGGAGTCCTTGTCTCCCTGTCAGTAACCAGCTCAAGGCCTACAAACAGGCCTAGTCCTCTGCAAGAAAAATCATCTTGTGTTGGCTCTTTTTTGACACTTTGAGTTGATGTATGAACCTGTGATTTGTGTTCATGCAACACTCTTGAGGGACACCCGTGTGTGGCCCGCTGAATAACCACAAATGGAACAACTGATGCACTGAGGACTTGTTATTGGTGTAAAATAAACGTCCAATGCTTTGAGTTAATAAAAGAATGAGGGTAGCAACTTTAAAAACCTATGCTTATTCTGCCAAAAGTTATTGCAATTCTGGACTAAAACTACTCAATGTACGGTATGTCTTGTGTTAAACACCTCTTGTGTACCTAACACACGTGTGCCAGAGTAAATCTCATGGTGTGAACTTTCATGAATATGTTAATGGTAATACAAGTAAAATGTAGATGATAGCCATGATAAAAGATCCTTGACTATTGAAGAAAGGTGCCTCAACACAGAATTACACATGACGATGCATTGTTAAGAGATGGTCATCCCACAGTTCATTCTAACCACACTATTCAATAATTGTGCGAGACAGTTCCTGTCTTGCAACCTAATTTTACATTACAAGAGACAGCAGCGTAACTGATAGTAACTGAGTAAAAGAACAGGCTTCATTTGAAAAACTGACATTAGTGACAGATTCATCACACTGCCAGCTGATAGTTGTCACAATTGTTGGTTTCAGGAGGTGCAGAGCAAACCTTTCTCTTCCTGCAGTTCACATATCTAATGGCAAACCTACGTCAGAACTCACTGTCAGTGTGATCCTCCACCTCTTTTTAAGGTGTCAAGACATTTTCCATTAAAATCAAGGAAAAAAATGCCAGAATTTTGTTTTTAAGTTTTGTTTTGGGTTTTTTTTTGGGGGGGGGGGGGTCCCATTGGGCGTGCATAGCTAAACAGGTATTTTAATCGCTAAATATAAATTAGTTTCTATTTTGTTTGTAAACAGAATAGATAATAGATGACAAGAGAATCTGGATTACAGATGCGACTGAAAATGATATTGACATCAATTATGTCTCACCCATACCTCTCTGGCATGTAAGTAATAGCGTTGGTGACAGCTCATGGCTTTTTATGGTATTTAAAATCTGTCTCACGCCGTGATTGTTGAATAAATTAGATGTAAGTAATAGCGTTGGTGACAGCTCATGGCTTTTTATGGTATTTAAAATCTGTCTCACGCCGTGATTGTTGAATAAATTAGATCCTTACCTTACATCACCAATCATATGATGTCGTGTTTGGAGCTGTGTCAGCAAATCTTTTAGGTAAGCTCCCACTTTCTTGGCATTTCCTCTTAGGTCCTCTTTCTCTATAACATCTAGAACAGCCAGGCCGATTGCACAGGACACAGGGTTCCCTCCAAACTGCATTAAATATACAAGCTTACTATAGAATTCATATAGCTGATTTTCACAATCACTTTTTTTGGAAATTGATACATGGAACTAATAATATTTATGTCGTGATGTGGCGATAAGAGTAGGCATAAAACGATCAAAATATTTGCATTGACAGTCATTTAACATTTTTAACTTGATAATTTTTTCTTTGCTATAAACATAAGGCATGTCATTCAGAGTAGTGCATAGTCACCGTGTTGAAGTATTCTACTCCATTGGCCGTAAACGCTCCAGCTATCTCTGCAGTGGTTGCCACACATGACAGGGGATGACCGTTGCCCATCGGTTTGCCCATGGTCACTATGTCAGGACAGAAGTCTGGCCCTTGCTGCTGGAAACCCCAGAAGTGACTCCCTAAACGACCAAAACCTGTCTGCACCTCGTCTGCTACAAACACTCCACCAGCAGAATGCACATATCTGTGAAGAATGTGACAGAGTTAACCATTTTAACAAGTAGTGGATATAACAGAACCTGACATTAGTTACTACTTACTCTGCAACTTTGGCTGAGTATCCGTGGGGCAAGATGATCTGACCTCCGACACTTGGTAGTGATTCAGCAAAGAAGGCAGAGATCTATTATAAAAGATATTTGATGTAAGTATCACGTACTGAAGACATTTACCACAGTGACCTCTGAGTGTCTCTATAGTGGCTAGAGTGGTTACAGATGCTGTGTAAGTGCACTACTGGTTTGATTCCAATCTGGTTACCCTTACCTTACGCCCTTTCCTGTGCACCTCTTCTATTAGATCTTTTACAGTATCTGCATAGGCTTGACCTGGGTTGGGATGATTCTCTCGATATATGCCTCTATATGTGTCTGGTAAGGGTGCCTAGGAGGACGAATGAAACACACTCACATAGGCAAACGTCCAGTGATGTTCCTCAGTTTATGTAATCATGGTTGCATGTATTTACACACCACGTGGACCCATTCTTTTTGTCCTGTCAGTTTCCGAAACTTGTAAGGACTAATGTCGATGAGAGACTTAAGATGTCCATGGTATGCGCTAGAGCAAAGGATAGTCCATTGTAATTGAAAACAAGTCCATCCATAGTCACAGGGGGATATGTCACACAAGGACAAAATACTTACTGGTCAAGCACAACCACATCCTCAGTTTGGGTGTACTGCTGAGCCAAGCGAAGAGCAAGATCATTGGCCTCTGATCTGTCAGAAAAACACATGCAAAAACATTTGTAAGGAAGGTTCATCAGGAATAGTATGTTAGGATTAGATTTTGCAGTATTACCTACCCAGAGTTAACAAAGTAGAAAACACAGAGTTTCTGTGGCAGGGTGTGAGCCAGGCGATCTGCATATAGGACTATGTTGTCATGCAGGAACCGTGTATTTGTGTTCAGAAGATCCATTTGCTCTGCTGCAGCCTTTGTAATGCTGGGATGACAGTGGCCCACTATAATAAACAAATGCATCAAATTTATTAACACAATGTCACACAAAGTGTGTTTTATGTAACGTCCAACCAAAATCTTACTAATTTATGAACAAAACCTACTACACCATCAAAAACACAGTAATATCTGTTTGTTACTTGGATTCAGCTGAAAAAGGAATTCTGAAAAAATCTGAAAAGTATCTAAACTGTAAAACAAATTTTGCAAAGAAAAAAAAAGATCTGCTCCTGAGATGCAGTGAATTAGTGGTAGTCATGCTGGTCGTTATGGATAATTATTTCTAATTTGCACCAGTGAGGCACTGACAATGAAGGTATTCAGTGTTCTTCATGAGCCGTGCTCCTTGTGCTCTGAGAATGTTTGGACTCAGAAATGTTGATAGTATTGTGGATTGGATGGTGAGTTGTGCACCTTGCAGTTGTGCACTGACAAATGATTTTAAACCGTTTTTCCATATTATCACTCATACCCTTCCTTCTTATTTATTACTGATTTGCTGTGAAAATTGTATCATATTTATAATACACTTATATTTACAAAAAAAAACATCAATTAAATATTTCAAATTAACCGTATTTGTCTGTTTTCAATTGCATATATGTCATAAAGGTTTTACCCAACGTGTTGGACTCACGATCTCATGTTACGCACTGTGTGACACACACTTTACCATGCTGTACATTACTGACGCAGTCCAGATAGCGTTGGCCAGTCTCGTCGAACAGATATTGTCCTCTGGCTCTCACTATTTTCACGGGGTCCTCCGCGTAAAACAGTCGACATGATTGCCTGTAATGAAACCAATGCGTGTCAGTCACTCTGGTTCACACGTGAATGGTAGCAAATTGAAAAGCAGAAATTTTTTCCTTACCCAATAAGTCGTTTCCTCATTTTGAAAGTTTCTTCTTTATTGAGCGTAACTCCAAACATATTTGCTTGTTTGTCTGCCGATACAGCGAAAGGTTGCTCGCAGTTAGCAAGAGTCCTACACAGTTTAAAACGTGTGTCATCCAAGTCTTGAAAATAGGTAACGATCTTCTTTTGTTTCAAGTTTCCACATGTTATAACACTTCTACAAAATCTGGTAATATATAGGTACCTTTGGGTGACTATAGAATTATACCGCTGGTGTTAAACTCGACTATATATTTAGAAAATCATTATATTGCTAAGTTATTTTGTTACTGAATCAATTTCATGAAAAACACAAAGTCCACTTTCTAGTTGACCCAGTGTGGGTCATCTTCCGTTTTAGTTAGTAGGGTCTAACTGCGGGGCAGTGGGGAATTTACCTCAAACATTACCTTCAATACAAGTGTAACATAAGATATTAAAATATATTTATTGATATAGGTGAATAAAAATATTGTAGGACACGTATTCGCTGTATGCGTAGCGTTAAATGCCAAGAAATGTCACCGTACTGTAATCTATAGACAAACGTAGTGGTATCGCCCAGAAGTTATAAATACCACACTAACACACCACGAGCCGGATGAGCGCGTGCAGCTTTGGTTGCCAAGAGACCACTGAGTGCAGGTAATATAGGACATCTGTAGCGTGTTAGCTAGCAGACATACGGCGTAGCTTGTCTTAACAGTTAATTCATCTCCCGATAAAATGTCAAGGCGGGTTGTAAATACATTTAATACGATCAAAGTAACGCTGGCAATGTAAAGACGCCTGTTAGACAGTCAGATGTGTTAAAATAACAGAAAACAGACATGGCTTCATTTGGTTTTGCTACGCTTACTTACTTTGCTCTCTCACCACCTAAAGACAGTTCGCTATTTTTGTTTTTAGTCTTGCCCGCTTGTTTAAAATTATATGGTCGCTGACATCCAGCCAGCTGGTTGTAGCTGTCTTTTTCACTGGTTTATGTAAACGTACTCGATTTTGCAAATATAATTATTTGGTAGTTCGAACGTAATAAAGAGGTGACGTCTCACACCAGGCCTTGCACCAGGCCTACTCAGTTATCCTAACAAATAGTCCCAATTAATGTCGGTCGGTTTATTCTACCAGATGTTTCTTTAGATAAAAATTTAAATTTACAAAGCTCGAAATTAGCGGGTTGTCGAAGCTCTATAGTACATGCAGTGGCCATCCCGGATGAGTTCAGCCTGACTCTGGAGAGGTGAAATGGCCTGGCTTCTCTGGCATGCCGACCCAGGCTTCTCCACAAGGAGGAGGGCTCAGGATCTACCGAATTACAACAACCATTGTTATGGACTAATGCCACAATGAATACCACTTTAAGGCTCAAGTGTTTTGATTTGATTTAGCTATGAAATGTGATGTAGAAATTACTCCATTAATGTCTGGGTTGTCGAAGTGTAAAATATACTGAAGCATTTTATTTCTCTGCACATAAGAAAGGCGATTGTAAGGCTATATATATATATATATATATATATATATGCATTGAATGGAGTTTGTATCAACTGTTTCAGATCTCGTCTTGTGTAAAAGTTCTGTGATTCTTTGTTATGTGTTCCTTGGGTAAATCTTAATTAAATATGCAAGTGGAATGATTACCTTAAGCACACAGTATTCTAAACTGCTGTTTATGTACAAAGAAACTGTCAGGGGAATGAATTTTGTCAAAATGGACATGGAATTTGTTGTGTGGTCATTTCTCTGGTACGCTGAATAATTTTGGCTGTGTTTTGGTAATCAAAGCCTTTGAGACATGTTCAGATCTTTTCTGTCCCCATGCAGATATGCTGCATGCTGCAACCCCTATCCCTATTCACCTGTGACATATACTCCCCCCCTCCCCATTCAACCCACAGCTCTTCTTATGTGTGGTTATATGAACTTTATTACCATATAGACCTGTGAATATTTTCGCACGTTACATTTTATTTAAAATTTCACTGGACTATGTATGTAGTTGCAAGAAGAAAATTCCATGTGCATGATGGAATGTGAAACGTTCCTTTGTTCTCAGCCTACTGATGTCCATGTATGCCCCTTTCCTTTGTGAACATGAGCTTCTTCCATTCATGTGTGAATAAGACTGCGTGTGCATCCAGGCCTGGATGCGATGCGCTCATATTTGGTCAGTTAGTGGATTATTATAACATGTTTTAAACTATAATCGTTGGCTTGGTGGATTCCTCTTACTATTTACATATAACTGTTTCAATCACATGCTTTCTCTGTAGTGTGTGAGGTCACTTTTTTTAATCACTGACGTGGATTCCCATTTTTCCTTCTATAGATGGCATAAAGATGGCATAGAGAGAAAACTGGTTGCTTTGGCAGGTTGAGGTGTGAGGAGACACCACAGACCACACCAGGATTTAGACTAATACATTTCTACTGACCTCAGTCTCTTCATCTCCATATTTATCCCTGGATTGTAAAACTATGGTGACTCTTATCACAGAGCAGCTCCGTAAGCAGAGTTTAGAAGAGCCCTATTGCAAGGCTGTTTCTTTTGATGTGACTGTGGTGAGTTGGATACAAAACTATATCTTATCCTTGAAATTATCAATTTCATGCCTTGATGCTCATAGTCTTGTGGCTCCTATTGAATTCAAGTTCATATATTTGTTTCAGTCATTACCTGCAGCAGGCTGCAATCCTAGAGTTTCGTGGAGTGCTTGTGGATCAACACAAGGCAAGTTAATTGAGTATGAAGCATCTGCAAACTTTTGGTCAGGAAATGTGTCTCATGTCTGTTTTTTGGCGTTTTCAGAGACAAGCTCAGCTACAACTCAACAATCAGAACCTATCCAGAAACCAGACGTTACCTTCACAAACCAGGCTCTCCAGGGTTCACCCCCGTTACCACCACCAAAGCGGCACTGCCGGTCCCTATCTGTTCCAGAAGACCTGTCTCGGTGCCAGACTGCCTGGTATCCGAGTGCATCCAAGATTTGGATCCCAGTCAAGCGAAGCAGTCAAAATGGAGAAGCATCTACTTCAGGCTCTGGGGCTAGTCCTTTGCCCCGTTGTGGTCCCAGCTCCTCCTTCACCTCTTCATCATTATACTCATCTTCTAGCCCCACATTTTTTAGCTTGGCGCTGTCTTCTGACTCCCCACTACCATGGGCATTCTCATGGGACCCCTGTGACAAAATGAAAGGAGCATGTTCTGCTCCTTTTGCGACTCCTTCCTCCTGCTCCTCTTCACCGGCCCCCCAGGTTTCTCACTCAGTGCTGCAGCGACATTTCTCCCTGTCTCCTGTGTACATGCAGGACGCCTCTATGGTGCTAACTTCCCCCCACCCCTCCCCTGCTGTGGCCTATTGCTGTTCTGGTAGCATGCAACACCCAGCTCTATCTCCATCTCCCACTTCAGCCTGCAGCACACCTTCTTCTTCTAGGCGCAATGTCCACCCAGCACTGCCCCGATGCCATTCACAGCCCTGTGACATGCGCAGACCCCGTTTAAAGAGGCGCCATGACCCAGATGTTTTGGCCTGCCCAAGACCAGGTCTTGATTTCAGTAAGATGACACAGGTAAGCTCGAGTTCAGTGCACTGTAAGGTTTGTTCATTTCTGGCAGTCTACTCATATTGGTCCAGATAAGTTAACGGTATTTGTGATGGGATAGCTAACTTGTGCCCGTGTTTTATGTCCTAGGCTCCTGGCAACACTCCATCTTTCCAAATTCTGGTTAAGCATAACTGTTCTTGTTCCCCATGTGCTCAAGTCTCCTCTCTTTAGTATAGTTACAACGTTACCATTTGTGAATGCATTCTATTTCAAATCTGTTTCCAAAGTGTTTATGGTTCAGGCATAATCACTACACTCAAGGAGCATTTATCAGTCATAACTTTAATATGCGCTCCCTAATTTTTCGGCTTTTATGTTCTACTGAATCCAATTTCAGTCAGATGTTATGCCACATTTAAATGCTAGAATTGTCATGTGATATCATTATTATAATGATACCTTTTATTTTTTGTGCAGATTGGTGACCATGAGCAGCAAGTGTGTACCGTAGGGCGCAGCCTGGACCAAGTGTCTCCAAACATGGAGCGGTGCTCCATGTTTTCCCCTGCTGACTTCCCAGGACAAGTCAGCATTGGTCCACTTAGTGAGAGTGAAGAAGAAGAGGAAGAACATGAAAGAAAAAAGACTGTAATGGACGGAGTACAAAAGATTGTTTTAAAACGAGACTATACAGAACTGGACTTAAACCTTATAGAAGAGAACTGACCTCTCCCTGGTGCTTTCAGTGTGATTACTGCATTCAGGAACATTTTAAGCACATTGTCTTTACACACTCCTCTGATGGTATGTCCAGAGTTCATGCTGACACATCAAGCATTGTATTTTAAGAGGGAAATGTACATGGAATTTTGGAAAAAAATCTCGTGATTCTTCATTGGTGTTCACCAAATGGCACATATCTGGATGTGATTATATATCCTCTCAGAGCACCATACAGGAGTGAACATAATGTGCTCAATATTTCCTCATTAGTGATCTGAAGACATACAAAAAGCTTATTGGTAAAAATCCTTCATCGGGTGCTGATGGCTTTGCATTTACCTCTTTGAAGTTGAAATGACATAATATTGCTGTACACTAATGTTGTGTACAGCAGAAAGTCTTAAGAATTGTGACCTGTAGGTAAATGTTTCCTGTATTTTAAACAGGATATTTTATGGCATAATAGTCAGCTGAATGAATGAATGAATGAATTAATGCCACAGCTGGATTCCTTGTGAACAGTGCAATGTACTGTACAGCAGTTTAAGAAGGAGTATACGAGTTGAGTCAGTTTGAAAAAAGGCAGTAGTGATGCAGACGACCTGGTGGCCTTTCTTCATTTTTTTTTCCATGTTAGATAGAAACACACTTGTTGCACAATTTGTGAACAACAAATAGTTTAATAGAGAATATTTTTCCAAAACGTGTCTTGTCATCTCTTGAAAATGATATCTTTTCCAATGTGTATTTAATTGTTGTCACTGCTTTGATTGATGCCAGTGTAGAAATATTGAAGAGAT
Organism: Antennarius maculatus; assembly: GCA_013358685.1. Taxonomy (NCBI): domain Eukaryota; kingdom Metazoa; phylum Chordata; class Actinopteri; order Lophiiformes; family Antennariidae; genus Antennarius; species Antennarius maculatus. Next base: position 11,773,623 of record CM023614.1, on the reverse strand, counting down.
ATAGAATTAAGGCGCAGATTATGTTTCACAAAAACCTGAATGACAATGTGTTTAAACTATCAGGTTACTCATCCGGAGATAGAAAGTTTTGATAATAGACAAAATCAAAGAAAATCAAAAAAGTTTTCTAAGTTGTATAACTGAGCACCGAGGGGTCCTTTGTGAGCTCTCTGCACCGCCGTGGAAGATGAGGGCGCTCCTTCCAGTCCGGCGATGCAGGCTGGCTGACACCACCCCCCACCAACAAGCCACTTCCTCTTTTGTCTAATTTCATGGCGATCAGGAGAGAGGGAACCACCGACGCACGCACACTGTTCAGTACTCCTGAAAGAGTTTATCTGGGGTAAATAATTAACGATTTTTTGTTGCAAGATTCGGTCACAGGTTTAAAAAGTAGTCATGCTTGAATTCAGTCATGCGAATTCAAGCATATTACGTTTGAATATTTTTTAGCCTCTGGGTCAGATATTAGACATCGGATCGCCACTCGCTGATAACGAATCGGACGTAATGGGCTCCGGTTCGCTCCCATCTCCGCTGCACACAGCGGCACGCTACTTAACGGAGCTAGCTAGCTAGGTACACTTAGCCAAACTGCTAACACTCCCTTTTAAGTTTTCTCATAACCACGCTTCGTAACTCAGTGATCGTTACGCAACACCAAATGTTCGAGTGTGCTGTGGAGAAAGCACGTAGTTTTAATCGAAAAAAGTTTTCCGCTTGAAAGCTCTGAACGCGTCTGTTTGGGAGAGTTAGCAAACACCGAGCAGCTAACCCGTCGTGTTAGCGATAGCTTCGATCCCGTTTCACAAGTTAATTAAAGCCTTACTGTTAAAACAAATTAGCTGGATTTTATATATTTGTCACAGAACGTGAGTGCAGTAACTTAAGTATGTGCATTGTGTGATAAATATGTGTGTGTTATTCATCATTTGGTGAGCCGGCCATCCTCGAAAGCTTAGAAACGGGTAAGCTAGCAGCGTTAGCTAGTTAGCTACATAACGGTAACTCTACTGCTAACGAGGAGGTTTGGGACCTTTGTTAGCATTAAGTTAAGATCAGCTTTAAAATTAGATTCTCATTTTTCTGACTGTGATCGACTCGTTTAGGTGTAGGTGCGGTGTGACGAATGTATTGTCCATGTAAGCATAAATAAAGTTAAACACATCCTCTCAAACAATGATCAACAGTTTCAAGGAAAGTGATTGAGCCTGAGCGTGTTGGTAAAAGAGAGCATTGAGCAAATGTTACCTTACATTGATATTGCATACATAATTTATTATGTTTTATTGATTACTCTGTATACAATCCCACAAATATGGATTACATTGAGTTTATTGTTGTCACCATGATCAGAAATTTCAACTACAAGATTTGTAATAATTCGCTCCTCTTATAAATTTGCAGTGTAAACTAAGTTGTCAACCTGACTGACTGCCAGTGGGCATCGTTCTCTTGGTGAGTGTATCTCATTACAAATAATACAGCACCCGATGTATCCTAGTTTGATTTAGTGATCATCTTTGTCACTCTGAGGTGTTACATGTGACTGTACTGCAATTACACACCAGAATTATGACCCTTTTACCATCTTTAAAAATTTCTATTCATTTTACTGTTTGTGTTTGTGCTGGTCATTCATTATTAAAAGGTCCACTAAATCCTTATAACTGTTCTCCTCTGTCTCAGATTCGAATTGCTTGGGCTATGGCTCTGATGGACAAACACAAACAGGTCAAGCGACAGAGACTTGACCGCATTTGTGAGGGTAAGTTCTAATAAATACACCAAGTTGTAATGAATAAGTTGAAAATGGTGTCCAATGATAACCTGTCAATAGAAACCTGAAAAAAAAGTTAAGAGTCCATTTGAAATGTGTTTTCATGTTGGCAATGGTTCTCAGGTCTTATTCCTCCTATTCTACTAACATCATTTATTCAATCATATGTGAGCTGCATGGTGGTGCAGAGGGTAGCGCTGTAACCTCACAGCAAGAAGGTTTCACGTTTGATCCCTCTCTGTGCGGAGTTTGTATGTCCTCCCCGTGTATTTGTGGGTTCTTTCTTGGCTCTCTGGCTTCTTCCCACCTCCAAAAACTTTCTATTTTGGTGACTTGATGACTCTAAATTGTCTATAGTTGTGACGGTGTGCATGACTGGCTGTCTTTCTGTGTGGCCCCATTAAGCACTTGCGACGTCTCCAGGGTGTACCCTGCCTTTCGCCCATAGTCAGCTGGAATAGGCTCCAGCGTAACCAATGATGCGTAGGGTTGATAAGCAGCTGAGGAGGAGATGATTACAATCATCTCATCTTCAAGAAGTTAAATGAACAATGTTTTTCAGAACCTCACCTCTTTATTACCTGTGAATATGTTAGTCTTTTTAGGCCTGATTCAAGCTGAGTCACGATACCGTCACCCGTGACTTTCTGACTTCATATTTTTGGCATATTTAAAAATAAGTTAAAACATCTGAAAGTCAAGTCGTTAAAAAACAATGAATATGAAAAAACATGTTTGGTCTGAGCTGTTAAAAGTTGTATTTATTATATACGTTTTCTCCTGTGTACATGTTGACTCCACCACCCATTTCAGTTGCAGCGCCTTTTTGTGTTGATGGCATGTAAATTTGTTGAAACCAGACGCTGACAGTTTCCTGCATTTTTTTTTATAATAACATTTCATAACTATTTATGAATAATTGTGCTACGTTTGAAATAGTATGGTTTTGATATCACTCTTTTTCATGGTTATTTAAAGGCTAAATCTTGTGTCATTGTGTTTGGAATTTGTTTATTTGAACCTGTTGGTTGAAATGCTAACCCATCATCTATTTCTTACTTTATATACATTTTACAGTGGAGAATTACTATTTAGAAAAATATATACTGTATATATTTCTCATTCACACATATGGTATCTCTGCATTTATTTAAATTATACAGTTGAGAATTTACATTTAGTTAACCATGTTCCTTCAGGCAGTCAGGAGTTGTATGTAGGTTTCCAGAGGTGATGGCGTCAGTAATGGGGATCAGACATACTGAATGTTAAAACTGAGGGAACAAAGTTGGTGATTCTCTGGAGACGGTGAGAGGGAGAGGACAAGGTGATGGGTCTGGCTGCAACTTAGGGAAACAGGCCAGCTGTCTCTTTAAAAAACAACAGTCCAAACCGCCTTTGGCCTCATCCTCGGCTATGCTAATGAGGTTAGTGCTGGTTAGCTGGCCCTCAATGGAGCCGTCTGTGATTGGTGGATGGCGGTGGAGGTGGGACTGAGCGCGTATGACAGCTGGGAACCAGCCAGCCAAGAGCAGGCTGACAGAGAGAGGGACAAAAAAAAAGCGATAGAGGGCAGAGTAAGGCAAGAGAGGGAGTGAGAGGAAGACTGGCTCACAGACTTCACAATGCAAGGTTAGGCCCGGCGTCTATGTGTTTTTATGTTTGGAATCTGTTTCTGAAATGTGTGAGCTGCGTGGGGAGAGATCTAACGTTTGGGCGTGTGCAGCTTTCTTTTTACATTCAGGGCGTATTGGTGTTGACGCAGCCAGGAACTGAATAGCCATGTGTGTGTGTGTGTCTAGCTGCGTCTGGGTGGAGTACTGCTGCTTGCTGCATTATCATCGCTGGCTGCCCCTCCCCCCTCACCTCTTTACTACTCTAACAGCAGACGGAGCAGAGAAAGGAGGAGGGGAGGGAGAGAGGGGAAAGAAAGGGAGAGGGAGGGAGAATGAATGAATCACTGAATGAATTGTATTGTGTGTGCGACCACGCTTGTGCGTAGTAGTTCTTGGGTATATCAGTATCTTTTGACTAAGATTAGTCCATGTACAGTCCTGCTTGTATACTGTATTTCCAGAACTCCCTTTTCAGAAAGAGTCTTTGTGATGAAAAGCTGTGGGGTTTTCTCCATAGTCAGTCTCTTTGTGCTTTCGGCTTCTGCCTGTAGGCCTTTAAATATTCTTGAGCCGTCTGCTTTATATGTGAATCCCACAGCTGAAATTAAATACAGTAGATGGGATAATCTTATATTGGTAAAAGACTGTGTGTGTGTGTGTGTGTGTGTGTGTGTGTGTGTGTGTGTGTGTGTGTGTGTGTGTGTGTGTGTGTGTATGTGTGTGTGTATGTATTTTTCCTAAACCTGTGTGTTTCATGCATGCATTGGGAAATGCTCGGGCCTCAGAGGAAGTGTTTGCAAATATTTGTTTTCCACCTTTGGCTACCCTCTCACTTCCCTCCTGTTTAGTCTGACCATTACCTCCTGCCTTCTAAGAAAAGAAATATTTCAGAGATGGAGGAAGAGCAAGAGGTGTAAATAAATGTTATAAGTTTGACTCGCTGCATGTGGTGCATCGGACGTGTAACATTTAGCATTACGTGCAGATGTTGGCTAGCAGAAGTGTGTGTATCTTCATGTGAAAGGAGAGAACCAGAAAAATCAGGAGGGGGCACCTCTCCAGGCAGGAGAATTTAGGTCATGACTCAGACCCCCTCATGAACCCCCACTGTCTCTTTTCCAAGACCCCACACTTTTCTCCACCCCTCCCCCCTGCCGCCACACTTCCATCACTCCTATCCCACCCCCTTCTCTCTGCATGCATGTGCTCTTCTAATACATTGGCAAACCATGTCTGCAACTTAAACACTTAATCAAAATCTCCCAGCTTCATTAACCAGAATCTGATCTTTTATCAACGACGAGTCCCGGGCAGAAGGGACGGCTGACGGAAGCTGAGCGCTGTATATTTGTTCTGTATTTCCTTTTTAGAGAGCTGGAATCAATACTAAATGGCTCAGATTCTGAAGTTGTTGGGCTTTGTCACAGATTTAGTTACGTCACTTTTATAACACTGAATAAATCATTCTGGTTGATTCCTACAGGTGATGCTGGCAGAGGATGTTTCAGAAAAGAATCATAGTAGTCTCAGATGTTATTGTCTTTAAGGTTGGGTGTTTTGTGTCTATTGAGACATACTGTGTATGTGTTCTTGCAAATGTGTCTCATAGTGCAGGCTTGTGAAAACAGACTTGTCCCAGATTTGTAACTATTAGGAATGTAATAATTTAATTTTGAGCCGACATTTTTTAAAAATTTCTCATTGAACTGAAACTAAATCTACAAACATACCACATGGTCGTTGTTTCGCTCATTAGCTATTATCCTAATATATCCTGTCAGTGAAAATGTTAGACAGACTCCTGCCATCGTTGATGGGCCAGTCGTGCTTTCCCAATTAGACAATGGCAAGAGAACCTCTCAACAGATGACAAGATAAAGATCTGTTTGTAGAGCTGGTGTGTGGCAGTAGTTCTGTTGAACACCAGTGAAATAAAACTGAAAATGAAACTTTGTTCACAAATATAGCTGACGGGTGAGAGGTGCTTTCATTGTTCCCCCTCTAGAGACATTACATTGTCACAGCTGAAGTAGAGTAAAACACTGATAGGAAGATAAATAAAATGACACAACTTGTACTCTTGGGCGAAGTAGATGGTAAATGATAATTTAGTATCTAGAGAAAAAGGATGATAAGAGCATCATGTGTAGTCTATTGCGTGTGTGTAATGTTCAGGGCCTGAAATAGACATTTTTCGTGTGCTGTTTGCACTTACATGTGTAATGTGCTCTTTTTCCAACATCTGCCTCATTGGCGTGTTTCATGGTTGAGTCTTTATCAGGTGGAGTGGAAGCTACTGGGTGATGTGGGCCGGTACTGACTGATGGTCTGACTGAGAGTCTCTTTCTGAACAGGCTTCCGAGCCTCCTTAGCTCAACATAGAGGGATTGGCCATAATGGTTTTCAGCTCTGCTCTCACCATCTTCTCTTCCACTTCATCCATACCAGTCAGTTCTATCCCCACCACAGAGCTGGACTTTCTCTCCTCATTCTGTTTGCTTAAACCACAGCTCCTGATCCCTCCACCCCCCACGCACCACGACACAGACGCTAACATTGGCCACCACAGAATGCTTGAACATCCACGGCAGTCTGATCCATACATTTAAGCATTTGGAGCCTCACGTTTCCAAAATGTTGCAGATGTAATAATAATAATGATGGATTAGATTTATATAGCGCTTTTCTGGACACTCAGTCACTTTTTACGTTGTATCCATTATTCTTTCACTCCTCATTCATACTTGGTGTTGGTAAGCTACGTATGTAGCCGCAGCTGCCCTGGGGCAGACTGACAGCCCCTCCGACCACCACCGGAACAATCACACACATTCACACACCAGCAAGTGCCTCACTGGAGGCAATGAGGGTAAAGTGTCTTGCCCAAGGACACAACGACAAATGACTCGGCGGGAGCGGGAATCCAACCACAGATCTTGACTCATTGGATGACCTGCTCTACCACTGAGCCACAGCTAAAGACTGTTCTGTCCAGATGAGACTTCATTCATACACTGCTGTCATCTCTGTACCAAGAAACCCAGTGAATAAAAGAATCCTGTACATCTCAATAACCACCAATGGGTGGACTTAACATGATGTTCAGAGCTGCTTTACAGTCATAGCTCATGAGGTGACCAATGATTAGCAGATAAAAAGATTAGTCCTGCAGATGAGGTGTCTTTTTTTGTAAAACAAACTAGTCAACATAACATGTGCTGTTTTGGAATGGGGGCACCACATGACTAAATACATTTTGTCATAGCCATTGTTATAGAGGCAGAAATGTTTTCTGCCTTTTAACAGTTTTTTGAGTTGAATATTTGATTGTTGAGTCTGATCAGGCTTCAACTTCCTTGTTTGAGATACAGCAGCATTAAGAATTTTGTGTGAGGTGATGGTATGTCAAGAAAACACTGGATATTCCTGTTCTAGTGACTGACGGTCTGACTGACTGACTTGTTTTTAGCACAAAAGCTCGCCTAGAATACTTGTGGGTAGAAGCATAGTATAAACACTGGGTGTTCTTGTTCCCACGTGTGACTGACTGACTTGTTTCTGGCACAAATATCCAGCCAAGCCTACACTTTGGTAATAACACAGGGATAGCTGAAAACACTCGTATTAAACTGTGATTAAAGTTACAAGATCCAACTTGATGATTAGCCACAATACTTATTTTAGTAAATGCAAAACATTGAGTCAATAAATTGCTTTTATTGCGCATGACAACTCTTGACTTCGCTGGAAGGACTAACAGCAAATTATAGCAATTGTTTAACTGAGGTTACCTCAGGAATAACTTCAAGACTGTAAAAATATATGTATAAATTTTTAACGATTATGACTTCGACGTTAAATATTGTATGAAATTATCACACAGTATAATACAGTACATTCATATGTTAAAACTGCTTTGTGCACAGCACACACTGCATGAACACATAATACACGAGAAAAAAATTTCAAAAACTTTGTTGACTTTTAAAAACAATAAAGCAAAGAAACTTCCAAAGACAAGTCTTTAGTTTCCAAAGAATTTACGGTATATGTAAAATTTGGCACGAGCAAAAATATCTTTTTGGACTTTTGTCTGCTTGGCGGAGGTTCTTGGTGGCCTGGTAGCACACTTGTCCCATACCATAGTATTGTACATACTGCTATAAGCCCATACCATAGTATTGTGAATACTGCTATAAAAAATAAAAGTGTATATTATACTTATATAAATGATAAAAGTTGTATTGATATTATTTTTGTCTTTCTATAATATTGTGGTAATCTTGGTATCATGTATGACTATTTTATTACTTGTACATCCCCACTATTGGTCAGTATATATTTGATCTCATTTCTTACATGTGTGCCATCAGGTATCCGACCTCCCATCCTGAACGGGCCCATGCACCCGCGTCCCCTGGTGGCTCTGCTGGACGGGCGTGACTGTACTGTGGAAATGCCTATCCTCAAAGACGTGGCCACAGTGGCGTTCTGTGATGCCCAGTCCACACAGGAGATTCATGAGAAGGTAACACACACACACATCCTGCTGAACGGTGTCCTCCACGCGGCCTGAGAGGTAAAGCGTTCTATCATTAACCTGTCCTCTTACAGGTGCTAAATGAGGCTGTGGCTGCTCTGCTGTACCACACCATCACTCTGTCTAGAGATGATTTGGAAAAGTTTAAAGGCCTCCGTGTAATCGTCAGGATTGGCTCCGGCTTTGACAACGTCGACATAAAAGCAGCTGCTGAGCTAGGTGAGGGTTGGAGCTGAAGGGTATTTTCATGGTCCTCTGTAAGCCTGTGTGTGAAATTACATTCAGAGTAGCTAACAACTGTTTCTCCTTGTCTTCTGGTCATCCAGGCATTGCTGTCTGTAACGTGCCGGCAGCCTCTGTGGAGGAAACGGCTGACACCTCGCTATGTCTGATCCTCAACCTGTACAGGCGAGTTACATGGATGCACCAGGCCCTCAGGGAGGGAACCCGTGCCTCTAGTGTGGAGCAGATCAGAGAGGTAGCCGGTGGTGCAGCTCGTATCCGGGGTGAGACTCTGGGTATTATCGGGCTAGGTGAGTACAGGATATAGACGGTTCTCTAGATTCAATAACAGGCATAATAGCTAAGTATCCTAACATCTATCAGAGATTTCATTTGTCTTCTTAGCTTGTATTTGGCCAAAACAATTGAACTGGTGATTACTGTTGAACCCTGTTGGTTGAGCTGTACATGTGATGGGATTAATGTCTGGAGACAGGTTCTCTAGTTTTTGTAGTTTTTGTGTTAATGCTAGCACAGGTACCCTTAACACTTCTGTCGTACAGGGCGTGTCGGCCAAGCGGTGGCTCTGCGAGCGAAGGCCTTTGGTTTCGGGGTGATCTTCTATGATCCCTACCTGCCTGACGGCGTGGAGCGATCTCTAGGCCTGCAGCGTATGGCCACCCTGCAGGACTTGCTCATCCACTCTGACTGCGTGTCCCTGCACTGCAGCCTCAACGAGCACAACCACCACCTCATAAATGACTTCACCATTAAACAGGTCTGTGGAAGCCCTGAAAGTGCAAAACACACTTTTTGTTTCATTTAGTAAGTACAGCTACAGCCTCTGTAGATGCTCATTGATTTATAAGGAGCGACATCTTGGATGATGAGTTCTGTCGGCGTAGAACAACAGTTAACTCACTGTCGTTTGTCTGGCACAGATGCGTCAGGGAGCCTTCCTGGTGAACACGTCAAGAGGCGGCCTGGTGGACGAGAAAGCCTTGGCTCAGGCTCTGAAAGAGGGCCGGATACGAGGGGCTGCCCTGGACGTCCATGAGGCAGAACCTTTCAGGTAAGTGACACCAGTAACTGTCTTTGACATACGGCCTCATTCCTGTCTCTAACAGTCTCAACTTTCTGAACAGTTTCACATCAGGGCCTCTTAAAGATGCCCCCAACCTGATCTGTACCCCACACACATCCTGGTACAGCGAGCAGGCCTCTGTGGAGGCCCGGGAGGAGGCAGCCAGGGAAGTTCGCCGCGCCATCACCGGTACGACACTCAAGACACGAAGACGTGTATAGTTATAGACAAGAACTACCTGTGCTAGCATTAATACATCTATCTCCACTGCAAAATATCAACATTCATTTTATAATACAAGATTTGTATGGTGGTGGATTTTTACTTTGTCAATTCATTTTTATGTCTGTCTGTTCTAGAGTTTTAAGAGACTACATGAATTTTTAAATAATGCAATTATCCATAACAACCCCAGTTATTGCTCTATTTCTAGAAATAAAAATTAAAAAGTCTTGCGGAACATCTTAGGGATGATGTGTGGTAACTTCATTAGCTAAACGTGCTAGCCTGTAGAGTCATTTGCCAACTGGTGTAAATAGAAATAAACAAGGTGTTGTCGCAGCAACGGGATGATTTCCAGTGGAGACCATGCATGAAAAGATGACGGGTGTGTTTTCTTTCTAGGGCGTATCCCTGACAGCCTAAAGAACTGTGTTAATAAGGAATATTTGATGGCAGCCTCTCAGTGGCCCAGCATGGAGGCAGCCACTGTTCACCCAGAACTTAATGGAGCCACTTACAGGTGAGAGAACGAAGACGAGGAACGAGCTCAAAGGAGTCGACTTAGACGTATTCCATTAAAGTGCTTTTACCGTAGCAGCTGTCACATTGGTCCATGTGTGTTTCAGATTTCCTCCAGGCCTGATCAATGTGGCAGCGGCAGGGGGGCTCCCTGGAGCTGGCGGAGGGGTTGAAAGCCTTGTTACAGGAACCTTGGCCCACGCCATCGCCCCTGTGTCCCACCCACCTCACGCTCCCTCTCCTAAGGCCGAAGCTGACAGAGACATCCCCTCTGACCAATAGCCTACACCACCGCCACCAGCACATTCCTTCACCTCTGGAAACTAACCCCCACCCCCCACCTTCCAACATCAGACACAGCCCCACCCCTTCCCCAAGCCCCACCCCAGTACATCGGCAGTGCCAGTTTGACCTGATGTGGATCTACAGTCTTGTTCCTCAGATCAAATAACCAGCCCAGGAGTGACTTATCCACAGCAAGTCCCATCCCACCCCCAGCCCCACGGACACACACATCCCACCCCCACGGACACACACATCCCACCCCCACGGACACACACATCCCAAATCTTCAGCCTCATCTCACCCACTCACTCACCATCATCTCCCCCTTTCACTCCCCCCCCCCACACAACGTCAGCAATAACTGATCTCAAGGATTCACCGATTGGTTTCTATCCTTATTTGGCTGTTGTTTTAATGGAACATTGGTCTGTTGTTGTCCTAGGTGTTAATGTTTGTTTATATAAAAAAAAAACCCTAGCATTTTTGACATTAGGCTTTACAGTCTGCCACCTCCTGCTGTCGTCCTCTGACCAGCAAAGGCAGAAAACGTTAAAGCCCCCCTTTGTACATTAATGGTTCATGTTACTGCTCTCTTCTTCTTCTTCATCACTTTTCCTCCCTTTCACCTTTTCTTATGTGGGAAACTGTGCGCTAAAGAGAAAACGGACAGATTTACAAGCAGCGCATCCTCGTTTCACCAGGCGTTTAGCTCCCCTTCAGCTGGCGTTGTCTCAGCGATGCTCAGCGGGCGCCTCTGTAATGTTTTTGTCTCAGTTGTGTTGTGCTGTCACCTTTTTTTTTTTGTTTTTGCTCGACTCATCCTACAGATAGTGATTTGTCACTTCTTACGGTGTGATGGTCTGGTTCTTAGGGCGGTCCTCCCTGTATTTACACAAGCTTTGTCTGTCATGGATTGCTTCGTCGTGAGATACATGAGTAGATCGTAGTGACATATCAGAAGCATAAAACTCCGCCTGAGTGCTATGTGTGAGGTTTTTACTCTCGTTGCCCACGTAATCAAATGCAGAAAACTTTTTATCAGTGGAAAAAAAATGGTGTGGCAGAGATGCCACCAGTAGAGGGAGTCATCTGACTGCAGCTCAGTTCAGTCAGAGGGATAAGCTGACATCAAGGACCCCATTTGGGTCACCAGACGACTGACCTTTTTGGTAAATAAGATTTCACTGCACCCCCCCCCTCACCACCACCCCCACCACCCTCTGCTCCTTCCCCACTCTCATGGTCCATCCAATACGTCATCATGAACCAGTATGCATCCGACAGTTCCTTTAGGCATTAGGGGATAGTAGAAAAGAGACTCCCTGTAGGAGCAAGGGGACAGTGTTCTTGCATGCTGGCTTTGTTAGCGATAGTGGTGTGTGTGTGTGTGTGCGCGTGTGTGTGTGTGTGTGCGCGCGAGAATGTGTGAGTGTGAATGTGGGTGTTCCCTCACCCTGTGATGATAACAAGCTATTGTCTTTCCAAAGGAATAGTCCCTCGGAGTAACTCCTTAACGCTGTTGCCCTGGTGTCAAGGGAACACCTTTCTAGTACCTCAGTAACAGATATTGAATGTACCGTGCATACCCTTTTATTTTTTGTACAGATTTTTCTAGATACTCTACTATTCTTTACCAGAAGGGTTGTAAAATTGTAGCAGTAATGATACAATAAAGAGATAAATAACCCCATTAAATAAATTGAGTCAGTAAATACTCAGGCTTCAAAACCAATGCGTTTCTCCTTGCCTTTACCTTGTATTTCCTTATGGTGGAAAATTCAGCACAACACTCTCCCATTCTTAGATTTCAAACTGTCGCATTTCGACTTACTCATCTTACTGGCTGATTAAAAATAAAGTTTGGTCGCCGTTGTCTGCTAGATTTCTTCATGAGGACAGTAGTAGTAGATGCTGTTTTCTTTTAACCCTCTACTTTGTAAGGCTGCCCTGTCTATAGTGCATGTGAGGTAATGTTTTAGGGGAAATACTATTGGCTTAAAGAATTTGTGTCATATTGCTGTTTCCGACTATTCCCAGGCCTTTTCCCCCCTCAGAGTGTTTTCCCCCCCAAGTTGCCATTTTGTCGTGGTCAGTTTCCAGTGATGTACAGTTTTCCCCTCAGAGTCTATGAGAGACATGGAGCTTGTCTGTGTCCTGAGATGCTAGGCTCCTCGTGTCATGTGATGAGTATATATTTTTTAAAAATAACCCCCATAGTTTGGATTATGAGCATAATGGTAATCTTAAATTTTGCTGTTGATGATATTGATTATATATATATATTCAGTTCAACAGTGCACTGTTTTGAAAACCATTCTGTTATATTGTTGGATTTCATTTCTATGGATATGCTTTGTGTTTTACATGTTGTACTGAAACATTTCAGAGAAAACGAGATCCCTCCCCTGATGTTTCTTTTTTTATTTTTATTTTTTATTTTTTGTCTCATCCCTGCGGTCCTTTCCAGCTTTTCTCCTCTGGGCCTTACTTATTCTCTCCCTGTAAAAGTAGCTGTTCTAGAAAGCCGCCATGGAACCACTCACTGCCTTAATACAGTTGACCACAGCAGGTGAAGTCAGGAGACACACCCGGTTAAGAAGTGCAAACCACAGTTGGCGCCGCTTGCAAACTGCTCCTCACTCCCCATCGGGTCTCTGCATGTCTGTCAGTTAAACCACAGCTAACCTTGTGTACACAGTTTGTTTTTGGCTCCAGAATGAATTTTTACTGTGAATGAATTTGGAAGATTTAAAAAAAATAAAATAAAAAAATAAAAAATGCTAAATCGGCTCAGCGGTGTGGATGTGTGTACGCCCACTAAGCCTCAGCTGATATTTCACTCATGGGTGTGAGAATGCCCCTGCCGTCATGGTGGGGGGCTCGAAGCATCTTTTCTCGGGGGGGGGGGGGGGGGGGGGGCAAGCAGATGCTGGTGTGGTCTGTCAATAAAAAAGAAAAGAAAAGCAGAAACTTAAGAATCGGTCACTTTTTCTCTCTCTCAGGGTTCAAATGCACACATATCCTCCAGCAGTCACCTCTGTCTCACGTCCCTCGTCCCAAATGTTTCCACCCTGAAAATGTAGATCCGCCTCCTGCGTTTTTAGAAACCGCTGTCCCCTCGTTTCCACCTTTGTGTACAGATCGGAACTTCTTTCTGTTTTGCTTTGTTTTGGCACTGACATCTAACCATCTAACAAGGAATGAATGAATGTTTGAAAGTGACTGCGTGTAATGTTTAAATTGGGAAATGTATTTTTACAACATGTGAACGTGTTTTTTTCCACTCACTGTCATTGTGAATTGATTTTTTTTTTTTCCTTTCACCAGACTGCAAAAACAAAAAAAATCCTGTAACTAGGCTCTTAAGCTTTATTTTTGTTTTGTTTACTTTTTTATTAGAAACAATCATGTTTGTGATGGTAACTTCCAATGGTAAACTCCACACCGTATTTTAATAAAATCCTGAAAAATTGACATTTGCCGTCTCTTGGCTTTTGACCATGAAAGTGAATTCCTTAGTGGTGAGCGGTGAAGCTTCAATTATGCTGATGGTGATTTTATGTTTTGTGTTGGTGATCTCTAATTGGTTACAATGAACTACCAGTGTGTTCCCTGTGATTACACTGAGCAGCCTCAGGACACACAGCGGTACTTACAGGGATTATGACATTCAAAAAATGTTTACTACCACAGGTTGTAAGTGGATTTTATAGCTACTAGTGGTTAAACCATGCCAGTACAGACAGTTTTACAATTGGGCAGGCGAGGTGGGGTGTGTACGGGAAAAGGGGCTTCTGTATACACCCACTGGGCAGAGAAGGGCGGGGGATTATCAGACAAAATTGCAACCACATGCACATAAAGGGACTTGAACGCTGAAGTCCGCTGACTGCCTGGAACCCTCATGGGTCATGGAAAGTAAGAGCTGGATGATCTTGTGGCCTCCATGATGGTGTGAAGTGGTTGTTTTTCAGAATGATGACATTCAGTAAGCATCTTATTGCTAGCAGTATCCTGGAAAAATACACTCAAATTTTCAGATGACTGATTTAGTTTTACATTCGTTTTCATTGTCAGACATGATTGTGATTTTAATTAAGATTAACAGCACAAAATTTAACAGCACAAAATCAAGAAGTTATTACATGACCGAAGTAATATCTTTTCACAATTCCCCTTAATGGGTTATTAATTTGTACTAAATTTCCTAACATTCCATCCTATAGAGCAGTGGTGTCAAACTCCTTTTCATCAGCATAACGGCTGTCCTCAAATGACCAGATGTAACTTATAAATGTAACTAAATGTAACTCATTGTAATGTAAAACAAATGTAACTACTCCTTAAGGTTAAATGATTCTGAATTTACTAAATAAAGTTACAAAAATTACAGTAGTACAGAAATAAAGTTTGATTCTTGCTCTGTTATAACAGGTTATGAAGCCCACATAACTCCATCAATCAGGGATCAAATAAAGACAAATAGCATCAAACACAAGTTAAGAAATTAACTTTGGTCAGAATATTTGTGTCAAAGTTAAAATGGGCTTTATTACTGAATTATGGGAAATGCACAAAATCACTAATTCTAACCTCATGGTGGTGCCAACATTATAAAAATTAGTTGACAAAGCAAGCAATCTAAAAGTCATTGAGTTAAGACAAAAACAACACAGAAATTATGTCTTCATCATCAATGCAATTATATTTTTATTTTGTAGTTTTTGGTTGTAAGGACAGTTCGATGTGGAGGCCAGTGGACTGTTAAATCCTGTGCTGGTTTGAGGAGTGTCATCGGGAGGGACGCACTTGTTGCATAACATCGCGCGTAAACCAGTAGTTGATGGAGGCACAGGATACAAACAGCGTTTTAACAGACCTCTTTCTCACACACATCAAGCAGACTGTCATGTTGCTTCATGTCGGTTTCACTTGAGCCTGTGCAGCGGGGTGCAGCGGGGCATCGTCCAGCTAACCCGGGGTCATGACTTACCCCTGTCAGCTGCCACGCTGTGCAGCTGGATTATTTTATTTGTTTGTTTAGCTCAGAAGGAGGAGGAGGAGGAGGAGGAGGATGAAGGGAGGAGGATTGCACCCGTTCCTGAAACACACTATTGAAACCAGCATAATGGGGGTTTCTGGTTTTGGGTTGCTGTTTTCAGTACCTTCAGTAAACTGCTCTGTAAGACAGGCAGTCTGACTTTGACATTCCTCGACTGATTCTAGTAAGTGGGTCACAAAAAGAATAAAGCAAGTCAAAGTGGGTCAAAGGTCAGCAGGATAATGCGCTGAAGTCCTGAGAACATTGCAAAAGTTGCCTGCTGTATTTTTTGAGTCTTGATGGGGAGACGCGAGGCTTGACGGATGAGGATATGCGTTAAAGACAGCTAGTTGATGTGCATGCTTGTGCATTAATGTCTGTGTGATGAATTAGTCTCCAGACAGATGAGCTATCCCGCTTGGAGGGATTCGACTAAAACCCCCAAAAGCCGAGTGGATAAATATTTGCCTTTGGTTGTCTTTGGAATGATGACATATTATTTCAGCCACTGAATGGCTCAGATGTTGCATCAGTTTGCAGAAGCTTTTCTTCCCTTTTCAAACGGGACTGAAATGCATCTTCTATTTGATCAGCGCAAACCACGTACTGACGTCAAACGCAAGAGCGATTATGTTCTTTCTTTTTCTTACTATCATCAAATCTCATAAAATGATGAAAACCAACAGTGACTTAAGAACGTATTCATCTGTGCCAGCCAACGCATTTGTCCTGAAGCTGTTGAAAGAATATCAATAAACTTTTGTGTGTCTCTGAATGCTTCTGCATATTTTAAGTTAAGTCGGTTAAGCCCAGCTGGTGATTTATGATCAGCCATCTGC
This sequence comes from Antennarius maculatus, assembly GCA_013358685.1. Classification (NCBI taxonomy): domain Eukaryota; kingdom Metazoa; phylum Chordata; class Actinopteri; order Lophiiformes; family Antennariidae; genus Antennarius; species Antennarius maculatus. The sequence goes on along the minus strand of CM023614.1, from coordinate 11,757,475 downwards.
AAAACTAATATTCCCATCAGCCTCAAGTGTCCTGTCAAGGGCTATTAGCTACTTAGCAAATGTTAGCATATGGCACACTAAGTTGATGAACATCAGCATAACTTCTATGTTTTAGAAAGCAAATTTACCTGAAATTAGCATTCAGACTGTACTCTGTGAGGAACATCCTCCAGAGTGTAAGCTGAAGATGTGTGAGCATCACATTATCATTTGAAATGTCATGCAATTTCTCCAGGATTAATAAAGAATCTATCTATCTATCTATCTATCTATCTATCTATCTATCTATCTATCTATCTATCTATCTATCTATCTATCTATCTATCTATCTATCTATCTATCTATCTATCTATCTATCTATCTATCTATCTATCTATCTATCTATCTATCTATCTTTCTTTATCATTTGGTAAATTTAACAATATACAATATTTTTATGTTAAGACATGTTGCATTACAACACTGGTCGTCTAAACAATGATTTTTATCTCCTTTAATGTGAAACCTTTCAGGATGTGATGTAAAAACAATTTTTTAACAAAAAAAGTTTTATGATGTTTATTGTGGGATAGAGGAACCAAATCCTCACATAGAATATGATTAGAATTATTATACTACAACTAAAACACTGAAAAACCATCCTCAGTCACTAAAAAGGTGAAAGATAAGTAATTATTCAAGCTTAATGTATGTTATTTCATGGGCATGTTTTTTAATATATTAACACTGCACAGGAAAAATTGTCCGTCTTCCATGTCTGTCCCCCTGTCTGTCTATCTGTCTGTCTGTCTGATAGGTCTGACGGTTCTGCAGCGGTGACACGGAGCCGTTGAGGCTGCTGTGGCCTCAGCCCAGACCTCTGTGATTAGCTCATAGTTTTCCTCTCATTGCTTCACTCACTTGGCTCGGAGAACGCCGACACCATCATGTGACTGACAGGAGGAAAACTTTCAGCAATGGTGGAGATTTGCGTCAGAATGACAACCTGTTGTACGGCTGGTGTGTGTGTGTGTGTGTGTGTGTGTGTGTGTGTGTGTGTGTGTGGTTTAACCTTCAGCTCTGAACGTCTGCTTTCAAGTAATCAAAACAATCATCAATTCCCTCGATTTGCCAAAATACGAGCTGAAAGTGTCAGTGTCAGTTCAGGTTCTGAATCCTTTGAATTATGATTTGATGGTTTTGTGCCGTGTGAGAACACCTGTGGATCTGTGTGTTGACGTTTGTGATGACGTTTCACCTAATGACAGTCTACCGAATCTCTGAGCTCACCGTCATTAATCAAAGGCAGCGGCAGGAAAATCTGGGTTTTTCCCTAACCTACTTTCAGCTGCAAACAGACAGACAGACAGACAGACAGACAGACAGACAGACAGGTACTCACACTCAACCTTCTTTAATCTGATATGTTTGTACGAGGGGCAGCTGGTCAGAAAAACCTCCCTGGCCGCCCATGTGCAAACCAGCTGTAGCAACTGGTGACACACACACACACACACACACACACACACACACACACACACACACACACACACACACACACATGCTGACCTGAAGAAAAGGGGCTAACTCGGCTGAGATCACAGCTGGATCCTTCTTAGAACAATTTGAAGAGGAAAAGAGAGTTTAAATCCCTTTGATTCTCTGTGATGTCCAATCAGTAAATGAACTGAAAAGTGAAAGCCTGTGTTTCTGTCCAGATGTCTGTAATCCAGGTTGCATGTCTGTTTGTCAGACCCATTGCTCATTTCTGTCCCTGTGCTTTATTGCTATCATTCATCAACCTACACCTCTCATATTTGTCCCTAAAATCAGGGTGAGAAACAGTAGAATGATTGAGGTATGTGTGTGTGTGTGTGTGTGTGTGTGTGTGTGTGTGTGTGTGTGTGTGTGTGTGTATGAGAATAAAAGCCAATATAGTGTTGATTAACTTGTTAGAAAAGAATTTGCTGAATTCACTCTACCAATGAATGACAAGAGAGAGAGAAAGACTGGGGGGAGAGAAAAGAAGGACAGTAAAGGAGAGGAGCCAGACTGTTAACTGCCTTCCCATACAAGGAGAAAAGAGGAGGAGGGGGAAGAGAAACCAAAAGGCAGCAAGAAAAAGAGAGAGAGAGAGAGAGGAGGGTAATATGAGGAGATACAATCAGGGAGAGAAGGGAGGAGGAGAGAAATTTGGAAAGAGAGATAAAGACGAGGGGTTAAAGACTGATAAGGCTCTACCATACTGAGGAGAGGAAGAGGAGAAGAAGTGAGAATAAGTGGAGCTGTATCCTCTCTGAGATCCAAGTGTGATTCTGCTGAAGCCTCAGCTCCAGAGTGATTGATCCATTCCAGGTAATACAGACGGACTCCATTCATTTCTGCAGTCTGACTGGATGGAGCAGCCATCTTTTAACCAAATGTGATGCAGCTAGTGGGTTCTTCATAGTATTTTAAATGTAGTATGTTTGGGTGAATGGATGCAGAGGCTGATGAATTCACAATGCAGAACAAAAATTATACATTTCAGTTACATGTATTAGTTTGCAGTAAAAGTTTGTTTATCTTTTATAACAGGGTTTTATAGAGTAGCCAGCTAAACATGAAGCATATGGAAGTTGCTCATTATCGTTACACTCATCTATTCACACTGATTCATGAACATGTAAGCAACATTTTAAAGCAGCAGTTCCCACAAGAGCCGACCTAACATCACGCATGTTTATTAGATAGATTTATACTTTGTTTTGACAAGTATTTATGGTTTGTGCAGAATCACATTCTGCAAATTAACTGATTAACTGATTAATGTAAGTGACAGTGTTGTGTGTGAAAGTACATAATTTAAATTTGACATAAAGTGGAGCAAAAACAAATGTGACAAAATAGTTAGTCACACAAGAATGAATATGTAAAAAGGAGTTTATAACATTTATTTGGTTTTATGCATGAATAATCTGTTCTTTTACATGCAGTTGCAGCTTTCATTTTATATATGTATATGCGTGTGTGTGTATATATATATATCCAAATATATGTATACATGCATATATATGTGTGTGTATATATATGTGTGTATAAATAAATAAATATATATATATATATACAGTACATATATACAGTACATATATACAGTACATATATACAGTACATATATACAGTACATATATACAGTGTGTATATATATATATATAATTTTTTTTTTTTTCTGATGTGGTTTGGAAGTAGCCTCGACCTATCCCCCTCCCTTTTCGCTCTGAACTGCTATTACACTGTCATGAGTTACCTTTGGTTACTTGGTGGACAAAAGTCAAGGTTCTGACCCCCTGTTGTGACGACTGTTTGACTGATTTGCGTTGTGTCTGTGTTTACATGCATGAGCTTGTCGGTGAAATTGAGTGTGTAGCATGTATTTTACATGTGTGTGTCACAAAAAGGATAATTGAAGACCGTGATGCTTCTCATAATTTCCTGAATTCACTGCTGGCCCAAAACACAATATAAGGAAGAAAAATTACCTCTCTGCCGTCCTCTATTTAAAGTGGACATACCTCCCACTGGGTTGATGAATATGTTCTTATGCCTTTACCTGCATACCTGTGAATATGAGCAAGGCTGGATGTGGACATTATCTCTGCGTGAGTGTGCTGTAATTACACAGTGAAGCTGCCCATGGGGCGCAGCCTCTACAGTTGGCTCCACGCCACAGCCCCATTTGTTTTATTGTGTCTCGTGACTGACAGAAAAACTGCTGTTTGTCTGTGTTGAGTCTGTGGTCTGAGCCCATACATGAGTGTAGACCTTATTCTAATGAAATAAGTGTGCACCTCCTTATGCATCAGTCAACACCACTCCATCCTGTCATTTAGACTTATGTACTTTGAGGAGCAGCTGTGAAAATCAGCTGATGGCAGGATGGTGTATGTGTGTGTGGTGTCTGAGGAAGTTCAGTGTGTCAGTGTGGGAATTCAGAACATTTCTCTTTTGTGTGTTATAGTGTCAGTGTCACAAGTTCAGAGAGGGTAGGTGGGTTTGAGGGCAGAATAAGGTCTAATAAGGATAAATGACTGTTGTATTAGCAAATATCACATGACAACCACAAACAAACTTCCTTGACATTAAACGAGAAAGCCTTTCAGCAAAGATCATGTTCTGTGTCTGCACCAGAACATTTGTGACTTTCAGGTGAAGAATGCAGGCCGTCCTTGTCTGGAATTTGTTTGTAAAAGACAAAAACAGGTCAGTCTTTGCTGCAGCCCCTGACAGTGCTGACCTCCTTTCCTCTATTAAACACAGTGGATGGAGCAGAAAGGTAGCAGTGAAGATCACATGCTGACATGAAGAGCCTTCAGCTCCTAGTGCTGATCCTCCTTTGACCCAAGCACACAAAGTTTGATCACAAATGTCTAAGACAGCTTGTATTCAGTCATTAAATCAATTCTAATATCATTTTCCCAAAAGAAATGAATGTTTTTGAGGTAGCTGAATATTTAAGTAACTTAACTAGTTACCTGCATTCTGTAGATGAGCAAAGTTTCAGCACATGAGATGATCACATAACCAAGCAGTCACATCAAAGCTGAGCTCTGTGTCTCCATACCATTAAGTATTTTTATGGCAGACTCTTAAACTGTGCAGTGTCTAATAGACATGGGACAGGGAGTTGATTCAGCAACACACTGTGGCTGTGGTCACAAAAGTGTCAGAGTTGGGTTTTTGTTGCTATATTGACAGAGTAACACTATCTGACTGCTGGAAATAAACTTCAGGGACAATGTGCAGTGGGACATGACAGTTATGTATGCTGGTCAGTGTGTTTATTTGTGGGGGGATTGGCTGACTTGCTCTTAATATTTAAGTGTCTGAATTCTGAAACTACGTGGAGATTTAGTTTTGCTATAATCACCCTTAGATGCCATGCAACACTGCAGCCACAGATATAATCATGTCATGAAGTCAGAAAATACATTTCCTGTGTAACTGCATTTGTAATAGGTATAAGCATAGGAAACTAGTGAGGAAAAAAATAAAATATTCTTGTGTATTCTCACCAAAATAATAAAATTAAAGTTGTGTCTTTTGCCAAGTATGAATTTCCTGATTTTGCTATGAATGCTGAAATAGTTCGCCCCAGTGCCACACCTATCCTGGAATATTTTGAAGCTCACATCTTGATTGCAGCCTCCGATGTAAATTAAATCAATGTTCAGACATTGTGTTTAGATTCCCACACAGTGCGATATAACATTGTGTAAATGTTTATCTGAGCTGCCATTAGTGACATGATAACTGGGTAGGGGAGCAGAGATGGGAGGAGAATATACTGTAAGTGTAAAAGGTCGCGAGGAGGATATGAGCTCAGCAGTGAGGAGGGAGATGGCTGCTGGAGAGAGAGAGAGAGAGCACAGGCAAAGTGGTTTTGATTTTCTTGTAATTATGTCAAGCATAAACTCAATTCTCCAATGTGATGTCAGGCCAAAATGTTTTTTTGTGTGCAATTATCATGCACGTGTCCTCCCCCTCACTGCAAATAGTTTGAGTCAGCGGCTGGTGGTCTGTGGATGCTCAGTCGCTGAGGTCAGTAGAGCAGCAGAGCAGACAGGATCTGTCCTCAAAGATGTCAGTCGATGTTGTTTTATTTTAGCTTAGCCTCTCCTGCAGACGTTACTCTGACAGCAGTGACTGTTAACCATTTTGCCATGTAACCACAGCTTGGCATTGGACCAACACACATTAGACCCAGCCCATACAGATGGGTGGGTTTTTGTTAGTCGGAGTCTCCAGGGTCACTGGGTTCAGTCAGCTTTGTTCTTAGATAAACTATGTGTGTTGTGATAATAGGGCAGGGATGCAAAATTCCCCTCCTTTTACTGATTTTCCAGAATTGTCTGGGATTGGTTTCCTAAATCTGACAGTTGACGTACTTTCATTAACTTACTTATGAATGATATGTGCCAAAGTACTTCTGAGAGAGACTGGCTTTAATAAAAGTATAAGAGTGAATGTTTTATATAAAATCATTACTGATGGTGTTTGTGCGTGGAACACAAACATATGCAAACTTGATGTGATTCCAAACAACTCATTTCTCATTTCTTCATTTCTTCCAGATGATGTCATCAGAGCACCTGACCTGCCGTTGGCTGCTGCGGCTGCTAGCTGTGCTCCTGAAGCTTTGCCTCACTTCCTCTGGGCCGTTGCGACCACTCAATGGGACAGATTGCACAGCTAAAGGCCCTGCTTCCTATATCCTGGTCTTCACAGGTCACTGGAGCCCACAGGCCTTCCCCAAACAGTATCCGCTATTCAGGCCCCCCGCACAGTGGTCAAAACTCATAGGTGAGTTTTGACCACTTTATCGACAAAGAAATGGGTTGTTTGAAATCTATTTGATTCTGGTGGGAAACTGACTGCTGGCGCACAATGTTACATAGACCTGAGATTATTATTCCAGATTCAGAGGAGGAGTTAGAAGAAAGTAGTTCATGTCCCATTGTTAAAATGATGACAAAGTTGAAGGGACTTAACAGATTTAGGTCTGATTTTTTCACATACAAAGAGGAAATAAAAGTTTATCAGTGAAGCCAAGAGATGGAAATTTTACATAAAGACACAAAGTGTGAAAGCTACTATGTGTTTTTTTTTCTCTATCTTCTGTCCAGTTATGTCTTTAACTTTTCTTTTTTTCTTGAACTCTATCCTACACTACTTTCCACATGGTGACTTGTTTACTGCAGTGTTGGTGGCAACCCTGAAACAATAATTTCAAGGCTGGAAGAGTTGAATCATGATAGCTGGGGTGTGTTGAGGTTACACCACTTACATCAGAACAAGGAGGAGGATAAATTGTAATTCTGGTCCCTCTATATTGCTTTGAATTGTGAGCCATGGAGTGTGGAACGCATGGCCAATGTTTGTATATCTGGGTTTTGGACTTTGAGAGCAAAAGATGAGCAACTTGGACGATTCTGTCGTATGCAGACCATTTGTGCCATGACTCGAATCTGTCACATGGTTGGTCGCATCCTGATGGGATGAGAATTCATACAGAGAAATTTATTTGTCCACAAGGTTTACACTGTGTTATTAAATATGCTATAGTACCAAATTCATGCAGGAACTGTTTAGGGAATACTACCTGAAATGGTGCATCATTATCTAAGTCTATTATTGCATGAGAAGGTGGGGATGAGACAACTTGGAGAAGGGGTAGCTTTGGCGCAGCTCAAGTGGATGGTAACATTAGTGCGGTAGCTACGACACCATTCGTTGTACAGCCGCGTTCTAAAGTTTTAAAAATAATCAATACAGCACGTCTGGTGTATCACCAAATGACCACAAAGCTACCAATGCTAACGCAACGGACCTGCAGACGTCTGGTTTGGGCCAAGCTTCCTGACCACCCAATCAGAAGCCAGAAATTGTGCCTAAATATTCCACACAATTTTTCCATTGGCTAAAAAAATAAAGCAAAATCGACAAATTGGTGTTGATAGCAGGCTGAGCACAACCAAGCCTGAAGCTATGACCCTCATTTCACGTGGGTATGCGCACGTGTGTGTGTGTGTGTGTGTGTGTGTGTGTGTGTGTGTGTGTGTGTGTGTGTGTGTGTGTGTGTGTGTGTGTGTGTGTGTGTGTGTTATATAGCATAGTACACCATTATGTGGCCTCCAGCACACTCAGTGACGCAATGCTGCCCTGACAAAAGTTGACGGGCTATTTACACCAGAGAGACAGGTACTGGAGATGCTAGCACACCCATAATGAATTTAATATATCTGGGCATAGGTGAACAGGAGGAGGCAGGGAATGGACTTTGTCATGACGGAATGATCTGCCTAATGGTGGGGGACAAAAATGTTGGAAATTAAGTTCGTCACAGTTAACCTGTCAGGCAGTTTGGGGGCCTATGATGTTTTTATGACATGAGAAAAGACCAAGGACACTGCCTGAGAGAAGAGGAAATAGAGTTTGTCTTGACCAAATTAAAAACACAAGCAATTGAGCTGGAATTGATCTTTAACGTGTTTGTAGGGTTGAAACGTGACGTGTTTAAAGTTTCAAGGTCTTGACGCTTGTGGGGAAATTGTTAGGATGGAAATGCAATTAAGTGTATAAGCAATAGCAGTTTTGGATGAAACGGGATAGTGTGTGAAGTGTGCTGGGTACACTGTGTGTGTGTTGCTCGGTGTAACGAGTGTATTAATACATGTGTCAAGAATGTTTAAGTATAAATCCACGATTGTGTATGTATGTGCGCAGTTCTGAGAGGTGAGGTAAGGCAGAAACATCAGAGCATTTGTCAGCGTGTTCCTGGCTAACCTTTCTCTGCCCTTAAAACCACCGGCCCAGGCCAGTGGTTCTGTGGGTTCCAATACGCAGCTCCAGAATCTGCAATACAAACACTTAAACCTAAATCAGTCTCTTATTCTCCACAGATTTCTTAGATAGCAAGAAGTACTTGTGGGAATCTGAATAAAATGGTTCAGTTGGCCCAAGGAATATGAATAAAGATTTTCCAAACTGTCAAAGATTTTTTTTTGTCACTTGGCTGCTGAGTCTAATATCCCGACCTTTCTGCTGGCAGCTCCAGCCTGTGCTGTGGTTAGATCAGAGATAGATTGAAAAAAGATGTAGCAATAACCAAATTGTCATGCCAGAGTCATGCATGTGGGCAATTCTTTCAGAATTATCTTTTTAATTGCAGGAAGTAGGAGGCAGCCATTGAAGTATATAAAGGCTCCACAGTGGAATGATCTCACTGTCTGGCTGAGGCTCTGTGGTGTTTTGCTGACATTGATGCACATTCCAAGCGAATAAAAGTATCTCACTCCTGTCTTCTCGCTTTTGTATTTCTTTTCTCATTTTTAGCGGTCAGCCATAATCGTCATTTTCATCTGTGGGAGGAGGGTGCTCCTGCCGGCACAGGGGTACAGAGCTTTGCTGAAATTGGGGTGACGGTAGAGCTGATGAAGGCAGCCAAGGAGGCCAGGAAGAGACGCCATGTTGGCGCTATGTATCGGACAGCCGGCATCCCTAACGGCATCGGGCACAGTTCCACAGAGTTGCTCATGCTGCCCCGGAGCTCATTGGTAGGCACAAATAAAAATTCAGTAGAAGCAATACTCACTCATAAAATCAAACACATGCTCAGACACGGTAAGTCACACAAACCATCTGTTTGACTAAATGTACTCAGGCATATGGTGACCCAGGCCCACACATAATGGTGTCCGTCTGCTCCGAGCTAACACTTCACCACTTATTTCCACTATCCAACCAGACTATGTTTAGCCCAAGTGACAAAGCCAAATGGCCACAAGTGCCCACAGCCATCATGCTCGATTCTGCATTCTGTCTGCTGTCTGTCCCACTGAACTCTGTGACCATAGGGTAAAAGGTCAAGGAAGACGTTTAGTAAAAGGGGTGATCTGACAATGTGACACAATGTCTTTTAAGGACTGTAGTTAAACACAGGTGAAAGGGGAACTAAAGCGTTAATGAGTAAATTAATGCTGGTTTTAGAGATGTGTCGGAATATAATCTGCATACAAGTGATAATTGATATTTTGTTTTTAAATATAAATCCCAAAGGCAGCATGTACATGGATCTCACCAAAATAGTCAGACACAAGAATAGGTTATAATTTCGTCAGGTCACCAATAAATTATTCTCTCAGCCTCTGACTTACGCCAAGAGAATATTGGCGGCTGTAAACATTCTTGCTGACAGTGCTCGATGTTAGTGATCATTTCCTTGCTTGAAAAATAGCATTATAATGTTCAGCTAAAACAGTCAGTTAGCCAAATCTGGTGGATATTTTGTAAGAATATTTATAGTGCAACATTTCCTCTTTGTAGTACTTTGTCTTTGGACATATCTTTATGGCACTACAAAAGCTAATTGTACAATATTTCACATTTTTAAACGTTTATTTTATGAGGTTTTAAACGAAGGCAAAGGATTTAATGAAGGAAAGAGGTATGACACTGTGAAAAACCGAGTCGTATCATTCCAGTTAATTTGTAGGAATAGAGAATTTGTTTGTGTTTAAAGAAAATGTATCAGATGACTGGGAGAGAACAATGTCAAAAGGAAAGAAAAACATTTACCTGTATTTTTAGAAATAGGTGTGTGTCTGGGTTGGAATCTGGTGACTAACGTTTGTATATTGGTTATTCCACTGCCTGAACTCAAAGGCCCTCAAATATATAAGGAACCCTGCTGCTGGGCGTCTCTGGTAACTTCTCATTTGACAGCAGCTTAGTAGTTTTTCATCAAGGTCCACGATGTTTGATTTGTAAGTGGGTCCATCTGTTTTCAGATCGGTGGACAACTAACACCATGCATAGTTTGAGTGTTGTGTGTTTGTACTGAACTTAACAAAGACAGACTGAATGCCATGAACCTGTTGACAGCTGAGTCACTCACACACATACACAAATCTGGTTCCTTTTCTCTTCCTGACTAAACCCAAACAGTCATACGTAATGCCATGAAATTCTGAACACATGATTTTGATCTCATGAGCCTTCTGCTTTTGCTTTTCAATATGTAATTCAAAACAGAAAGATAAACACAAATGAGCACCAATCAAGACTTACTGGCATCATTCTTAAACATTCAGTATCATCTATGACTATGGGAGCTGCTGAATGTGGAAAAAATCCCCTCTGGGCATTAAGACAGTAATGGTACTGGACTGAGTTGTATGATTTCTTGGACGACTTGTTCTCTCCGGTGCTTCGTGGAAGATTTGATTTGATGGAGAAAGGTGTGAGGAACCATGGGAGCATTCAGAAACTGTCTGCTTGGCCCGTGTATCACAAATTGCCTCAGACTGATCAAGCCTTGTGGACATCCTTGCGGAGCGGCCCAATGGAAATAACAGGACAGGCTTTCTTGGAAAGTATGGTTTTGAGAAGACACTGAAAAGGACAAGAGGAGGGCTGCATGTGAGCAGAGGATGGAGGGAGGGAATGAAGGAGAAGATAAGTGGAGGATTATGGAAAGCAACAGAGCTGCTTTTAATTTAGGGACTCCGTTCCTTGCTGTGCGTCACAGGCAAGAAAACAGACCCCCGTGTGTCATGCTGACACAACCCCCCTCCCATCCATGTGATCCATTGTGCCTACTGAACTAGCCTGATGTATTTTCCAGTACCCGCTCAGACTCCAGGTGATCCTTTCATATCCATCCAAAACCTGCCCACTCACCCTTCCTCAAGCTTTAGGGGCTCAGCCACAGTCCTCCAATATCAGGTCACCAATGAGGAAGCACTTTCAAACACAGTGGTTTTTGGGCGCCTTCCACCTCAGAGTGTGCTGACCCCCAGGCCACTTCCTGTATGAAGTCATCAGCTCTCAGGAAACATCTATCACACTGGAGACAGTCCAAAGCTGCACAGGAAACTAGTTCCTAGTCCATGCATTCATAAGTTTAAATGTTTAATTATGTTTTTGTGTGCATGTGTGTGCGTGTGTGTGTGTCCTACTTTAACTTAATCTACAAGCAACAATTATATTTTTAAATTACAATTGATGACACATGTATTTAATTTATTTGTAATTAAATTATCAAAAAACTTTGGTTTCATTTACAGTAATTGTTAACAGTGAAATTAAGTGAGGGGACATAGGAGTGGGTTCTTACAATTGGAGAGTTTTCTAGAAACTTTCCACAAATAGTGTACAAAAATGATTCTTTCTGTCTTTTTTTTTTTTTTTAATTTCCATGGTTACAAAGTGAAGTAGGACAGTAGCAGAATGGAATTTGTCTCTGATGATGCCTCACTTGAAAAATTTTCACAAGAGTCTGTATACACATCTCAAATGTACTGGATAGATGCCATGTAATACTTCAGTAATTTTAAGGATTTCATTTTGATTTTAAAAATCTAACTTTATCTCAGATAAATGAAATACAACAACGCCAATGTCCTCCTGTCTGCATTTTAACCATAATTTGTCAATAATTTCTTCTCTGTCTCTCATCTCAGCTGTCCCTGATGGTGAAGATGATCCCCAGTCCTGACTGGTTTGTTGGTGTGGACGGTCTAAACCTTTGCGAGGGCAACAAATGGAAACAAGAAGTGACAATAGACCTCCACCCCTATGATGCAGGGACAGACAGTGGATTCACCTTCTCTTCTCCCAACTTCCCCACCAGCCCTCCAGAAAACATCTCAAAGGTGAGCTTTGAGAACAGTGGTCACAAGTACAAAACCCTTCTGACCACACATTGACCCAGTTAGCCACCAGTACATTCCAAAGGCATCTATTTTAGCCTTTATCCCTAAAATAGATTAACGAAACAGGTACAAGGCATTATTCTGAGCTGTCTCTCTTTAAATAGTTGCTAGGCATCACTCATGCCTGACCTGAAATGATTTGAAAAAGGGCCCCCTTACATAATAGATCACCTATCGTTCCCCAGCATGTGTTTAAATTGGACTATTGTGCATTTGTACTTCTGCTGACAATCTGTTGGCGCTCTTTAATGAATTATGACTGTTCTTTGTGGATTTCAGATCACGTCTCAGATGCCAAACCATCCAGCCAACTCCTTCTACTATCCACGCCTGGAGGAGCTTCCACCCATTGCCAGCATAAAGATCACTCAACAAAGCCGATCGCCTGGCCGTCACACACCGATGTCAAATCATATCCTGCCAAACTCCATCACTCCCTATCGTTTTTCAGGTAAAGTGGGTCAAACAAAAACAACGCTATTACACTGATTTGTTACGTATAAAAATCACAATGTGGTGCAAGTCCCAGGAGTTGATATGAAATGTTCTCCAGATGCTACAATCGAGTAAAAAAAAAAAAAAAAGAAGTGTGATCAGATTGTTACTGATTATGTCTTTTTGTTCTCACACATTCTGCATTACTGATACCTGTATATCTTTCCTCTCCATGCAGCGACACCACTGGACTGTGAAGTGTCGTTTTGGTCATCCTGGGGTTTGTGTCTGGGTCCCTGCTCCAGAGGAGGCGTCCGCCACCGCACACGTTACATCCTCTTGCGGCCAGCAAACGCTGGCACTCCCTGTCCTGAGCTGGAGGAACAGGCCGAGTGCGTCCCTCACAGCTGTATGAGACGCCAGTAACCCCCACAGATACTACCAGTTTTCAACACTGAGACTCTCATGTTATTACTGCTGGACTGAGTTATCAAAACTCTCAATCAAAACTGGACTTGATGCTGCACATAATTTTTGTGTTTGCCACAGTCAACTCCTCTGAATTTGTTTTAATAGCAAGACAGGGAAGTTGAAGTATTGTATGGATATTAATGTTTAAGATTATACTTTACTTGTCAATCTAATAAAGTGCTTTTTTGTTAACTCATGTGGATGCAGAATAGAAACCCTTCAAGGAAGATGCACAACAACTGTGTCCCCATTTACTGCAGAATGAGACTTGACAAGGTTCAATCTGTAAGCTGATAACAGCACTAATCTTCAACACATGCACACACTCTTACATGTATGTACATAAGTGTCCTTGTACATGCTGCATACTTTTACAGGCATGGTGGTATCAGTTTACTTAAGCAACCTATACATCCTTGGCACATGCTGCTCTGTCCAAAATAACCTCATGTCCATGTATAAATATCCCCTTTCACGAGGAACACCTAATAACTGACTTGGGGCACACGGCTTTTTGAAATGAGCAGCTCTATTTCATATTAAGGTGCAAGTTTTTATAGAAAATATATTTTTATTATTTTTCTTTCGATATCTTTGTATATACTGTGTGATGCATCTTATCTTGTATAACTGATCAATAAATATGGAAGTTTGTTTTTCAATTAGAAATGCTCTCTTTTACTGTTTCCTTATGTGACTTTGTGTTTTGAAAGTCTTACTATGTAAACTTTATGAGCCATTTTAAAAAAATGTAGAATGACGTTTGACCCTAAGAACTCACAGCCCAAATTCAAAGCTCCACATCCATCAATATCATCTAAAGAAACGGTTATAATAAGTTATATTACCATTAAGGCAGCATTTTAAGTATTCATAAATGAAAATACAGTTTGTCACAAAGCTTCATGTTCCTGAGATTCGTTGTGTATGGTTAATGATTAAATGTATAGACAAAAGCAAAATAATTCTTCTATACAAGGTCATATGCCATTATCAATGACAACAATCTAATCAAGTATGACCATTATAAGTAAATCAATACACAAGCCATTACCAGGATTTCATCCATAAATAACAAGTGTTTCTAATACTTTGTAGAGACCCTTTTGCTGCTATGACATGACATATACAATTCATAACCGAACACCAGCTGTGAGGAATCTTGGCCTATTCCTCCACCAGTTCTGCAATATTATATATCATAATAATCTATTTCAAGCCCCACCACAGTTTTCTACTACAGGATTCATGTCAGGTGACTGATGGTCATTCTAGAATAATCCAGGATTTCTTCTGAAATCAAACCTCGGAGAATTTCAGGTCTACTGGGGATCATTGTCCTTTTGGAACATCCAGTGATGACAAAACTTCACATGAAGAAACATTTTCTTCCAGGCTTTCCTGATGATTAATGAAACCCATCTTACACTGTAAATCAGTGGTACCCAAACTAAGCCCCGGGGGCCGGATGCGGCCCATCTCTACATTTGGCACGGCCCCCTAAACCAGAAAAATGTCGTGTTACAGAAATGCAATCGTCACAGTTTCTCTGTTGCAAACTGACCCCGGCCCTCCATCAGAGAAAGGAGAAGTTATGTGGGTCTTACAGGAAAAAGTTTGGAGACCCCTGCTGTAAATGTTGCAGGCTTCTAGTAACTGGGGAAGCAAAGCCGCTCCAGAGCATCACTGCACCACCACCGGCCACCATCAACGTATGCCTCATTCCTCCTCCTTCAGACGTGCCACTGATCCATGAGTCACAAGTTTAATTTCATGCCTGCGCAGTACAGCCTCCCAAAACTTCTGTGGCCTACAAGTTTTGAACTTCCATCTGTTTCTGGTTTTGGTTTTGGGACAGCAATAGTGTATGTTCTAGAGTTCAGGCATGAAGCTTTTATGAAAAATCAGGCCCAAAGAGAGAAAAAACTTTCGAGCTCAACTGTTGAAGTTCAACTGTAAAGTTTGAAGAAATAGAATCAACTGAAATAGAACAGCATTTTGCTTGTGTTCATGTCCAACTTTCTGTTTTACTACTTTTACTAATTTTACTCAGTGTTATTTGGGATGCTATTCAATAATTTTGGTGCTATAAGGTGAAAAATAAACATTTTGGAGACAAAAGCTCTTGCATTTCTCTGTTTAAATGTATCATGGGTGGTGGTTATTGCAGCACTTACATGCACACTACAGTAATTACTCGACATTCATTGCCGTCTAATGCAAGGAATTTGTGGCATCATAGCGCCTCCTAGTGGTTACAAAAAACATAATTACTGATAATTAAAAAGTATTCATTCAAATCTGTCCTGTGCCGGAACTTTTCTCAGCTGACATTGAATGAAGTATTGGTTACCTGGAAACACAAAGATGCTCTTCATCATGCAAACATTCCTGATTTCCTGACCATCAGGCTGTCCCACCTGGGCCTCCTCACACTGTCCCACACCTGGATTAAGGACTTCCGACACTTCACCTCTCTTCCATCACTGTCCTCCACTCATCACCTTCTGCCCATTTGGCTGTATGTTGACTCCAGTACTTCAGTCATTATACTGTACACCCATGACTGTACACTGACTCTATTATTAAATTCCCAGATGACAGCGCAGCGGTCGGACTGGTTTTAGGAGATAAGCCTGCCTACAGGGGTGAGGTCTACGAACCTATAAACACGATGATGCTGAACATCAGAGGTTAAATAGATTGAAGTAAAGAGCTCCACCCTCTCATTTTCATAAAGGGAGACTATGTGGAAAGAGTTCACAGCGTTGAATTCCTGGGGACTCACATATCAGACAGCCTCTCTCCGTCTGCCAACACCACAGCTGCCATCAGAGCGGAGCAGCAGCGTCTGCACTTTCTGAGTGATCAGAGGTAAAACAACCTGAGTGGAAATCTGCTGGTGGTTTATAGCTCCACAGTAGAGAACACCTGACAAACAGCATCTCAAGTAAACTCTTCAGCGAGTTATAAACACTGCACAAAAAAATATCATTGCACACCTTCTCCCACCACTCCAAAACATTGCAGTCAGTCACTCAGCCCTGACCCAACCTGTAAATCCTTTGCAGATGTTTATATTATATTCCGGCTGTTGAATTTGGTGCAGTCTTTTTATTGTATTGCTTATTCTTATGCATAAACAGAAGTGGCAATCGACTTAACTATGTATTGCATACAGGATGACAAGTCTTTGATAGTGGGAAGAAGCCAGAACACTTGGAGGAAACTAACACAGACGTGAGGAGAACATGCAAACTACAAATAATGAAGGCCTAACGTTTGAAGTTAAAGCCAGAACTTCCTTTCTGCATGAGGCGTCAGTGCTAACCACTGCACCATCATACAACCCAGACGTTAATTAAATGTTTAAAGAACTAAACGTTTTAATTGCAGCCGCCGTGTGTTTCCTGTCAACCTGGAGAAACCTGTCATGCATCAATCCTCAAACATTCTGAATCAGCTGTTAATGGCACATCCTTTGAACAAACAAAGATTATATTTATGTATATGTGTATGTGTGTGTGTGCGCGTGTGTGTGTGTGTTTGTCACATATTGAACTAAATAAAACCACATTGTGCTGCATGCATTTTTGTCTGAAATAAATTCAAGTAAGTTTCCACTGGTAATAGATTTTACATGTTGTATGCTGCAGTTCTGGTTGTTGTGACATGACTAAACTTTGGTTTAGTCTTTACAGTGTTAATTTTTGTGCATTTTTAAAATCTGTCTGTATTGAAATGAGAGTGAGTTTTGACCATCATACTATAATGTCCAATCTTTTCCAAAAGCTAATATTAAATACTATGTAATGGAATTTTGAGGAATCTTTTTACATTTTAAGGAAAAATGGTGACCGGAGACTCAATTTGGTAAGAAAATAGCTATACATCAGTTTTACAAGGGCCACAGTTAATAACAACAACAAAGACAACAACAACAACAATAATAAATAATAATAGTCACAGTCATAGTCAACTTTATTGCCAAATGTACGATATATGCACGACATACAGCACAGATGAAATTACAGTCCTCTCAGAACCACAGGCAGTTAAAAAACACACGAAAGAACCGCTCTAGCGGGAGAGGAGCTGCTGCGTGTGCACACGCTGCCATCCTATCCTATCCTATCCTATCCTATCCTATCCTATCCTATCCTATCCTATCCTATCCTATCCCAAATAGGTTTGTCACAGTGAAACCCAACACAACCCAACAGAACTCTCCAGAGCACGCATAAGCAACAGTGGTGGGGAAAAACTCCCTCATTGAGGAAAAAACTCCGGGCAGGACCCAGACTCTGGGGGGGCGGTCATCTGCCTTGACCTTTTGGGTGGGAAAAGAAACATACTGGGGATAGAGACAGGGCAAGGGAAAGAGAGAGAGACAGAGAGAGTGGCAGATAGGTTAAATAGAATTTCCAGTCCAAATTGTGCTGTAGTTGCTGAAGTGGGGGTGGGATTTCCAGGCCTTTAGATTTCCTGTCTTCCAGAATTGTTCCCCACCTGTCCAGCAGAAGCACAAAGACAGCGGCACTGGATTGCGTGGAAAAAGCCTTCCACCCCTAATAAATGTTCAATTGCGTTTTGTCTCAGACCCACAAGTATCAAAATAGAGCTGAGAAATACTCACTAATTGTATTGTAAACTATTTACAGCTGATTGTAGTTTCATTGAGAATACTGTACATTGTAACTACAATCAGCTGTGTTAATTATTGCGACTTAATCTGCACTGTTACTTGCCCTATGAGCATGTCCATACCACATTTCAAGACTTCTCTCCAATCAGAAAAATGTTGACGAATTACTTTTTATCAACATTTTTTGGACATAGATCAAAAGAAACGCTACTACTAAGAATAAGAAAAAAATAAAAATAAAATTAAGAATGAATATAATGGTCGTTGTTGTTTTTGTTGAAGATTTAGTTGTTTATTTCTTTACTTCATGTCGTGGTGTCCAGCTGTTCCACTGCGGACAACCCTGAGCTGCAGCCACGCTGCGGCCACTAGGTGTCGCTGTTTCCACGCGCTCCCCTCTGTCTCCGCAGTGCTGCCTGTCTACGAGGAGTGCGTTTGGTTGTTGCAGGACTCAATGGCGGACAGAGGGAGATAGTCGCTCAAGCATCGAGGACAATAACATCTCGACCGAGTAAATTCCTGGCGAGACGAGGTCCGCCGCTGCGTGCCTCGGTTGTTCCAGTCGCAGCGGGTTATATACTGCACTAACGCCAAACACCAAGTCGCTGCAGCAATTTTCTGTTTGTCTTTTTGCTTTCTTCGAGTTCCTCTTCCGAGCGGACAAGTTCCACTGTTCATGGTGGCTCACTGAAAGCTGTTAGCTCACCAGCAAACCATGGGAGACTCTCTTGAATTGATAGGGAAGCGTTTGCTTTTGCTCCTGGACGACAGCGGTACCGCGAATGAATCGGACAAGCAGAAGGCTCCCTGGTCCCGGGACTGGCTCCGGGGTACGGTCCAGGCAGTGAGCGTCATCGGCCTGACGGCCCCGGAGGTTAGCGGAGGAGAGGCTACGACAACATCCACCGCTGCAGGGCTGACGGTCAGTGTTTACAAGTACTGCGCAGCTACCCGTCAACAGCTGCACACAATCATTCAAGTTATTAAATATATTTTCTTTATCACACTAAACTCAATTTAAACCTTATTAGCGAAATGTTTGTTGACGGTTAACGTCAGCTTATGTACTTAGATATTAGCAAGCTATGAACAACAGGCAACCGATGCGGAGCCAAACTCAAGGCCGGGGATTTTCCGGCCTTTGCTTTGTTCCCCTTTTAGCTTTATGACGGAAGACATTAAGTAACACTAATATAAATAACAGGCTCGTAGCAATTATTTGCAAAACAATGATGTGTTACAGATAACATAACGATCAAGATATTGAATGAAATGGCTTCTGAGCAGCATTGAATAACAGCTTTAGCCTGTCAGTGTCTGTCGTTAGCTAACGTTCAGGCCTCAGAGTAAAGCAGGAATATCCTCCATTTAAGACCTTTAAGTGTTCAGTCTAACGCATTTAAATGTGTTGGATAGACGATTCATTTTCATTTTCAAGTGTGTGAAGTAGTTCAAACTGTACTCGGTTGAAAATTACACAAACCTTTGTAAAACATTTGTGAAAAGGAAGAGGGGGGAAGAAAGGGTGTTGGTGAGTGACCTACATATGGTTAGACGTTTATTAGCTAAAATGTAGGCCTTCGTGATAGTGAGAAACTGTCAATTATAATTTAAGGAATAATTATTCAGTCAGTAAAATGTAAAAATTTGAAAATATGTTTCCTAGAGCCCATGGTGACGTCTTGAAATTGATTGTCTGGTGTAACCAAAAGCCTAAACCTCAGTCATGTACTAAATCATTAATAAAACCATTTTACCACGAATTGTACTCTGTTAGGGTCATTGATTTTTTTTTTAATTTTAATGGAAATTTTTGAAATAAATATGGACTAATTCTGAAAGGTGTTGGGACAGGAACCCCAGAATTATGAAATGATAAAATCACTGGATTGGATCATTCCCCTGACACAGAGGTTAGTAACTGTTTTATGATGGAGAATTCTTCCAAAGGACTGAACTCGTCTGAGATTGACTGATGCCAAATGAAGAAATGTCCTTTGGACTGAAGAATCCACTTTTCAAATAGATTTTGGACATCACACTTTGAGGAGTTACCATAACGATGGAAATCACGCACTGCATTCAGAACAACATATCCTTACGTCGAGGAGATGTCTTTGTTAGGGAAGTTCTTATTCCAACATAGTGGAGTCAAGTGTCATTCTGCTATTTTCCAACAGTGTGCTTTTGTAGCAAAGGAGTGCAAACCTGACCCCAATGGAAATGGGTGGCCCAATATGGAACATCGAAATTATGAGACCTCAGTTTGTTGATCAGATTAGATCATATCTCAATCAGCAATTTACACTATCAGAAGTTCTTTGATTTTCCTCTCTTTGTAAAAACTAGATATTGTTTTAAAAAAAGTGATGGAACACAATGAGAATAATACGTTGTTTCTTTGAACATTAAGTTTTTCTTGTCTTTTTGCTGTGCTTGATTGCATTTAAGTTTAGAAGGATCTGGAAATCCTTGCATTCTGTTTTTTATATTACTGCATGTACAATATTTTTACATGTGAACTTTTTTTTAATTGAAGTTTACTTCTAAATGTAAAAGTTAACTAAATCCTTGCTTGTAAAAAGCTGGAACCATCCAGTTTGCCTGATAATTGAACGATAATCATCTCAGCTGTTTAAAGTTAATTTGGAAAATATGGGGTTGGTTTTCCTGAAGCTTGTGTTGGCTTACTAAAGTATACAAAATTCAAAAATTGAATTGAATTAAAATTAAATTCATCTGTAATATAAATTTAGCACCACACTGACATGTAAACTTATATTAAACATCACTGAAGTTTGTGAGTAACCAGCACGACCCCCGACCTTTAAATAAGAAGTACAAAACATTTGGTGATAAAGCTTTTAAAGATGTTCTTTTTCTGGCATATTGTGGGGGGCATGCAGTGGACCCTGCTGTCCAATGAAGTTTAATATTGCCTGTCTCTTTGTTGACAAATTTTATTAATAGGCTTCTTTTTTCACAATTATGTCAACATGCTTCTCCATCTGGATGGAAGCCTCTTGTGGTCCAGATGGCCACTGGTTGACCCCGGTGCTGCTGGGAGCCTTGATTCAGCTGTCTGTGTGCATGATCGTACAGATTCGTAGGAGAAAGGTTATTTTTAGCGTGGTGATAATCCAGATCTCTCAGTGTGGGATTGAGAGTCTAGAAGTCACACAAAGTGTACTTACTATTATCTTTAATGAACTCCAAGCACGTTTCACCAACGATACATTTTGAAACTCTTTTCATTCTGCTGAAACTAACACTATTTGTGGCTTTCAATGAACCTTTTGTGGTGTATATACACAACAGTATGTGATGCTTCTGCACACAGTTAGGCCTAGGTAACTCTCTTGAAAAGTCTTTTGCAGTAAAATGTTACAAAAGACTGAAATGTTTGTCATTGGGCTCAGCATTATCAGGGGATTCAGAAGCATGGGGACAGAGGGAACTTTAACTTTAGTTTTGTTGTTTAAACCTTTTGATGCTTACTGGCAGTCACATAAATTTTGAGTTACCTTCTCTTCCATTCATGCTAGTTTCACAATGGAGCCCAGTCAGGAATAAAAGGAGTAGGATTTTTAAACAGATATGATCTTTGTAAAGCAAGGCTTAAATTGAGTTGGAGCTATTTTAATGGATGGACAGCTGTAGAAGAGTAGAATGATTTAGATAGCATTTTATTATCAACGGTTTGACATAAACTCAGAAAACTACTTGTTTCCATTACTTACAGACTAGCTATTATGACTGACCACAAGAACAGGATCCAACAGAAATATATTTGTGTCTGTCTCAGTTCATGGCATTTTAGAAGATAAACAGAACAATTTTGACAGTTATAGTTCCACTACCTTCCTGAATGCTTATTGTACATATTTCCTAGTTTGGGATTACCATCATGAATCAATCTCATACGTCTACACATGGATGATTTTCCTCAAAATGATTGAAATTGTTGGTTTTTTATTTTTTTCTGCTCGAAGTTAATCTGACCAAAAAGGGGTTTATCACTTTATTGGTGGCTTTTTTGACACTCTTCTAAAAGACAGGAGCACAGTTGAATGGAGAGTAATTGATATTGAAAGTGCAATTGATAGAAATCTCCTACCACCCTAAAGTGTTCTGTGGTTGCTTGTTTGGCTGTCTCTTGAGTCCAACATTTAGGAGGCTGATTTTCATCTTTCTCTAACCTATTAGATCTGAGGTCAACTTCTACCTTCTGCTGCTCTTAAAATTGAACTCATTATCTTTAAATTTTAAATCTGATGAAGGTTAAACATCCAGCGCCTTAGATGTAGCTGTCGGTCAATGAACCATCCTTTGAATCTGTGTTCCTGTGACTGCAGGTATTTGTTGAGTTCGAGAATGCTGCGCAGAGGTGTTCTTGGGTGCAGGTGTATGATGACGGCGTGAAAGCTGTATTGGTGGAAGACTCCATTGTTTGGGCCAGTCGGAGCGATGATACTGGGAATGGTGGAACGTCAGCATCAACCACAGCTTGGCCTGCTCTGGTGAGTGCCCAGTTGGAGAGTGTTAGTAAGTGGCAGCACTTGTATCGTGCATACAAGTCGAGCCTTTTCTCAGATTTTGTCTGGCTATTGAATTGGGGAACGGGCATCGGTGTAAGGATGACCATACCTACTGAATAGGCTTAAACCTGGGGTGGCTATGTCTAATTCACTACCATATGTTAGTTTGATAAACTCTCATAAAAATTGGGCTTTGATCATTATGAATTTGAAGAAAAATGTTCTGAGAACTACATAAATGCTCCTATTGTAATATGTCTGTTTAGTGCCTGGGACAAACAGACATGTTTGCATTGACTTTTACACAAGTGGAATGAGGTATACATGTAAAATATTCAGAAAATATGTTTTTTTCATCCTACATTCAAAGACACGGCATTTTATATGGAAGTACAGTAATCCCTCGCGTATTTGTGCTTCAGTAGGCATGGTTTCACTACATTACGTGTTTTTAGTAGGTAGGCATGTGATACCATACGCGCTGACAGCATCCATATGTGCACTGCGTTCCGAGACTCACGGAACGCAGTTTGACAGTTTGAAAGTGTGTGCAGGTGGCTCTTACGCATTTAATCGGTTCAAACAGGTACCATTAATACTGTTAACGAGTGGGGGCCGGAGTAACTTCTTAAAGAGCAAGTGACTGGTCTGTGAGGGACAGAAGAGTTGTTTTTTTTTCTAGCTGCCCAATACTTATTGGCCACCCATTTTCACAAATAAACTGTTAAAAATCATGCAATGTGATTTCCTGGATTTTTTGTTACATTCTGTCCCTCACGCTTGATGTGTACCTATGATGAAAATTACAAACCTCTCTTATCTTTTTAAATGGGTGAACTTGCAAATTTTTTAAGTTACCCAATACTAGTACAATGCACCCAATGAGATACTTGTAAGGGGGACGGTGCCTTACTCAAGGGTACCCCAACAGTGCTCAGGAGGTGAACTGGCACCAGTTCACATTCCAGATCACGTGGGTTTTGAACCGGCCACCCTCTGGTCCCCAGACCATGACCTGGTGGATGCCCCAGTAGCTTAGTCCAGTCTTGGAGAGGGTGGAGTTATTGTTGAGACAGAGGCAGAGTTTTCATCGGAGGTTGTCGTTACGACCACTGTCTTAACCACCCTTTGCTTTATCAGCCATAATAAAAAGTAAAGTATCCAGGGGGGTTCAAAGCTTGACACACTGAGATGCTCAGAGACAAGAACATGTGATTGTTTGTATCTCTGAATGTTAGGAAGTGGAATGTTTATATCTTGAGGACTACTTGTACTGCAGATCAGCTTGTACAACAAAATGGATGTGCACCAAATTATTTTTTTTATCAAGTTAATACAGATAAGATAGTTTTGGATTTTTGGATTTAAAAAAGAAATGAAGAGTGCAGTTTGCACATGTAAAGTTAAAACAAATTGATTGATGACCTGAAGTTCCAGAACTTAAATTTTGAGGATTTGTAAAAACTCAACAAACAAATTTTCACTTGTCTCTGAATCCTTGCAGACCATATATTGCAAATTGCAATCAAGATAACTTTGTTGGTGTAGTTTCCTATTCATCCAGGTTATGGTGATCCTTGAAGGGTGAATCTGAATTCAGGTTCACCCTTTAAGGATCATGTTGTCTTTCTCTGAAACAAAGTAAACATCCACTCTGCGTGTGTGACACTTTAATCACATTGTGTGACCTCGACCCAGCTGCAGCAGTGTGAGTTTGTGGTGCAACAGCGGTTGCTTGCTTGTGTTCTTCACACATCAATGCATTGCAAACCAATTTTAAAGGTGCATCCTGTCGCCTAGTCTTTTGTAGTGTATATCTAGCACTTTTGAGGAATGAAAAGTTTGAGCATAAAGACCTTAACTATTGATAAATCCAAAATGCTTATGTTACATTTCAAAAGTCCAGCTATTATACTATTTCTATTCAATTTTTGTCTTCCTTTTCCACAGGCTTTCCGCCCCCTGGTGGACAGAGTGGGTTTAGGATCAATGGTTCCTGTGGAGTATTTTGAAAATAAGAATTTTGAGTTCCTGCCCGACAACAAAACTGTTAAGAGGTTTGAGGTGTGTGCATTTGTTGATCATTCACTGGTTGTAAGTGCTGAAAGGGATAACTTCTTCAACCAGCTTGTTTTAAATGGATTCAGATCTTTGTTTGGTTTTCTTGATATTTTTGATTGCATAATATTGTGAAATAATTAGAACGGTACACATTTATTAAACTAAATTAATAATATTTTGAACAAGGTATTTTATTACCTTTTTTACTTTATGAATTTAAGTTTCATGAACCAGTACAACACAAACCGCTGCAGACATTAGTTGCATCACTTGCGCTCTTCCTGTTGTTGCTATAGTGGTTTGGGCTGTAGTGTCACCACTCAGCACTGTGTTTTATGTCTTGTAGATTGATAAAGATATGAGACACCCTTTGCTATTGGAGCAGCCCTCCCTGCAGACTGCCATCTCCACCTGGCATACTGACTTTGAACTACAGGAGATCTTCAGGAAGGGTAAGATTAAAGCTTCACTGTTTTTTTCTTCAGACTGTTTTCCTCACTGCCTCTGTGTTATCACAGAAAGACAGTCTGTATCACCTGACATGAAGATGAGGTGATTTAGTCTGTATTTCTGAGATAATTTGTTTCACTATTCTTGTAAGGGTAACAGAGCAACAATAGATGAATGGAAGCATTTGTTCCCTGAGTATGTTTTTAGTTTACGTCTTCCTCATTAATATTTTTCTTTTTTTTTCTGTCTACAGGCTCATATACTATTCAAGGGCGCAGGGTTCGTGTCTACCAGCCAGAGTTTGAAGAGTGCTGGGCTTCAGGATTGGTCTCACAGCATGATCCTATATCCCACATTATGGAGATTACCTTAGATAAGGTAAAATAAAACATTATTAGAAGTAGAGTTGGTGGCTGATGAAAATACATACAGCATTTTGAAACAAATGAAAAAGAAATCAGATGATTGTGACATGTTCTGTCTTTGGTACAACTGGGTAAACTACAATCAACTATCAGAATTACATAAGCTCTTATTTTTGCTTCAGACAATATATATTCACATTAGGTCCTCAAATTTATTTTATTTCAGACTTAATTTTATTAAGGGATGTTGAACAATCATTATTGAACATGCTTTTTACACTCTCCAAGCGACAGATGTACCTTTGTAACAGAAAGTGGCAATGTTTGACAGTGTTTCAAGATCATGAATGAACACATTGGGGAAAATATTAATCACATTACATGACATGAGTAACGTTACATCGGGGAGATGTTTTATGTGTGTCTCTTGTGTCAAATGCTCCGCACAGCTGTATTTTTTGACGTGTGTTACATTTTTTAATATCCCATTAAGGTAAAATGGTACATGCAGATGATTTTGAACATGTGTTATGACAAACATAATTCATATCTTCTAGCCATTATGTAAAGTGTTTTTAATTTTTTTTGCAGGAAGATGAAAATCAGATAGTAGATCCTCGTGTGATACATGTCATGCTGGCAGAAGAAGAGGTAAGATTCTCATTAATTTAAATTTGTGGTGAATGCTCTGTTGAAGTGGTCGAAATATTTTTACCTGAAGATTTGCTTTTTTAAGAAAAGTAATAAAAAGATGACCTCACATTTTTTTCCTCTTCCAGTTAAGTAAGAATGGACGGCGGAGGAAGGACAGTGAAACAATGAAAGGTGACAATGGACGCAGACGCAGGACTACCTCTGAAGGTGAGGATGACTTGAACTTGAAGCGCTTTAAAGGAGCAGGAATTGCGGGAGCTGATGGCCAAAACGATGATTCCATCAAAACTCCAGTGGAAGGGATGGGGATCTGGGGTGGAGACTCTGGTGAAAGAGTCAGCAGCACAACTAAAAACGGAAGCTCTTCAGAAGGAACTTTTCCTCAGGGTAGAGTGTCATCGCCCAACACCAAGTCTCTGCTACAGATGGACCAATCGAGCGTTGCTCATCCTCGTTACGCTGCTCATATCAAAGAAAATGGTCGATCACTTTCTACACAAGGGGCAGCAGACTCAACCACCACCGTGACCCATACTCCTACCCCTCCTCCCCTCAAACCAGCCCCTTCTCCCTTCTCCACTACGTCTTTCCCATCACTAGGCCAGATGCCTAGCCTGGTCGCTGGAGCGCCAGCCCCCAAAGCATCTCCATCCCCCCAACCAGAGCGAGAGGAGGCCTCCCAGTCTTCTTATTCCAAAACAGCTGCTCTTGTTTCTCCTGGCCCTGTCACCATTTCTTGGTCACATGATAGCGGACCAAGCGTGGCCCTTTCGGCATCTGTTGGTTTTTGTCCTAAAGCCCCCACCTGGGGAAACCAAGCAGAGGTAAGATGATCAAAATGATAATTACCATCAGTACCTTCAGATAATGCCTACCAAAGTAATCACTTTGTTGCTTTTATTTTATTTAACCACATTCTTGTTTTTTTTTACAGGGCTCTAAAACAGCATCGGGTTTTCGTTTATCCCAGAACATGCCCTCTGCCTCAATATTTGGAGATGTTACCTCACAGACAAACGGAGCTCCTGCTGCTGCCACAACATCCCAGGACACTTTGAGGCCCTTTGGCTTCGGCTTTGGTGGAGCAAAGTCAGAGAATCAATCCCAGCAAGACCAAAACTTGTTTTTCCAGTGCATGTCCCAGAATTCTAGCTCCACCCCAAGCCTAGCTGCTGGTCAGACTCAATCCAAGGACATCAATTACTTCACAGCAGTGTCTGAGAGTCTGAGTAAAGAGCCCCCCAGCCTTTTCAAGCCTGCGACCTCAAGTGAGGGGCTGAAAAAAACAGAGCAGCCTAAAGTGCCTGAGACCCATCCAACAGGAAATGGTGTGCTCAACAAATTACCATCAGCCTTCCAGGGCATGGGTGGCCCTGCGGGAGGAAGAGGCTCTGGTTTAAGTAGTGGTCTGGCTGCAGCCTCTGGGTCTCCAAGTACTTCTATGGTGGGAAGTAAGAATGGGACTTCTGTGGGGGGCTTAGGGCTACAGTCTGGTTTTAATAGTTCAGATAACCACCAGAATCTTTTTCTGCAGGGCTCCAAGGAGCCTGCTAAATCATTTCTTGCATATGGGGACAAAACTTTGCATACCTCCTTTGCTGGCCTCTCTGGGGCTGAGCAACAGACTCTTGTTTCCACCTCAGACAACCGGCCAAACCTTTTCCCTATGGCAGAGCCACCAAAAGGAATTCTTTCATCTCCTTTCCCAGCACTTTCAGCAGCTGTTTCACCGAGCTTGGCCTCTTCTTCATCACAAGCCTCATCACAGAGGTCTCAGAGCGAAGAGACTGTGACAAAGGAGGAGCAAGAAGACGGGGAGATGCCTTCATCCACCTCAAGCTGCCCCATGTTTGCAAGCACTGGCCCTGGTGGAATGGAGGAGGGTCCTGGGTCCTTTGACCAGTCCCAGAACTTTACCCTGGAGGACAGGGGCCAATCATCCAAACATGACTCTGACTCCAGCAGTAACAGCGACTTGTCAGACCTGAGTGAGAACGAGGAGGGCCCAGAGAAAGGCCAGATTCCAGGAGGACCACAGCAGCCTACCAAGGATGCGGCCATGTTACAGAAATCTAAAGTGCAAGGGCCATCTAAGAGTCGTCCACGTAATAAGCCTTTCAAAGGTAAGTCGCACACCCCAGGATTATTTGTTTAAAAACCAAACAATGAAAGTAACACTGAGTCGTCTCCTCCAGTGGGCCAGTCTGTACTAAAAGACCAGAGCAAAGTCCGTCGTCTTAAGCAGTCCGGCGAGTCTTTTCTCCAGGACGGATCCTGCATCAATGTGGCTCCTCACTTACACAAGTGTCGTGAGTGCCGTCTGGAGCGTTACCGAAAATGTCGATCTACAGATGAAGACAGTGATGATGATGATGACCCAAATGTGGCATGTCGTTTCTTCCACTTCAGAAGGTGAATATACACGTGCTTGTGATATTCAATCTCTCTCTCTCAGAAAACAAAAGTATTATATGTGAAAGCTGCCTGATGTGTTACACTATTAACTTTGTTTCTAACCTGTGACCAGACTGGCTTTTACTCGTAAAGGCGTACTGCGGGTTGAAGGCTTCTTGAGTCCTCAGCAGAGTGATTCGATGGCCATGGGTCTCTGGCTGCCTGCACCAGCTGTCCAAGAGGGCCTGGACCTCGATACATCAAAGTACATCCTGGCTAATGTGGGAGACCAGTTCTGCCAGTTGGTCATGTCTGAAAAAGAGGCCATGATGATGGTGGAGCCTCATCGTGAGTAGAACAACATCTCACAGTCCCCACCCAAGCCCATGTCATCCTTACTTAGAAGTTTATCTGGTTTTATCCAGTTGTGCTATATTTTTCTTAAGCATTTGAGCTGTCACAAGTGTCCAAACTGTGGATGATATAGTTAAATTTTTTTGTGTTGATGTCTTTTTCAGAGAAAGTTGCGTGGAAACGTGCTGTACGAGGTGTCCGAGAAATGTGTGATGTGTGTGAGACTACCTTGTTCAACATCCACTGGGTGTGTCGTAAATGTGGCTTTGGGGTCTGTCTGGATTGCTATCGTCTTCGCAGGAACACTCCGAGGGAGGGTGAGTATTTTTTTGGAAATTAATCAACCAGGTCACCGTATTGCAGCCTTAACCTGATTTTGTATTATTTTTACGATATCTTCCTCTTTCAGTCATAGAAACATGTGTTGACTAGGTTATTACTGTGGTCTTTTTAAATTAGTTGTATCTGAATCATAGAGGCCGATGTTTCCGTTCTCTCAGATTTAGATGAAGGTCCAGAAGACGATGTTTTCTCTTGGTTGAAGTGTGCCAAAGGCCAACCCCATGAGCCACAGAACCTCATGCCAACACAGATTATACCTGGGGCAGGTAAATTGTAGGCTTCTCATCAGCATTGACTATTAAATAAGAGGTAAAAGAGAAGTAGTGATCATTTTAAATTACATTTCTATTTAAGCTCTTTACAACATTGGTGACATGGTTCACTCAGCAAGAGGAAAATGGGGAATTAAGGCCAACTGTCCTTGTGCAAGTCGACACACAAAGCATCAAGTGCGTCCGAGCGCCCCCAATGGGATCTCACAGGTAGTTTTGTCATATTTTCCTCTTTATCTATGTATTTTGAAAAGTGTTTAACTTGACTCCGGCTGATGCTTACCTCAGCAGTCTACAACAAGCACCAGCGGTGTCCTTGCAGCTGCAGCTTCTGTAAAATCAGAGGGAGAAACATCAGCAATCAAAACAGAAGTCACACAAACAACAGTACCATCAGACAGCGGAGGAGGAGAAACTGTGGGAAGTACCGGTAAAGACACCAGTGGTACGGCCTCCCCAAGTAACCTCAGTCAGTCCTCTGCCAGGGACTCGCGGTCATCGGGAGAGGGCAACAGCTCTGCTCTTCACTGGCTGGCAGACCTGGCCACACAGAAAGCTAAGGATGACACCAAGGGTGTGTAAAAAAGACCGCAAACTTCTGTCATCTGAGTGCATGAAAATTGCACGTCAGTATTGAAGTTGAGACTTATTGCTGTTTTTGCAATTTCCTCACAGAATCCGGTTCACTTCGCTCAATGATGAGTCGAGACAATCGGCCTCCCTTTGGCCTAGACTCCCTCAGTGCCCTGTCAAAGCCGTCTGCATCCAGTCCGAAGCTATTCAACAGCCTTTTACTGGGCTCCACCATGTCCCAGTCTAAACCCGAGGGGTCCAGTCTGCGGGACCTGCTAAACTCCGGACCAGGCAGACTTCCCCAGGGCCCTGGAGAGAGTGGGGTACCATTCCCCTCTGTCTTCACCTCAGCAGGCGTATGTATAAAGCTGACATTAATCTTCGTAGTTGTAGTATAAAATACTACCGTATTTTCCGCACTATAAGGCGCACCTAAAAGCCTAAAATTTTCTCATAAACCCGTAGTGCGCCTTATAATCCGGTGCATCTTATATATGGATTAATATTCATATTAATATTGGTTAAAAACATGATCGCTGAAAAAAAGCCGCCAGTCTTGCCGCCAGTCATGCAGCACTCCGCCACCAGAGGAGCACCCTCACAAGGCACTCGGGCCTACGCCCCCTAACAAAGGTAGTCAAGGGGCGTCAGCGAAGTCCCGGCTCTGACTGAGTTGCTCTCAGACGGTAGAGCAGACTGTAGGAGCACTGGTGAATACGTAGCAAAACATAAGGAACTTTCAACAATTCTATTAATAAAGTTTGACTGACTGATCTCAGTATTTCCTAACTATTTGGCGTTGGAAATAACCCACTTTAAACTTAATTGGTCTTAAAAATGCCATTGTGCTGTCATCTGGAATCAAGTGATGGTCCACTCTATTAGTCTATGGAAACACACGAAGAAACTGGCATAAAGGTGATTTAAAGATCCTCAAAGCTGAACTTCCAGCTTTTTCTAAAATTTCAAGAGTAGAGTCACTGCTAGACAAAGGTGTCTGGTGTGCTGAATTGATTTACAAATGTAGTTGATAGCTCTGGGCGGGCGGTGGAGGGGCGCATTCAGGCTTGTGTATTCTGTCTGCAGTGACGTGCTGTGAGATTCACGGCGGTGAGACACCGACGTTAAAGTCAGTTCTAGGAGTAAAACAGCGTCACATTTGCCAGTAAATTAGCAGTCTGACATTAAAAACTAGCTAAAAAACTGTTTAGGACACACAGCAGCAAATAGCTGCACCTCACCTCCAACTGGACTACCGATCGATCGAAACAATTTTTAATTAATAAACAAAGACGAATGTCGGAGCTTAAATATCTGCTTTGAACTTCAGATCAGGAAATAATCCGTTCTGACTGCACTGGTAATCGAACTGACTGCACTGGTAATGAATTTAACCAGTTTTTAATGTCAGGTTTTTTAATATGCGTGTTGACTTCTTTCTAAGATGGCAAAGTGATCAAGTGCTCAGGTTTCCTTTGATGATGCTCAGAATGACTTATTGACATAACAATAGGGGCCATTAAAAGGTAGTCAGGAAGTCATGAATACAATCATGACTGCCTGAGCAGTGCGGCTCTATCTAGTGGACGGATTGCGCAACTACAGCTGCTGCAGTTTATCAAATAAATTGTATGTAAATGGATTGATTGATTAATTACAAATGAGAAATGAACGATGAAAAAATTAATCAGATTCAGTTAAGGCTCCCTCTGCCACTACAACCTCTGCTGTTGTAGAGGTTGTAGAAGTAATTACTCTCAATAAAGAGCAGAAAACAATTGAGAAGCACCGAATGGTGCTGTTACTTTATATTGGTGGAAGTACAACTAATTGATAGCTGGGTAAACAAAATTCCTCTTTTATCTATCAGAGTGACAAGCTGAAGAGCAGCCTTCCGAATTTCCTGGATCACATCATTGCCTCGGTTGTGGAGACCAAGAAGGCAGAAGGCCGTCGCACGGGGACCTCTGAGGGTGGAGAACTCAGTGTGCTGGGGGGGCGCAAAGATGGAGTCATGGGCCTTAGCGTTTTGGAACCACATACCTCACACTCCTGGCTTTGTGATGGACGACTACTCTGCCTACAGGATCCCAGCAACAGTAACAACTGGAAGATCTTCAGAGAGTGCTGGAAGCAGGGTCAAGTAAGAGCTTCATTTTGAATTGTCACTTCTGGAGTGTCTGTGGCAAAACGAGAACTGTTGCTGCTTGTGAAGCAGATTGAAAGTTAATGGCACTGATTTCTATCTATTGTCTTCTGCTCTGGTTGCAGCCTGTGTTGGTGTCGGGAATAGATAAACGCCTGAAAAGTAATTTGTGGCAGCCCAATGCATTTAGTCAGGAGTTTGGAGACCAGGATGTAGACCTAGTCAATTGTAGAAACTGCGCTATCATTTCTGATGTGAAGGTGAGAGACTTCTGGGACGGATTCCAGGTCCTCTCCAGTGAGTACCCAAAGTATTTTTATTAAATGTTGATTGATTGATTTGCATGTCTGTGGTATTTTATTCAGCGTTTCCCTCAGAGGTCAGAAATGGAAAATGTCTTTGATTGTGAATTTAGAGCGACTGCAAGATGCTGAAGGCAATCCCATGGTGCTGAAATTGAAGGATTGGCCTCCAGGGGAAGACTTCAGGGACATGATGCCAACAAGGTGAGGAAATATTATGTTTCTTATATGCTTACCAATCACAAACCAATTAATTTTTTATAATGTACTACATAAATCTGCAAATTTTTCATGTGTTACTCTTCATTGTTGTCTTTGAATGATCCCAGATTTGATGATCTGATGGAGAATCTCCCCCTGCCCGAGTACACAAAAAGAGATGGTCGTCTAAATCTGGCTGCCCGTCTGCCCAACTTTTTTGTGCGGCCTGACCTTGGACCTAAGATGTATAACGCCTATGGTGAGAAGGCTTAGCTGAGTGTGACGGAAATATTTCATCCCCAGACTACTTGTTTGTGTGCTCTCTTTCTCTCCCTTGTCTGATAAATAGTGCAGTCAACATGTCCCCCTCTCTCCTTACTGTCTTACTTTCCCTCAGGCTTAACCTCATCTGAAGATAGGAAGGTGGGAACCACTAACCTTCACCTCGATGTGTCTGATGCTGTCAACGTCATGGTCTATGTTGGCATCCCGGAAGCTGAAGGAGACGAGGACAAAGGTCAGCAGATACAAATATGCTATGTAATTTCTGAGTTCTTAAACTTTTCATTTCATGAATAATGATATCCTTTAAAATAATTTAAACAACTTTTTAAAGAAAAAAAGTTAAATTAAAGCTGGGTAAATTTATCTTGCTTTACAAAGGTATCTTAATTTAAAAAAAATCTGAAACTCGCTTGAATGCAGGGTGATAGTAATGACTTTAATCCATATTAATGCTCTCTTATTTTTTCACACAACAAATGAAATGTCATTGGTTAAAAACAAGTCAAATGATCATTAGAATTATCAGTTACGGTTTGTTTCAGCTGAAGTGGAGCTTTATGCAGTGATACATTCAGTCGCTCCTCAGCTAATTATGCCCTCCGATAATACTTTTAAAGCTGTTCCCCAAGCACCCTGAAAATACCCCTCAGTGGGTCTCAGTCATTTACGCTTTGGCAAAATGTCTCATTCACAGAAGCAGACATCTCTGGACGCAAAGGTCTGTAGACTTTGTATCACTTCAGTAGCATGCCCTTCTTCTTGACTAACGTCCTTTCTTCATCCCCACCCTTCATCCCCACCCTTTTGTCATCTGAAGTGGATGCTGGAGCACTTGTACCCATGTGTTAATTTGTACTGTTGGCATGTTTTGTACATTTCTCAGTCAATGCAACCTTTATTAACGCTTTAAATGTTTAATGCCTAGCAGAGAAATGTCTGTTCTTGCCCCTTTTAGTGATTCTGGCTTTCTGATTCTGTCTAGTTTTTGGGGTTGGGTTATAATTAGGACAATTTTATTACAGTGGATTCAGGTTGAGGTAAATCAAGAAGGGTAAAAAAAAGCAAAATAATCAACTGGACTTGCTTAAGGTCCAACAAACAATCACTAGAACAATAAGTCTGAAACGTGGAGTTATCTATGTATCCTCTGGGCGGAAAAGGGGAGATCATCTGGCTTGCTTTCAGCATACAGTTGAAAGCCATCATCCATGATAGTAGGAAGACACGAGTCACATGGCAAGAGTAACCTGCACATTTGTGAAGTCACTATTCTTGCTAAATGACACAAGTCTTGCAACAACCTGTGTCACCAAATAGACGTCTTTTTCAGGGAAGGCTTTGCTTATTTTCCATTGTAAATGTCTGTTTGCTAAACTGTCCAGCCTGCAGAGTCCTTGTATCTTTTGGTAATTTAATATAACATTTCAGAAAATAAAAATAGATACCAATAAAATGAAAAATAATTGGAATACAAGGTGTTTACCTCTTTATAGCCCAAAATGAAGGAGTGAAATTTAAAAAAAGGATTTATGGGTTGACTAAGAACAAATAAAATCACAAGAAAGAAATAAAAATTGGGTGATTTTTGGTTTCCGGAGACTGAATCACTGACTGTGATTATTTAGCTAAAAAACAAGAGCACAAAATATTATGTCAGATGGCTAATAACTGCTAGCTAATGTTAGAGATGCTCAGTGTTCTGATGATAGAATCTTCATTGCCCCTATGTTAGAACAGTCACTGTTCACATTGTAGAGTGCTCTTGCCACGGGTATTCCCAGATCAGGTAGAGGCAGCCAGATTTAGCCAGGTGACCACCCTGTCTCAGAAAACAAAAAAGACCCCTGTTCATTTGATTTTGTGTTTTATGTATAGCATAAATTGAAAAGCAAAGCACCTCCTCCACTTTCCAAACTTTTGCGGCATTGTTAAAAAAGCTGATGCATATTCATATAAACAACACATAATAAAATAAAATACAGATACAGGTCTTTTTGGGTCAAGTTGTTCTCGATTATATGTCTGTTTAAAAAAAACACGTTTTATATCAATTTACTCAACTTCTGTCAGCCACAAAGATTGGATTCTTAAAATCACTACAATAACCATTAAAAGTACATGATAACATGTTACTGTAAAATACAATAAAAACATACAATCATATTATGCATACGTATAGTTCTAATATCTACCGTTAATCGTCACTAATAACTAAATTCAGTTTTATTCATTAGTTTAGGATAACACTTTGCTCCTTATAGTTTAATCCTTGAGGAGAAAAACCAGAAGACACTTCAAGGAACTCCAACAACAACGGCCAGTGTCAGCTGTTGATGTTACTGAAGCATGTAACATGCAGGTTACCTTTAGAATGAAGAAAGAGGAGGAGGAAGGAGTTATTGTCAGTCAGAGTCAGAGTTGTCATCAGAGAGATGACACAAAGAAATGTTCACAAAGATGCTCACAAGGAAAACAAACAACAAGAGGGAGAGATGAGTGTTGGAGATTTGTGAACACAGCTGCTCAGCGGGGGTTGTGTTAGAAAGGGAAACTACAGTACAGTAGTTGGATATAGTTGGTGCACGTTTGTTCATAGCTCTGAATGTTTGTAAGTGAATGTTAGTTGAGGACCACTTGGACATATTTACTGTTTCGTCTTGGCAACTGTACTTTTGACTCTGAAGGAATCTTTTGTGAGTCACCAGATAACCATTTGTACACAAATGATGCATAGAGAACCTACTCTTCTGTCTTTTTTTATTACACTGGTGAAATCAGTGATGGCAAAACATGTGGCAGTCTAGTCCTACTCAGAGGCAATCCTCCTGAACCTCATACTGTCTCCCTTTCAGTTGATTTCCTCATTTTTTCACTAAGAGCTGCAGTTGTAGGTCTCACATGATATAATGTCAGCACATGATGCCCCCATGCTGTCCTACCACCTCGCGGCTTCCTTGATCATAGAGACTTGTTGATTTGCTCAATTCATTGCCTCCAGTTACACCTTTGTTACAGTTCAGTTCAATTCAAAAAAACAAATTAGTTTGCACAAGTGGCAATTGAAAGCATATAAAGCAGGATAAGTGTAAAAGTGCAAGCATACAGTGTAAATGTAAACAGTATAAACATAAACAATAAATGTAAATAATTGTTTATTGTTATTTTATTTAAAAAAATTTGAACAATAAATGTAAATAATAATTAAATAATACCATAAATATAAATACAATGTTCATGTTAAACAATAATTCAAAACCTAGTTAGATCAGAACCTAGTGAGTTAGTTCAAAACCTAGTTAGTACAAAACCTAGTTAGTTTAGAACCTAATTTGTTCAAAACCTAATGGGTTAGTTAGTTGAGAAAGTAGTTAGTTTAAAACCTAGGTACTTATTTTAAAACCTATGAACTGTTAGAAATAATGTAAGGTGCAGTAAAAATTTAACAGTCCTGGTTTGAACAGGCTGTGTAAAAAGGGCTGCCTCATTACACACACTTTAACTTGAACTCATTTGGTTGTGGCTAAATTCATACACATGGTGAGGTAATGAAGAGGAACACCGGGAAGCAACAGCTTTGAGCTGATATAACATGAACGCCCACAGAAACAAACACATCCACCAGGAATGTGTTTGCTTTCACTTGTTATTTTTCTGATTAAAAAAACAGTGCTCACTACATTTTAAGTTGGTTACCATAAGTTTTCTGTTCTGTATAATCAACCTTTAGCTGTGGTTTGTGAACATCGTCTCAGTGATTGTGTAGTCTGTAACGTATCAGTTCCTTTCCCCCCGACAGTTTTCAACTGGTCCAGCCACAGGATCCATACTTACGTATATCTACTTGTAATGGAACCTGTGACCCTCTACTGCACATGTGTCAAACTCAAGGCCCGGGGGTCAAATGTGGCCCCTGAGAGCATTAGTCAGAATGCCTAAAAAATAAATATCTTTTTGTCAAAGGTTTGCTTTGACAAAACACAGTAATTAAGCTAATTATAATGCACTTATTAAGCTAATTTTAACTTTGTGACAAAAACATTTGAATAAAGTTAATGACCTCATTTTTGTTCGATTTCAT
The DNA here is from genome assembly GCA_013358685.1 of Antennarius maculatus. Classification (NCBI taxonomy): domain Eukaryota; kingdom Metazoa; phylum Chordata; class Actinopteri; order Lophiiformes; family Antennariidae; genus Antennarius; species Antennarius maculatus. The sequence continues at coordinate 11,720,679 of CM023614.1, read as the reverse complement.
TTTTCTTTATTCGCTTGGATAGTGTGATCCTTGATTGATGGAGTTCTGTGGGTTTCATAACCTGACAAATTAAATGGATTTATGTTATAACAAAGAAACAGGCAAACAATTTTTTTTCTGTGCAATTGTAGTGTTAATAACTTGAATAATTAATAAATTTGAGTTATTTAACATTAAGGAGTAGTTATATTTTATATTGGTTAAACTTATAAGTTAAATCTGCCCTTGGAGGACAGCCGTTGTGCTGATGTGGCCCTGGGTGAAAATGAGTTTGACACTCCTGCTCTACTGGGTTCAAGCGGCACCAGCTGAGAACTGCAGCTCTGTACCATTTTTGTCATTGTAATTGACACACTTTGAATCAGTTTTTAAGAATGTCACAAACAATAACAAATGTAGCTCTTATACTACCAGAAGTGTCCCAGAATTGAGTCGCGGTCCCTTTAGCCAGTGATCGACCTGGAATAAGGAAGATTCAAATAACACTGAAGCATCAAAAAGCACAACTCAAACTGTTACTGTAGAGACATTGTTGTTGACTCTGTGGTGTCTTGTATGTGTGTGCTTTTTGTTTGTTTGGTCCTCCAGAGGTTATGACCACCATTGAGGAGGGCGATGTCGATGAAATGACAAAGAGGAGAGCGTATGACGGAAAGGAGAAACCCGGAGCTCTGTGGCACATCTATGCCGCCAAAGATGCTGAGAAGATCCGAGAACTTCTCCGTAAGGTGAGCAGCCGCCAGATTTCCCCGTGAGATCTCGAGCTGCAGTATCTTTAGAATTAAACTAGCTTCAGTCACAGGTTGCTGTGACTGAAGCTGTGATATAATGGTAGCCAGTTATCAAAGTCAGATGTTTGTCTGTATTTCTTGTCGTTATTGGAGGGCTGGAAGGTAACCAGGCAGACAAAGCTTGATGTTAGGATGGAGGACATCAATATCAAAATCATAAAATGCCAGTATTCTTAGAAGAATGCTGTGTCACACTTAACATAACACCTAGACACAAATCTTATTTTTTGGGTTCTTTTGCATGGCCAAAAAAAACCAGTCACACACTCTAATGTTTCCTTGGACGGCCTTTACCTTTGATTACGCCACACATTCGCGGTGGCATTGTTTCAATAAATTTCTGCAATGTCACAAGATTTATTTACATCCAGTGTTATTTTAATTTTTTACAAAGATCTTGCATTGATGATGGTAGAGTCTGACTGTCGCGCAAAGGCTTCTCCAGAACATACCAAAGATTCTCAGTGAGGTTAAGATCTGGACTGTGTGGTGGCCAATCCATGTGTGAAAATGATGTCTCAATTCAGATTCAAGTCTCATGCTCCCTGAACCACTCCTTCACAATTTGAGCCCCATGAATCCTGTCATTGTTATGGAATATGGAATATGCCCGTGTCACCAGGGAAGAAATAATCCATTTATGGAATAACCTGGTCATTCAGGATATTCAGGTAGTCAGCTGATCCCGTTCTTTAAATGCATAATGGAGTCCAATCGCCGATCACGACCATTCAGGATTTTTTTTCTAGCCACAATTCTTCCGTGAAGACTTTGGGTCCCCACAATCCTTCCAGTTTTTACTAATGTGTTGGGCAGTTCTTAAACCAATTTCAGTAGTTTCTGCAATCTCCTTAGATGTTTTCTCTGCTGGATGCATACCAATGATTTGGCCTTTTTCAAACAGACGAGCATCTTTTCCACAACCTCAGGATGTGTGTTTCTACATGGTTGTTTAAGAAATGAGAAGCAACTCATTGTACCAGTTGGGGTTAAATAAGTTGTTGCCAACAGAAAGACAATTGCCTATGCAGCAATTATCCAATAGGAGGCTCGTACCTATTTGCTTAGCTTTGGTTAGCATTGTTTATCATGCTCTGTGCATATCTGTGACAGGTGGGAGAGGAACAGGGTCAAGAAAACCCTCCAGACCATGATCCTATTCATGACCAGAGCTGGTACCTGGACCAGGTGCTCCGCCGCAGGCTTTATGAAGAGTACGGCGTCCAGGGTTGGGCCATTGTACAGTTCCTTGGAGATGCTGTGTTTATTCCTGCTGGAGCGCCACACCAGGTCAGACCCATTTTTATTAAAGAAAACCGGCTTTATTAGTTGCCCGCTATAAAAAAAAAAATCTATGTGTCTTTTCTAAATGCAATAACATTTTTTACAGGTGCACAACCTGTATAGCTGCATCAAGGTTGCAGAGGACTTTGTGTCTCCTGAGCATGTGAGACACTGTTTCAGACTGACCCAGGAGTTCAGACATCTGTCCACCACCCACACAAACCATGAAGACAAGCTACAGGTCGGTGTGCTGCTGTGACACCAGTCCTATTTATTCTTTTTTTTTTTTTTTTTTAACCAATTTTTTTCCTTGAGTTCTTTAGGTCAGTCTGGGAATGAATTCTTCCCAGATTAGGTTTTCTGTTGCAAATCTAAAATTGTTCCATATTTTTTCTCAAAGCTTAATGTACACGTCTTCTTTATACTGGAGTGGTGCCATTTGATATTTTAAAAAATAAAGCATTTTGCTTTGGTTTCTATTTAATTTTAAAAATTCTTTCAATTATGAGTGCAATGGATCTGGAGTATTTCATGCGTGTTGTGTAATCATTGGAGCTTGTTTCCATGTCTGTCATTGTTTAGCGGTCTGTTCTTGTATTTTCTCAGGTGAAGAACATCATCTATCACGCCGTCAAGGATGCCGTTGGGACACTGAAGGCGCACGAACCTAAACTGGCACGCCCTTAGTTCCTTTCACTTAACACTGTCTCAAAACTACCAGCCTCTGACAACCACTCCACTACGCACACACAGAATGCATTACATACTTACATACACAACACAAGCTGCAGAGTACAAAGATAGAGCATAGGTTTTTTGGGCAGTGAACGTCTGGGTTTTGGGGGAGGGATTAGATAGGGATGGGCTACTCAGTGCTTGGATGAAGGAAACCCTTTATTGCTGTCAAACAGTATGCTCACATTTGTCTAGTTTTCCAATTTGTTTTTGTTTTTGGATTAACTCTGTATTTAAGGTCAATGTGTTTGTTCTGTTTTCATTGTGTATGTAAGACATGAGTAAGGGAGGTAAAAGCTGACGTGCCTTTCGAGCAGAGGTTCAGCTACTATATAAGTGACTGACGAAATGTGAGAACTGGGCTAACTTTCCTGTTTTGATTATAATGATATTTTTCTCTAATAAGAGCGAGGTTAACCTGTTTTTGTAGATTTTTTGTTGTTGGAGATTTTTTGTTGTTTTCCAACAACGTATTGCTTCCGCTCTCTTAGGCTAAAAAATTTGTGAAGCAGCCAGTGAGGGGAAGCAGACCAAAGTTTTCTATTTTACGTTTTCTTATTTCAATTTTAGAACGAGATCTTTTTTTTAATACACCACAAGGCTATGACATCAGAGGGTGTTTTTTTTTTTTTGGTCATCAGTCTTTGTCCATTGAGCTGATTGAAATGGATACTTCCAACGGCATTGTTCCAGAATCACAATTGCAGCTGAACACAACTACTGGCCATTAACATTGTATCAATATATATATTGATCTTAGCAGTCTGTTTGATTTTTCACAATAAAGTTTACAAAAACTACCTGTTTGCTGAATTGTATCTTTTTACCCACAAAATCTTTGCAAGCACGACTGGGATGCCCTGGAACATAGAACTTTACATTACTAACCATTAAAACAATGTAAACTTGAATGATACCAACATGCTATCCTACTAGCTCTGTATGAAGCTAGTTATCACCAACAAACAACCACATTTTGTACATTAGCTTTCAAGCTGCAAGTCTAATGGTTCCAGGAAGGAGTCTGGTGGATGAAAAAAGTGAGGAAATGTAGAAAACATCAAAGCATATATTTAAAACATGAAAAAATTACATTTTCAAATGTCAATGTGTAAAAAAAAAAAGTCCATTTGAACACAGTTTTAATAAACACGCAAGGTTAGTTTGTATAGCATGATTTATATATAGAAGAACCAATTTTAGATTGATTCCACAAAAGCAAAAGTAAACAAATCACTATATGATTACAATTATGTTTTTAGTTTGTTTATTATTTCCCTACTATTAATTGTTTTTGATTTTGAATTTCACGTGAATGTGATTATTTTGTAATTTGTTTTTTGTGAATAAACGTGTTTGCTGTCACTGTGGCCGTGAGACACTCCGTGCTGGACACCATCTGAACGTGGACGTTTGGGGGCCGTGGCCCTTTAAGAGCCGACCGCCGGCAGCCTGACGGGGCAGAGCGGAGCAGCTGGAGCCGGAGACCGCAGCGCCTCCTCGGATGCTGCTGAACTGACCCACCTGACTCCACAGTCACATCACAACAAATCGCCTCCAGGAGGGGAATGGGGGGCACCTAGCCCGCTGGCTCACCGACTACATTTCACTGGGTGGCGAAGAAAGGCTGACGGTCCACAGAGATGGTATCGTGGATGATTTCTCGGGTGGTGGTGTGAGTATTATGGGATGGGCTGTTAGTCTTTAAACGTTATGCTAATCGGCGGCTCCTCCGTACATCAGCTGTCTGATGCTAGCTCCGTGTTTCTGTCATTCATCTGATGTTACACGTCACGTTTCGTGAGTTGTTATTTAGCCACCGAGCTCACCAGGCGTTTAGAGCTCACCAGGCTATTAAGCTCACCAGGCTTTTAGAGCTCACCATTTACTGCTTTTCCTTCAGGATGTAACGTCACAATAATGCAGTACAGTATTCATGTAGCATCTGTTAGCCGCTGATAGCTAATGTATGATGGCTAGCTAGTGTCCCCGCTTCACAGGTGACATGTTGGCATTATTGACACACTGAACATCCCTCATCACTGCAGACATGAGAGGACCTTAGTGTGTTTGCAATGGCTGGATATGGTCTGCTTGATTATGAGATGCATCTCATTTCCATATGGCAGCATGCATTGGGAAAATAAGCGGGCCAGTTCGGGTCCATTTGTCTAGATTTAGAGCTAAACCCAGTTCTTGAGTTCTGGACTGGTCCAGACAACAGGATCAGGTGTTCAGATGACACGTTCAACACTGCATACCCACTGCATGTTTATTTCTTGTTTGATCATACATCATGTGTGCATTACAGCAGATCAGGCCTCAGCTTCCAGCTGCATTCACCACATCATTGTGGATGACTAAACCAGCAGCTTCCATCATCCTGGACACTAAAGCAGACACTTTTGTCTTACTGCACTAGTGGAGTTTCAAATGACCTGTCACCAGTGGACACACTGATCTGTCGCTGATGCTGGCCATTTGTCATAGATTTAACAAGGCAGTGCTGAGGCTTGATGGTGACTTGGTGAGGATGTGTGTTTCTATTTGTTACATTTGCACAAATCGCATGAAAAAGGTTTTCTCCATTCACACAGTATAAGTTATCCTTAAAACACACCTGATATGTGAATGTGTGCACCTGTATGTAGTCTGTGACCAGTGGAAGACCTTTCCTGAGATGGGAAGCTCTGCATTGAGGCTGTGAATCAAACTAGATTTTCTGATGATTCCTCACACACATTTAAGTTTACTTAATATCAAACAATTTTTGATGTATTGTAATTGTCAGTGTTTGTGTGTCCATTCGTCTGTCCGTCCGTTCATTCGTTAGTTTACCAAACGTCTTCGCAACCGTTGCAGATAGAAAGATGAAGCATAAAGCACATTACTTGGGTGGCAAAGGGGATGAAAATGAGACGATGACCTTGACCTTGAGAAAACTAGATCAAGGTCAAATTTCAACTTTTGTACACTCAGGAACCGGATCAGATGGAAAGATGAGAGAGGCCAGTGTGAGTAGACCATAGATCAAAGCAGTAGCTTTGATCTATGAAAGTAGGTCAGAGCACCAGCTTTGATCTTTGACCTATGCAAGTAGGTCGGTAAAATTTTGAATTCAGGGTTGTTGCGGAATGTTGCAGTCTGTGACTGCCTTGTTTGATCTTGGAGGTTTTTTGAGATTGACATCAGTGTGTGTTGGGTAACTATACAGTAAAATAGAGGGGAAGAGACAAAGCACTGCTATCAATATGCATCTGAGAGATAGTATAGCTTCAGGGTCATTTAAATGGATTTTGTGTTTCTGAAAGTTATATCAATGACGTAGATCTAGAAATGGAAGCTAAAGCTGTTATCAAAAATCAGCTTTTTGTTCATCTTAAACTTTATAACTCGTATCTAAATGACGATTCTAAATCTTAAGAATAGGTTTATGTTGTCAAGCAATTAGGTTGCATTATTTAATTTGGCACAAAACCGATCAGAGAAATGCAATGTCATCATGGTGACATTACCAGTTTGTCTGCTCTGACAAAGTTATGGTGGTTCAGGAATGAATTGCTCTCTGATTTGTTCTGAAGCTTGTTCTGATTTACAGCAGCTCAGTCTGTCTGCTCAGACTGTGCTGTCTCCCCATCTCCACCCCCACAGTACAGAGAAGTGAAAAACTGATGAAATTATCAATAGTTGCAGTGATCCAAAATATCATTAGATAGACACAAAAGATAACTGTAGGACAGAAATATCATAACTAAGATTTATTCTTGTATTTTTGTGTGCAGTAAGCTTCACCACCACCTGACCTAGCATCACTATTGTCTAGCATTAAAGCCAGGGACAGCTCTGACCGTAAATACACTCCAAGATATCATCATTAGTCCGAACCAAATCTTACCAAATAAATTGATTGTTTGCAATGATTGCCTTTTGTTTTTGTAATGATATCCCAGGATGGTGGATCAATCTGTAAAGTCAGCCTGACTTTTGTAAACATTTTAATACTGTGGTGATTGCTGTGATCTTGTATGAAGGTTATATGGACCCTCATGGTCTCACAATCTGTTAAAATTAATATTAAAATAATTAATACAAAGTCCCTTCTAACTACCTTTTAATTACGCTTTAATAGGTTTTGTAAGGGAAATGTAATATTATGTATATATATATATATATATATATATATATATATATATATATACCGGTGTGTGTGTGTATATATATATCTCGGTGTGTACAGGTCCTGAACACACAAACACACAAGGGGCCTGTACGCATGCAGGGGGAGGTAGAGTGGTGGGCAGCTCCTGCTTTGGTGCGCCCAAATGAGCAGCTTGTAAGAGGGACGGCGGCTCGCTCAAGGGTGCCTCGGCAGTGCTCCGGAGGTGAGCTGACACCTCCCACTGTCAGCTCACACTCCAGGTGTTTTTTGGGTGGGAGCGGGAATCAAACCACTGATCTAAGAACATCAGACGACCTGCTCTACCACTTCTCCTTTTCTTTAACTTGATTAGTGCTCATTAGTTATTAGCTGATGTTAATCGCTCTTCTGTTGAAGTGTGTCAACCCCACAATGATGAGTTCTTCAGCTCTGCTTTTACAAAACATATCTGAGCTGTGGGGTAGGGTGAATGCAGAAAAGACTGAGTCATGGTATAAATATAAGATATGTTGGAATCACAAGACATCCTGAACAGTAGAATGCTGTGTGGATGGATGTTTGGAGATGAATATAAAGTAACATTAAATGGAATACCCAAAGAAAATGAATGTGTTAGTGGGAAAGCCTGGTTGATTACATTTTAGCTCGATCAGCTTTTGATTGCTTTTTGAATGACTGCTGTGTTCCTAAGGTGTCTTGAATGACAGGTGATCTCCAGGTTTAGCTGTGATGGACTGGATGAAACCTTTCACACAACCAACGGAAATGTCAGCTTTTCTCAAAAGCTCTTGTCATATTTACATGGAACTGCCTCTTTTTGGACGGTGTTTTTACTAAAGAACAATTATCTGTCAGAACTTTCTAGAATTAGAACATGTGAATCTGTAATTTAACTACGCAGTGTGTTCAGTGGGTTTCTCAGCTGGAGGATGGGATGCCCTGGAGCCCAGGAGGTGAGCGTGTGCAGAAAGAGGCTTGGTGTATCTGCAGTGAGGTCTGCCACGACTCTACTTGGTTATCCGTTCAAAGATGAGGGATGCTGCCCGGATGACAGAGCACTTCAGACTCCGTGGCAGAAGAATGACCGAAATGATGATGTAATAGAAGATGCAGCTGGGAATGCAGGCCTCACTGTTAGACATTCAGTTTAGATCAGTGTCAGCTGCTGACTTTCCAAACTGTTTTCCCCTCACTCTGCTTTAAACATCCTGTCACATCAGCACAAATCACCTACAGTTGTCCAGGATGCCACATCAGAGATGCCGCCCTGTGAGCACAGTGTTCGCTCTGCTGTGACCAACACACACAGTGAATCGCCTCGGAAAACCTTTGTGTGTTTTTCCACTTTGTATCCCGGCAGTTTTTCTGGTTCCTTGCACTTCCTTATGTATTTCCATAGTGATTACTTGCCCAGTTTGTTTTGACAGGATGCTGTCTATCAGCTCTACATGGCATCCACATTCACATCAATAACAGACAGGCTGACTTTACTTTATTATTAAGTAGCCCGATAGTTCCCGAGTTGTGTTCTAAACAGGGACTTATTTGTTAGCTGTCTGGTCTTAGCTGTCTGGTCTTCTGGCTCCATCCTATTCCTCTGACCTTGGCTTCTCTGTTCCTCTCCTTTTTTGCAGCCTTGCCTTTGGGACGCTCTATCCAGCCTACTCTTCATACAAGGCTGTCAAAACGAAGAACGTGAAGGAATATGTGAGTACCACCTCTGGTTACAACCGTCACAGCCGAATGGAGTTGATCCGTCAGCCATGTTTGGATTTTAGGAGTTTTTTTTTTTTTTAGGCTATTTTTTACACCAGTGCTTTAAATAGATTTGGGATGTAGGTCAAACATGCTTGTGGCTTTATTGAATTGAATTGGAGGGTACATAAAAAACCCTAATTACCCTGCTTTATGCTAGAGTATTCAAACTAGCTCTTGACTGATGTTGGGTTCTTTTTCGCTAAATCTAATAGTTTACATCAGAACACAAGAAAACAAAGGGCAGATGTAATTATGTCTTTTATTCTGCCTTATTCCTCACTCTTCCGTTCTATTCTTTTTATTGCCAGTAGTGAATTCTACATTAGATTTTCTGTAATATAATCTTACTGACATTCATTGACAATTAGAAAATACAAACTTGACTTTGTGCATACATTTGCTTACATTTCCAATCAGTCTGAAATCAACCTTGTATTCTGTAGAATTCAAGATTGATTTTAAACCTGGATCAAAAAAGATTAGGTTTGATATAATGGAACTCTGGTTTTCTGGTATTGTTCTATTTAATAAGGGCAAAGATCCACTAAAAACAGTTTTGGACACATTTACCAGTGACTACTTGCAACATAACACTGAAGATGAGGTTGGCTGGCATTATAAAATCACAGAATACTTTATTGAACACATCAAATAAAGTGTTAATGAATGGAAAATGAAATAACAACTGCTATCAGTGGAAGAAACAGTAAATTAATTGGGGTCCTCCCCAAGCAGCAGGAGATGGCAGATTTGTCTCACTCTTCCTGATGGGTTACTATGACAACACCACCCCCACCACAGTTACTCCACAGCCAATGTAGTGAAAAGAGGGAGGGAGGAGAGAGGAAAACATTTTTAGAACAAATGTTCTTATTCCTCTTTCCTTTTGTTTGATGTTTTTCAGATTGTTTCAGCTTCATGTGTTCAAGTCTCTGAAATACAATCTCTTCAGTGCTGTTCTCCTTGATAAACACTCAATATGTTTGATTATTGATGGTGTATTTCCACTTACCATAGGGCTTGTTTCATGAACTAATGAGAACAATGATCTAAACGCCTGGTTTAGATCATATTATTGAATTTGGACGATATCCCACGTTTCCTTTGTCTCAGAGGTTAGCCATGCATCCTGATGAGGTCTGACAGCACAGAAACATATGTTGTTTCTGCACGGCCACGTCTGCTGAGCCCCACGTGTCTCAGCACGTGCACACTGGATGCTGTGGGTTTCATGTCCTATATTTGAATGTTTTTTTTTTTTTTTTTGTGTGTGTGTGTGTGTGTGTGTGTGTCCGTCCAGGTGAAGTGGATGATGTACTGGATCGTATTCGCACTGTTCACCACAGCAGAGATGGCCACAGACTTGTTCCTCTCCTGGTGAGTCATGGTGACCCGTAGCTAGATCACAATAAAGACTTTATGTAATAAAAGGTTGACGACTGTTTTTGTGTAGCATCATGAAGTACAACTCATACAGGTGTTGTCATTACTAGATGTCATTATGATAATAAATTAGCGCTGTAGTAGACAGCGTTTTGCACTTGTTTAGGTTGGTTTTTCATCCACCAACAAATAGACGAACGACAAGTGCATCATTCTGTTGCCATGAAATACAAGAGGGGAAAGTCTAAAGTATAGAACCCTCTTTTTTAGAGCTCTGTAATGTGAAATCAAACATCCCAGCCTTTGTCCCCCTCAGGGTGGTTAAACTATATTCATCAACTTTTGATGTGATCTTTCTGGTTCTGACCGTGTGAAACGGGTAATAATTGGTTTTCTGTATTGGCAGAAAAAAGAAACCCGTGCCCATCCCTGATAAGAACAATGTATTACACTCTCTCAAATTGTGCTTTCAAACTCAGTTTACTTTGTCGTCTCTTCCACTTTGCACTTTAACGATGGTCTAACTGTGGTTCATCGCACAGGTTTCCATTTTACTTTGAGCTGAAGATTGCCTTTGTGATCTGGCTCCTGTCTCCATACACCAAAGGCTCCAGTGTTCTGTACCGCAAGTTTGTTCACCCCACCCTGTCCAACAAAGAGAAGGTAGGGGCATCCCTTTTAAAGTCAATGAGTCACTCTCACAAATGTAAGCTGGTTTACAATTCTTTTCTTCTGTTCTCCAACTTCTTCCATCACTCTTTCCTTTGACCATCATTCCATTAAACAGGAGATAGATGAGTACATTGCACAGGCCAAAGACAGGAGTTACGAGACCATGATGAGGTTTGGAAAGAGGGGTCTGAACTTGGCAGCTAACGCTGCGGTCACTGCAGCATCCAAGGTGAGTGATGTCCTCTAATAAATTGATTTTATTTCTCAAATTCATTCATCATGTTAACATTGGCTTCATTGGAGGTTGTGGAACAAATATTAATGTAATTCAGATTTGAAAAAATTGAATTTGTATCCAGTGAGATTCTCCACCGATCAAAGAATGTTTCAAATACTTGTGTAGTAACAACTGAAACGACGCAGCGTGTCCTTGCACTTGTGATTGTTAATCAGTGCAGCATGTAACCGTAAGTGGTTTCACCGCAGCCTAGTTGTAAAAACAAACTAGAAGGAGGTTTAAAAGGGGTTTAAATCTGGGTAAGTTTACATTCCCTACATTGTAGCAGACTTTTTAGTTGAACATCTGAACCTCTTCTTCTTCTTGTGGTTGTTGCTGCCTTAGAATCGTGTCTTCACATGCACGGTGCCCTAAGGTCAAGAAAAAGTCAGATGTCATCTGATTAGCTTCCCCGTATGTCCATCAAGTGATGGAATGTATGATCGGCTGACGTCAGTTATTTTAAGGTCGTGCAATCTAATAGAACTACCTTTGTGATCGATCACAATCGGCCTATTGATCACTCCTGTTCTAGATGATACAAAATGAGCTTCATATTGATTCATGGGTTTTAAAAAGCTTAAATTCTCAGTAACACAACTTGTAGTGTAACAAATTAATGTAATCTTGGCCACCTATTAATTACAAATATATTGTCAGTCTTTCACACATAAAGTTCAGCCACTGTTTCATCAAATGTGACAGCAGGTAATTCTAAGTGGTGTGTGGATAGATTGTTCCTGTAAGATGGGCGTGTTGCAGAAGTAAGATCTTTGGTCTTTGTGGTCTTGCTGTCATACTCAGGGACAGGGTGTGCTGTCAGACAAGCTGCGGAGTTTCAGTATGCAGGACCTGACTCTGATCAGCGCTGACGATGAACTGGTTCTGCACACCACAGACGCTCGCAACAGACGGGATACTATGGACGAGATGGGCTCAGGGGCCAGCACGCTGCCCCGGGCCAAAAGCACCACCGCAAGGCAAAGTAAGACCAGGACAAACACGCGTCCTACCCTAGTTCATGAGCATTACGATGACATTTGTGTAAGCACATGCACACAGGGTCGGGTCATTCAAGTGGAGTCATTCTTTAAAGCACATGTATCAAACACAAGGCCCAGGGGCCAGATGTGGCCCGCGAGAGCATAAAAGGTCAGTGTCTCAAAATAAATAGGCCAAAAGTATGCTTTGAGAAAAACTATGTTTCCCACAATGCAGTATTTAAGCCCATTTTAACACTGACAAAAATGTTTTGAACAAAGTTAATGTCCTAACTTGTCCATCCATCCATACATTCATCCATCGTCTAATCACCGCTTTATCCGCCGTAGCGGGTCACGGGAAGCTGGATCCTATCTCAGCTGATTTAGGGTGTGAGGCGGGGGAAACCCTGGGCGCAACGCCAGTGCACCGCGGAGCCACACACAAAGACAGACAACCGTGCAAGCTCACAGTCACAGAGAATAATTGGAACGGCCAATTAACCTGAAGCACATGTTTTTGGAGGTGGAAGGAAGCCGGAGAACCCAGAGAGAACCCACACAGACACGTTGTGTTTGATGTTATTTTTCTTTATTCCCTTGAATAGTTTGATCCTTGATTGATGGAGTTCTATGGGTTTAATAACCTGACAAATTAAAAGGATTTGTATTAGAACAGAAAAACAAGCAAACATGTTTGTAATGTTTGTAACTTGAATAAGTAATAAATTCAGTTATTTAACATTAAAGAGTAGTTACATTTATGTTACATTTATTTTACATTACACTAAGTTACATTTAGTTACATTTATAAGTGACATCTGGCCCTTTGAGGACAGACATTATGCTGATGTTACCCTCAGTGAAAATGAGTTTGACACCCCTGCTCTAAAGCATGGCAGGATGGCATGAAAGAGGAGGAAAGTTGTTTATTTGGGGGTAAAACATGTGATTCCTGTGGGTTGGGGGTCTGGGAAGGAGAATTCTTTGTCTCACTAAACTGCTGGCTGTGTGGGATCTGTAAGCTGTGAACTGAATACAGAGAGGCAGAGCCAAACAATGAGCAACAGGCAACTTGACACTTCTTCAGTTCTATGACAAAGAAACCATTGGTGACAAAGTACAAACTGTATATCGTCTAACTTCTGATTCAGAGCGGTCCGTAGTTTCCATAGTCTACATTCAATGATTAGACCAGTCTGATTATAAGTCGCCACACTCAGTTAAAGAAAGGATTAGTTGTACTGTAATTATAAATGAAAGACTTTTCAATGGAGCAAATTTTTTCCAAAACTTCAGAAATTATAATTTACAATGATTTCAATAAATTTAAATTTAGCAATCACCCCTTGATCTGAATTATTATGATTTGTATTTTGGCATTATTTCATCGGCCACATTAATAGGAAAAAGATCAGCTTTAACAAATTTGCAACTTTTCCATTCTGAAAGTGCTATTTTTATATTTTCTGCACCGTTCTAACCCTCTTCTATGCGTTTAATTCATCTTGTAACTCCTGTAAAACAAAGTTTGAATGAAGTAACAGCAACTCTTGAGAAAGATGCTTGTTTTGTTTTTTTGTCATTTTTAATATTGTTACTGCTGCACCAGAATCCCTTTTGGATCTAGATTGCTGATGGCAGCAAATAGTGATCACATGATCACAAAGCCCTGCTGCTGGTGGTGTGGGTGTTCTGAAAAATACACCCTTTGGATTTTGTATTGTATTGTTTGTATTCCTGCATTCCAGTAGCCTTCATCCAGATACTTTAATAGTGACTGGTAATGTAGCGATAGTGTTGTCATGTACTCTCACCCAAATGAATGCTTTCTTTTCTGCTTTAAAGTGTCATGGAGGGTTCAGCCTGTTGCAGAATGACTGCCATATTCATGTTTGTTTGTTTTTTTTGTCCAATCCAGCGCGCTCGTCAGCAGCCGCATCCCTTCCTGATGATGTGTCATCCCAACATAGTTCTGACCAATCAGATACAAGGACTGAACAATCTGATGAAGATGTGGCAGAAAAAGCTCCTAAACGCACCACCAGTATAAAGGCAACCAAGAAACCTGCTGTTGCAAAGACAGAGGTCACTACGCACACACACACACACACACACGCACATACATGCATTTTGTAATACAGTTATTTTGTGTACTACGCTAAAACATTTTTGGTTGAGGTCCGATCTGCCGTTCTGTCTCTCTTCTCCCCTTTGTCACCCCCCCCCCCCTTAAGACTCAAACAAAGACAGTAAAGAAGGCCACAAAGAAGAAGACCACCACCAACAATGCAGAGACACCACCATGAGGCCTGCTGTCCACGTCCACCACCTGCTCCAGTCACAGCCTGCAGACCCTTCTTCTTGTTTGGTCGTCATAAACACACATACACACACACACACACACTGTATATACATCCTGTGCTGCATTTGTGTCACTCTAGCTGGTATTTAGAGCAAAGCACAGGTTTGATTTTTAGCAGTATGCGGCCCCCTTTAGGTTGTGGATACTTCTTTAATGTTTACCGGGTTGCTGTTTGTCTCATTGTTTACTTTCTGTGAACTCATGTCTGATTTCTGGTGGTTCCTAAAATATTATTTTATCTTAAGGTTAGTGATATATTGATAAATGCTCCTCTGGGCTTGACATCTTCAGATATTGGCTCCAGACTCTTTTCTGACTGAAGAATGAGGTGCTGGATATCTGCTTAATGGTCTGCAGCGACTGATCGCCATCACCACGGCCCGTATCACGTCTCAGTTTACACGGCTGTTTGTGGTCAAATCTGTGTTGCTTCTTGATTCTTTTGTTAACTGTATTTTTAATAGTATTTTAGGTTCCTGGAGGAGTTTGTCTTCCTCTCATTAAGATGACTTCTTAGTGAGTGTGGCTTTAGGTTCAGGGCTCTTATTGCATCTCTCTGTTGTCTCATAGCATTTAAATGCGACTTTAAAGTTCCCTACAGTCCTGAAGGAGCAGCTTGTTTAGCTTTAGGTTAGTTATCCTTTGTCTAAACTCCACTGGCTCCTTGTTTGAATTCATCTATGATCATTTATTTCTTACCTTTCTCTTTGCTAGCTTTAGTTATAGGATACATTTATGCATATCCAGCCCCCATGTGGTAATAATACAACATTAGAGGCACTATGAATAAAGGTTGTTGGTCTTTCTGTAGAACCATTCCTGCTTTCACCACAGTGATGTCGTCTATGGTTTTGTTCAACATTAGAACATCGTGTCAAAGCTCTGTACTGCTCCTTTTATCCACCTGCAAGTCCAATCTGTCCTAAAGGCTATGATAATGTGAGACAATATAGAAATAAACCTAAACCAGCAGCAGGAGAGTGTGAGGAATCCATCTATCACTCCTGTGCTGTCGCTTCAGAGACAAGTTCGTGTCAGGCCAGGATGGATGTTTGTGAACATGAGACGTTTGTCCTGAGATGCTCTGGTCGCCAGCTGCTGCTTTGGGCCTGGGTTCTTCTGTAACATGAGGTTTTAAAGCATGAGACCACTTGTACTCGCATTACTGCTGTTTATAATGACACCAGTGTGAATCAGTGGGGGGGTCAAACCCTGTGTCAAACACTGGCAAACGTAATAATATGTAAACACAGTGTAAACAGGAACCCTGACTGTACATACAGTAGGAGCTTTCTTGCCTTATTCATTCTCTGGGCTTCAATACATTTACCCTTTGGAATTAATTTTTGTGATTTCTTTTCATTGTTTTCAAATGCCTATAATAGACAGACTCCAACACTATAAACTTCTATGGGTAGAAGTGATTTTAGTGTTTACTTCTTTGTACTCTAAACGTTTAGGTTGTATCAAACAGAAAGGCTTTGTTCTTACACATCCTGTATCTTATCAGACTAGTTATCAAATATTTTAGGTCCAAAAAACAACTTTTTTTCTCCTTGGTTTAATGTTTGCACTGAATTTAAAAAAATGGCACATAACTAAAAGACAGTTTCTTGTAAAGATACAAGCCTATGTTTCTGTCATGTTAATGCCATTTTTGCATATTTATTGTTATTTTCTCTGTTCAAATTCAGTATTGTATACGAGGATGTTCATCTGTATGTTTGTGCCAATTCTCAAAGCTCAAAGGATTACTGTTTGTGTGCTGGGACAATGGTATCTAACATGGTCATATATAAGAAATAAAACTACTAATAAATGAAACCAAACCAGAATGTTGCTGCCTGCTTTACATTTGAAGGAAGGTGGGACATCCATCTAATCCCACCCAACCAAAAGACTTCATGACATCAGCCCAATGATTTTAGAAAACCATACTAATGTTTTCTAATTTTCTCAAAGTTTGTCATACAAAAATAAGAAACCACACTTTGTTCATTTATTGTATTAATGATTTCAGTGTGGTTTTATTGCACCACATACACGTGAATAACAGTGAATTGCTTGGCATGGAAGATGGACTTTTAGTAGCAATGGTAGCAAACCTGTGCTGGTTTAAAGAGCAACCAACAAGTAGCTTGGTCACACATTTATACAACTTTTAACTCCACTGTTATCACTCAGTAAACACACCCAGTGGACTTTGGATTTGTCTAAGAGTGAATTTCTAATCTGATGACATGGTAATGCCAGCCGCCCATCTTGTGCACACTTGTATTACCACATAATCCTACAGTTACACATCTGACGGATGGATGTAGTTTAAGAACAACAACAGTGTTTATAGACTCGGCATCGGCTCCTAATCGGGGTCAGTCTGACATCATCCCATTAAGTCAAATACATCCATGAACATAAGCATGCATCTTGTGTGCATCTTTGACCTTTGTAGAGCATGTCAGGGAAAGCCCGAAACCTAACTGGCCGAGTCAGGGAAGGATGTCCAGCAGAGACAGCTGGGCTTTACTATTACCGGCCAGTTCAGAAGTAGAATGAAACTCCATCACCTCCATCATAAGCATAAAACCAATATGAGGTTTTTGAACTTAGTCAATAATTTCTCAGATAATTTCTTACAGTTCTCTATCTTCTTCCCTTCTCCGTCACTCACATCAAACTGAAACTCATTTTTATCTCACTCCTCTTAAACAGTGGCTCAACCATGGACTGCAAAGATTAAAGTCCATTTAAAGTTTTCTTACGTATGTTGTTCTATATCCCATCATATCGTATTGGTTACACAAATGTTTCGCTCATAATAAATAAATCACATAGCG
This sequence comes from Antennarius maculatus, assembly GCA_013358685.1. Lineage (NCBI taxonomy): Eukaryota > Metazoa > Chordata > Actinopteri > Lophiiformes > Antennariidae > Antennarius > Antennarius maculatus. Next base: position 11,703,438 of record CM023614.1, on the reverse strand, counting down.
AAACATATTTCAATTGTGTCCATTTCTGTTATTATAATATATTGTCCACCTTGAAAAATTCCACATGTGAAATTACTTAGAAGAATAACCTTTAACTGGACCAATAAACACGATGAACAGTTACATGTGTGTTATTAGATCCTAAAGATTTCTTCATCCGTAAATATCAGGAGCTGCGCTGGAAAACGTGTTTCAATGCAGGCGCTTAACACGTGGTGGCGCTGTCCGCCCAGTAAAGAGGAAGACGGAGTGACTTTGTACAAGTGGAAACACAACGCCCGACTCAGCTCCGGCCTGAGGGGGGCAGCCTCACTCCGTTGCCTCATCGGATGTCAACTGACACCTGTTTCAATTAAAAAGGCCGGAAAAATAACCTGAGGTTTGCTGGAAATTGAAAATTTGCTTTCACTAAATACTCTTTCATTAGAGGCTGAGCATTTATTTCCAACTACAGCTAAATTTAGAGTCCATTGCCCTATGCCAGCTGAGATGGGCTCCAGCTCCCCGTGACCCGCTACGGCGGATATAGCCGCAGAAAATGAATGAATGAATGACTTCTTGAAGCGTGACTCTCCTCCCAGCTTTTAACTCAAACATTAAACCCATGAACCGACCCGTATCCCGCTGCCTGACCACATCGTTCTGCAGGAGGCTGCTGCTCCTTCCACACGCCACATGTGAGGAACACACCTCTGGACAGCTGACGTAACACATCACCTACACAGGAGAGACGCTTCCTGTGTGTGTGTGTGTGTGTGTGTGTGTGTCTTTCAGGACATACAATATCAGTTTATTTTAGAGGGCTGGAGGTGCTGGCAGGGGTAAGGACTCGGGTCACAGTGTCAGGACTCTTCTGTCCTGCCTGTCTGTGGTTGACGTAGTGTTGTCAGTGCATGTGTGTGTACGCTTGTTCATGGATGTGCTGTGTGTGTATGCATGTTCGTGTATGTGCCGCATGTGTGTATGTGTATGCATGTCCGTGGATGTTCTGCATGTGCATCTTTGAGCTGTTGCAGAAGGGGCCACTGTGCCACATCCTCCTGCATTGGATTGGACCTCCAGGAGTGACAAACGTCCCTCCAGACTATCTAACAGGTCAAATAGTTGATATTGGTGCTGCTTTTCTTTCCATCTCTCCTTCCAAGAGAGAGCGAGTGTGTTGCTGACATGTGGCCGACGCACAGAGAACTGAACACTGCTCCTGCCTTGTTTGGCTCTGTTGCTTTATCGCTGCTTCTTGTATCCGGTCCTGTTATTTCCTCCCATCTCTTTTATCTATTCCTAGCGTCTTTTCCTCTGGTTAGCCAGTACAGTGCTAGAAAGGATTGCAGGTATCCATAGCAACATGTTTGCAAGTATGTGCGTGTCTGAGTGATTTGCCTGTGTAGACAGAATGTGATGATGACCAGCGCTTACCTCGGCACTAGTTAAGCATGGCTGTGGTAACTGAAGGGTCAAGTGAACAGAACCATTAGCTCACGTCTCTGCGTAGTCCTCCATCATCCCCTTTGTCTATCTCTCCTCTTCTCTTTCTCCTCTTCTCCTTGTCACACTCTTTTCTGACACTTTAACACCAAAATGACCTCTACTCTGCACCCATGTTGTTGTTTGGAGTGTTATCCCCAGATCTTTGGCGACCATCCCAGAACAGTCCTACTTCTTGTCCCTCTCCTCCCTCCCTCGATGGGACCAGCTGCCAGCCAGAGGTGGAGTTTTTGACCTTCATGGTCTCCAGGAATCCACATCAGCATTTGATTAACTTTCCTCAAAATGTTCAGACGCCTGTTCTTGTGCCTTAAAGTGTCTGTAATGAAAATTCACACATTGAAGACTGTCTCATGTTGGGCTTTATTGATACCTTTTTTTGAATTGTGTTGCACATTTGTTCATCAGTTACTGAGGAAGTGTGAAGTTTTTCAAAAAGTGATTTACTCCTAAAGCTTTGAAACTGAATTGACTAACCAAAAATTATTAAAATGATCATGAGGTGATTAATGTGCTAGAATAAGGTGATGTTGTAAAAGCAGTTGTTTGTAGTGATGAGCCTGCACCAGGTTTAGTTTGTGGAGCTCAATGCTGAGCTTCAGTTGTAGCTTTATTCTTTTATGTCGCTCACTTCTCTCTCCTGGAGTCATCTCCAGCTGCAGCCAGCGCCCAAACCAGCTGTTGATCCTTCAGAATTACAGAAGTGCCCAGGCTATCAGAATGAACATCAGCCAGAAACCCATCCCCAATAACTTTTCAGCAGCTAAACAGGTAAATAATCTGTTTTCTTTACATTTACAACAACATCTTAAAAGGACCATGTAAGTGTTGTGATCACGACGTGTGTCCACTGGCCACAACAACTCAAAAAGCAGTTATCTTCTAGGTTATCGAAATATCTTCATGTGTAGATGGGTTGTGGGATGGGAGTGCTTTAGTTTTATGTATGCAGAGATATGTACTTGAGGTAATAACTTGGAAAGAAAGGAAAACGTTAATCTATGGTGATCAAACTGATTCTTAGATTATTGCCTGTTTTGTTTGTTGTGTTATTTTTGTGAGGTATAATCTTATCTATTTTTTTGACTGTTGATCTAATATCAGGTCAGATATGTTCATATATTTGACATTTTTCACCAGATCATACATTAACAAGCTAATGCAGCTTTGCCAGTTGTTGAACGTAGCCATGCAACAGCAGTTAATGGGTGTGGATAATGAGTGAATAACATCTAACGTTGTGCACTGGGTGAACTCTGTCTGCATGACCTACAGTACAGTGATCGGCTCATTGGTGTCTGAGGTTATATCTTGACCTGTGACACTCTCAATATTCTAATCACATGGTGGAACCGGACTGATTTAGTCCTCCACCTACGGCCCTGCACCGGCCACTTGTGAAATCCTCCAGTTTCTGCTTCTTGAACAATGCTCAAGTCCCCTTTTTTTGATTGAAAGACACTCATGGCTCTATTCTCACTTAAAAAAAGCATTTTTTTCATCTTATGTTGACAGAAATCTATTCCTCCTCTCTAGTCCATGTATTTCCTGAAGGTTGCTAAGGTGTCTGCTACTTTTTGCGCACCTGCCACTTCTTTTTCCTATTCCCTTTCTCACTCCTTAGGGTTTCACATTCTCCTCATCCTTCTTGTTCTCTAGACTCATGGAAAAAAAAAATCTACCTGCCCTTTAGAGGAAGGAGTAAAAAAAAATAGTTCTGTAGCTTGAATCAGACAGAAGAATGGATAGAGGTCCTTGGAAAAGAAGAAAAGGGCAGCTAGTGGAAGGGAAAATGTTAACAGAAACATGGAGGTGAGGAAGCATTGAAATATATTTTTGTTGGACATTACATATGGACAGTGAGGGAGAAATGAAGGAAAGCAAGGAGGACTGAAAGTCAAAAGTGTGGTGAAAGGGAGGTCAGAGACAGCTTTGATACAGTTAAAGCAGAGGATAGAGTGAAAAGAGAGCTGGAGAGAAAAAAAAACCTTAAGATGATGAGGAAGAGGATGAAAGCAGTGAGCAATAAGAGAGCTGGGAGAGGGGAGGTAAGGTGAGACATGGGTTTGACATCATTATCATCAGCAGGGTTTGTGTTTACCGCTCTGCTCCTGTTTACGGAGGAACTCATACCGAGAGGACACCTGGTGAGCTGTCAACACACACACACACACACACACACGCGCACACACGCAC
>CM023614.1:11667257-11694757 GCA_013358685.1 Antennarius maculatus | reverse complement strand
TTGTGAGTGTGTCCTTGTGTGCGTGTGTGGATGAGTGCTTGTATGGATGTGTGTGTGAGAGTTACACTGACGTGGCGGCAGGCCCATTGTAAACTCCCATTACGCAGTTTATGGCAGACATTTCCTTAATTCAACACAATAAAACGACTATAATTTTCACGGTATTCCCTGCTTTGAATTACAGTTCATTCTTTGGGTTAGTCAAAGTGTTCCTCAGCTGGCAGAGCAAAAATGTCCGTCAACAGTTTCAGAACTTCTGAATTACTCTTGAGAAATAAGGCATGAGATTTGCTGAGCAATGACAGATGAGTGTCAAATAGTTTTTTTCACTCTGCCTGCAGGGTTCATGCACTGTGTATTCCAGGAAACGTTTTCTAGAGAAGCTACAGCTTGGTGGCTGTTTCAAAACAAGGAAATAATTATTTTTTGAAATACTTAAGCATCGTGCAAGTTGTTGACTTCACCACATTTTCTGACTCCTCCTTTGTGAACTCTGTGAGCCTTCAGCAATTTATTGAGTGTTCCTTTCATAGGAGTACACAGTACAGTATGTGGTTAAGGGCAGTGGGCTATCTGATACCAAACACTTATAACATGCACTTGAGTGTATAATTCCATAGTGGTTTTACAATATGATCAAGAAAAGGATCAACAGCAGCACCTTTCTGAGATAAAATCCACCCCCTCCCCCACAGAAATGTCCTTATAACTGTAGAGAACTCATCAACCTTCAAACACAACCTGCCTTTTCAAGACTAAAAATCCTTGAAGCCTTTTAATACAAAAAACAACAGAAACCAGGTCGTTCTGCTGCGAAGCTGCCGGAACTGACAGAAATGCATCATCATCCCACCTGCATCTGTCATCACAGATAATGAAACAAGAATAAACAATTCAACATGACACCCCCTCACAATACCAGAGGAAACCCCCGAGAAGGAGCAGAACACCTCCGTGTCATATGGCGCTGTTCACACCATTTGTTTCACAATTTATTTCTTCCATTATTGACTAATCAGACGTCTGCCTGCGTGTGGAGCGATACAGGGTTTGGTGGATCTGTGTGTGGGTGCGGGTGAGGTAATAAGTAGAGCCTTTAAGTAGCAGTGTGGTGGGAGGAAAGGTACTGGCTGTTATTGGATGTAGAGTGGGAGGCAGGCAGGCAGAAGCAGGGCTCCCCTGGTTACTGTTGCTCTGTGGGTGGCTACCGGCAGTCAGGCTCTCCTCTCTCCTAATGACACTGTCGCTGGACTGAGGGGGCGATGGACGGGACTACCTCTCTCTCCTTCCGTCTCCCGTACTCTACGTCCCACTCTTGCGGCTGCTGTCCTCTTTCTTTGCTTGTTTTTTCCTTCTTTACCACCAAAAAAAGTCTCTCTTTCATCTGACCTCCATTCCCTGTACCTCTTACAGTCCGTTTGCTTTTTATTTTTGGATTTTCTAAGACCCCCTTGCTTCCTTTCCCGCTAGCCTTGAATGGAGTTTTCTGAACTCTACAGTAGTCCGAGGGAAAACCGTTTCTCCCCCGCGCTAACCTCTCCTCCCACCTGTCTGAACCCCCTGCTCTCCTTTAGCCATCGCTTTCTTCTTTATTTACTTTTGCCGGCCTGATGGCTTTCTTTTCTGTATCGATCCAACTGTACACCGACTGCCAAAGTTCACATACCTTTAATGTCCAGGACGTTTTCTTTTATAACCTGTTCTCACTTTCCTCTATTCTTTGTTTCCTTTTGTGCGTCACTGTTTTATGCCTATTTTCCCAAAGTTTTGTGTTGCTATCTTTATTGCTGTGTCTGTCGGTGTGTAAGTCTATGTGTGTGTGTGTGGCTGTGTGTGTGAGTATGTGTGTGGTCAGCTGTGCTACACAATTGATGTCAGATTGGATAGTCTCAAAGCAATAAGGCAGTAATCTCTTAAAGACCCAGAGGCTTTTAAGTCCACACCTTCCCTCATCTCTCTCTTCGTACTCCTCTCCCTCCCTCTTTCCCTCTCACCTTTAGAAAGACTATATTACCTCTAAATGGATCTTTTGGTGCACCAATGCCCTCCCAGCACTCGCTCTTTCACACACACACACACACACACACACACACACACACACACACACACACACACACACACACACACACACACACACACACACACACACACACACACACACACACATACACACACACACTGATGCATACTATACATGTGTGCATACACACTAAAAGCACATGTACACACACTTGCGCTCCTCTGGATGCTGCTCTGCACCCACCATCTTTATGAAGCTGAGGATTATCCCACCATAGGTAATCATAACTTGCCATACCTGGGACTCATACAAAAACACTTTGGCCCCTTTTTTTCTTATAATGTGTAGACAATGATCTAATATAGAAGCTGCAGACTGAGGCTTGATAGTCTTGAAACCGGTGGGAATATTCAATGACCCAATGCTCTTTTCCGTCTTTCGGTAGTGACACATTTTTGTGGCAGACGTGAGCGGCACAGGTAGCGCTTCATATTTCCCCTATCTTCCACTGTGTTTACACTGAGGAATAGCTTCAGAACACAGAAGCATTAAAACAGTGTCCTCATAGCGGCATGCACAGAAATAGAAGCACACTATGTTGTTGGATAGAAACGATGTGTGCTTTGGGTGAGCGTGAAGCAGGACGGGCAGACAGACAGAGGAGAAAGCTGCCCCAAGCCAACACTTATATAACAATATGTCTAGGATATATAGCACACAGAGGATCCATACTGTTGTTGGTCAACAGTAGAGTCATTTAATATTGGCCTGTAGGAGCATGATGTGCTGATGTGCATAAGCATCCCACAACATTTTCCACTGCCTCAAAGTTTATAAGAAACTTGTGCTGATAGCACTTCTACAAAAGTTTATATTTGGTGCTGGTGAGCCAGAGCGACACCAACTAGGAACACGCCTGGGTTTGCAATGCTTAGTCTTTCTTTGAATCCCGAGCTGTCTCTATAGCAACGACTGTAGGCAGTTGCTGTGGTAATCACAAGCTGTTCCTGCCCCTGGCATCGTTAAGTGTTTGAAGTTGTCCCATCGGTGCTCGCTGAAAGGGTTAACTCCACCGTTCCCCTGACAGACGTGTTTCCCAGCATGCTTATTTGTCTCTTTGATGTTTCCCGGTGAAGGGGTTATCCGGCATCACGGTGTATCCGAAGGTGTTTGGAGTGAACGAGTGGCGGGCCGCGGTCTGACGTTGACGCTAAAGCCAAAAGAATAGGTCAATGTGTCTGCTGGTTGGTAGATGTGCTACACGAAGGAGATTCGCACCGCTCAGAACAGCGCGGCGCCCATGGGTAAAGGCGTGTCAGAAGCTGTTAACAAAAGGGAGGCAATGGGCGCTGACACCAGTCAGAATGGCAGATGTCGGTGTGACTAAGCAGGGTGGCACATGAGGGCACAGGACAGGCCTGGATTGGCTCGTAGAGGATGTCCCCCCTGGACATGGCAGAAAGCAGACCGAGGGGACTCTAACATGGCCAGCAGAATGCTCCCACCACAAAATATCAGAGCCACATGTACGGCTGACAGCAGTGATTAGGAGCTGAAAATATGTGCATTTGTGTTTATTCTGTCAGCTGTTTTATTAACGTAGCGGTTAGGGTTCGTCTGAGACCTGTTCCAAATTTCTCTTCAATTTTTAGCATATTTAGGTAACACTTTCAGTCAAGTTTTAGTTTTTAGTCTGGTTTCAGTCACTGAAAATCAAAGCTATTAACATTATTAACATTTCCTCTCGGACCAAAACCATTTCTTTTGTCATTTTAGTCTCACTTCTCCTTTTCCCCACAAGATTAATCTAATTATTATGTACTGCAAAACCAGGGTGAGTGATCAGGAGTGTAGCTTCACAGACCCTCTATACGTACACACTGGTCTGATGGGGCTGGTACACCCAGACATGGACCATGTTCATATTTCTGTCCTAACTTTGGATCATGCCGTGAGCCGGGCTTCACTAAGAACTCAGAAATTTTATTTTGTCAGATACAATCATACTCAGTGCGATGTAGTTAAATTTGTTCTGTGCTTGTGAAACATCCCTGGGGAGCAGTGGGAAGCAAATTGGGGTTCAGTGTCTCGATTGAGAACACTTCATGCAGACCGCAGGGGCTGGGGATGGAACCACAGCCTTCAAGGTGGACGACCGCTCTCACCACCTGAGCCACGGCCACACCCAGAGGGGTGGGTTTGAACTACTGTCATAGAAATTTCCAGTTATTTTTGTGGCACAATTATTGCAGTTATACTGAAGAATACTGTAAATGATTAGTGAAAGACATAGCACATCAATTTAGATAAATCTTTGGTTATTGCTTTTGTTTTTTTCCAATTTTGACCACCTTAGACACCCTCTCACATAGCAAGAAAGAACTTGGACAATTTTTAACAAGGTAAAAAGTTGGTTTTGTTTGAGAGTATTAGTAAGTTTAGACTGAAGAGCAGAATAAGATAAACTTGTGAGTGAAGCGAAATGAAATGAGATCCATTGTTAAAGTTTTTCCACTGTGCTTTGAGTGTTTGACCAGAGCGTCGGCAGGTCAAGATCCTGCCGACGTCTGAAGAACTCTGTTTCTATCTTACCCAACCATGACATTTAACAGCAGAGATTCATCAAGAAAAATTGTATTAATGTGAAAGGAAATTATGTTTCCTGAGTTGTCCAGAGATTAAAATATTGACCCAGTGATTTTAAAAATTATATTTCACCTTTTGAATTCACATATTCAGGGTAGATATCCATGGCTTGCAGCTTCAAATGATGCTGAACTTAAGAGAATCCTTCAGTGTGAGATTCCTTTCTTTATGAATTATTTATAAGCTGTGGTTAACAGGACTTCTATCAGTCTGTCCTCATCTATTATATTTATTCTAGACTATTCTTTCTGCTCTGCTGGAGGAAAAGTGTACATACTGGGACACTAACATTTTGTACATCCGGTGTATGTTTGTGACACTGGTGTTTGATTGAGATTTGGGTTGTTTCCAAGAGTTGCAAACACACCTATGAGACAGCTTTGATTTTAACTCGGCACAAAAGTCGAGACCGAGACGAACCCCTCTGTTGCTGGTGGCCCCAGGAGCGTGAGAGAGAGGTGAATCCTGGGAGTTTTAGCTATACTTATATAAGCTGTGATCTGATGTGCTGGCAGGCCCTCTGTCTACTCCTTCACACTCCTCAGCTGCTCCTTTTCCTCTCTTCTCCTCCTCCCAGAGATTACCTCGATTACTCTGGCAAGACTTCAGAAGAAAATCAGGAAACAGGGAGAAAGAATGCAAAGAATTACTGTTGCATGACTGAAAGTGTGGCTTTATCGTAGCTAGCGGGCAACTGCAGTCTCCCCTAGTAGGATATACTTTAGTTAAATCAACGATTCTTTTTTTCCCTTTGTTTTTTCTGGGTCACAGCAGATGCATGTGAATTTTAGAACTGACAGGGCTGACAGTTAAATATGTGGTAATGGCAGTTTAGCCACGTGGCTCATGAATAAAGTATCCGTTTAAGATCAACCATACAGCAAACTTCAATTCAGCTGACAGCTTCTTCAAAGGCCCTGCAGAAGACGGAGCAGACACACATACATTATAGCAACGGCGCATTATAGTGGATGTCTAAAATGTTTTTTAGATTGTTTTTCCACCTTTAATTATAAATCTAAAAGTGAACTAAACCCCACTGTGTTTTTTTCCTCTCCATACCGCTTTTCCTTCTTTACACACACCACATACACACACCAGCATATCATCTGGAGCGATTGGCTCATAAAACACATCTAATCTGCTAATACTGAATGAAGAAAACCCATCATCTCGCCAAGATTCAACACAAGCCTTCCTCTCCCCTCAGCCTTTGTTTTCATCTCCGATGGAAATAGCAACACATGGGCCATTGTGTTTGTCTTTAAGATGGCACACAGCTAATCCTGTGTGAAGCTGGAGGGATCTCTTCTGCTACTCTTGTCGGGGTTGATTTGTCAACAACAATCTTTTCATTTCCTCTGTAAGCTGACACCATCATGTCTGTGCGAGAATATGATGGAGGCGAAGCTGGATTGAATCTGAACAGGGTGCGTTCACAAACCAGGATGCACTCTCCCACTGTTGAAGTAGTCTTTTATGCTGCGTTTAAAAAATAAAAGATGAAGCTCAACAGTTCAACAAACCAACTAACTAATAAATGCTTGTTGACCTAACTGTATTTTGAATGCAGGAAGGGAAAAAAAAAACCCAGCACATTCCACGGAGCTAAAACAAGTGTTTGAAATACAGAGAAAAAGTATTGAAGGTAATTAAAGATTTCAGTCATGGCCGCCTCGGCTGGTGGATGCGGAGCTATGAGAAAAAAGATGCGAACAACAATTAAAAAACCTCAATGGGAACACCCGGCTTAGAGCGAGCAATCATGTCTGAGTTGTTGGGCCTAAATGAGGATGTTGTTTTCTCTTTTCTGTTCTGTCAATCTCCACCAGAAAGCGATTTCCTCCTGAAGAGTGGCGGCCAGGGCTAAAAGCATGTTTTAATAAGCGCACTGACACATCCATCTTTGTTTCTGAGAGATAAGTCAGAGCGAACGCGGAGCAAAGCATCCAGGGCTACTTGGAAGGATGCCCACCGCCGCATATCAGTGGAATGTACTTAACCACACAAAAACACATAAACGCGCACTTCCATACACACATACAAAGACAAGAGCTGTCACCCCAACTTAAATCCTATTTACCATCAAACCAACAGAATTTTTTCCTTGGAGCCGAAGGTGGTTGGCATGTTCACTTTATGCCTCCTCGGAGATTAGTGAATTCAGTCCTGCTGCGTTCCCTCTGTGTCTCCTTTTAAGTCTTGGCTCTTATACTCCCCCTTCCTCTTCTTCTTCACATCATTGCACTGCATTAAATGTGTTCTTATTTGCTTATTTATTTATTTGTTTGCTTTATTTCACTGTTGGGGGGGTGGGGGTGGGGGGGCAGTGGAGGCTCACATACCTGCGACTGGCTGGGGCTGGCAGCTGTGCATGTGATTGAGGAGCGTGACAGATATGTCCTCATTAGGTCTCCACAAATACTGAGAAGAGAGGTTTGCTTCACAGGGGGAGGGGGGGAAAAGAGAAGATAGGAGAGAAGAGAGGTGGAAGGCAAGAGGAGAGAGGAGAGAAAAGTTTGCAAGCTTTTGACACTTGGCGTCTTTTATCTGTGTCGTATATCAGGGTTTAAAGTTGTGTGTACTCTAAAAGATACTCATACACACACATGCATGACTCCTCTCTCTCGTTCTCTCTCTCTCTCTCACACACACGCACACACACACACACACACACACACACACACATACACACACACACACACACATTCAAAGCACGGTGGGGGCCACAAAGTGCATCAGAGTAACTTTATGTCATTATTATACACTATTAATTAAAGGGAAATAATAGAAGCCAGATGAACTTCTGTTCAGCCTAATTATCATGTCTTTGATACCAAATTGTGCAGAAAAAGAGCGGCTGAGCGAGCGAGTGAGCAACAGAGAGATAGAAATAAGTGTTTGGGGAGGTTCAGACCGGGACTTGGGACTTGGGGAGTGGAACTTGATGAGAGGAGGATCTTACACTGCATCCCAATAAGGCACCCATAACCCTTTCCTTGAAATCAAAGCCTAATTTCTTAATTACAGAATAAAACGAGGCGCAGAAACACAAAGGGACGTAAAGACAGGCGCAGACTACGGGGGGGAGAAAGGGTGTGAGGAATGAAGGGATGGAAGAAAAGAGGTATCAGTGGGGGGTAAAGGGGTAGAGGGAACTGTTGTTCAGGGGAAAAAGCAGTAACAACAAACAAACAACAATCATCTGTTTTATCTGGCTGCCTTTCCCCCCACGTTGTATCCTCTGCGCACATCAAGTGATCTCTGAACTCCGCTCCTCCACGCCAACTCCCCTGTTGCCTTGTTTGCATGTTGTTGCCGCCGCAGTATGTTGATCATTACCGTCTTTATATGTGTATGATATCGCATATTGAGTCACAGACCAACTTCTGTCGGTCTAATGATCTCACTAACTTTGCAACCTCTTCTTTTTCGTTGTTGAAAATGTCTCTTCCCTCATTGTCATTAAAGTGCAGTAAAAACACACCTGTTTCTTGTCGGTGTGTGTGGACCAGACCAAACCGCTCTCGCTGCCAGAGAGTGATGCTGCCTCCGCCAGCCGTCAGAGAGATGAGACTCACTGGGTTGAGAGGCAGACGGGATTGGAGCCGGACGCAACAAGAGTGATGAGTTTTCTGGGAAGGTATTCAGCAATAAATGTAATGTGAATAAGTCAAATGGGGGAAGACAGAGAGAGATGAAGATGTGGAGAGAGAAAGAGTAAAAGTCAAAGACAGAGGGGAGAGAAAGAGAGGAAAGAGGGAAGGAGAAAGTGGTGGCACAGCTGAGGTTGACACTAATGAGGAGTCTTTGTGATGGGACCTGACAGAGGAGAAGAAAGCAGAATCCCCCGACACCGATGCTCCACAACACTCCTCCGCTTAATTGGGTGAACCAGAGCCCACAACGAGGGTGTGTGTGCATCAAAAACCAGTGTGTATCTGTTTTAGGAAGAGTAAGTGAATGTAAGACAAAGTAGACTCATATACGCTCACTTCATTAAGTGTATATAGTGTGTATTGGTGGATCATTGTATGTAATAGTGCTAATGTAGGTATTCACAGCTCACTCTGTGTTCTTGGTTGGATTTTCACACTTTTTTGGTCCAGAATTTCACGCTTTTAGTCGATGTTGGCAAGAAACGTAGCTTAGAGCATCGCATGCACGCTGATGTCTTTCAGATTCACGTGTCGGATATCTGTCATCTTTGCACATTCTTTAAAAGTGTCAGGAATCCGATGTAATAAGCCCGCCCTTCCGCTCTTGCATACTGTACACACACACACACACACACACACACACACACACACACACACACACACACACACACACACACACACACACACACACACACACACACATACACACACACACACACAAACATTCACTCCAGCGCTTACACGCTCGCATGAGTCGAGGATTTGTGCTACGATGCTGCACCCGTGCACATGCATGCACTCCATAACATGCGCTTGTGTGTGTGCGGACACAAGTGGGGGACATTCTCTCACTCCCTCCGGTGCAGTTTCCATCTTTGACTCTGAATCAATCATTTTTAATTCATCAGAGGGGATTTGTGTCATGAAGGCTGATGCCAACTCCAATAAGAGGAAAAAAAACCAACAACAACACAACAGCAGTGAAAAAGCCAAAGCAAATCCCTGCTCTGATGCGATTATAACACACAACCAAATCAGGGCTGACTTGAATAGACACAGAACACAAAATCATATTAAGGGAAATTCGATGTGCATGGCATTACATTGCTCTCAATCTTTTCTCTTTCTGCTCTTCTCTCCCTCATTCTGTCTTTGACTTTTTTTTTTACCCCATTTCTCCATGTTCTCCTTCCCTCTCTCATTGTCACCATCGCCTTTCAATGCTAGTGACCTGAAAAATGTCTTGCCAGTGACTCGTACGGCCTCCCTCCTCTTGCCTGAGAAGATCCTGTTTTCCGCTGTCAGTAGTGTTTCTGCCATTCACCCCGTCCCTGGGGACAAGCTCTATTACTCCCCGTGTCAGAGGTGGCACTCAGGCTTACCAGCAACAGATTACAGGCGGATACCATATCATTTCCAACGAAGCTGCAGGTATACAGTGACAGACGAAGGGCAATCTCTTAAAACGCAGTTGAAACAGTGAACGCTCTTGTTCAATAATGTTTGATTTAAAAGACAAAATAGCTGTGCTGTTAACAGGTATCCTGTGTAAAAAAAATAAATAAAAAAGAATCAGCTTCATTCAACAGGAGAGATTAGTTAGGAAGAGAAACCACCAGGTAAAGAGACTTGTGCGTGTGTGTGTGTGTGTGTGTGTGTGTGTGTGTGTGTGTGTGAGTGTGTGTGTGTGTGTGTGTGTGTGTGCGATGGAGAAGAAGCTGAGGAGATGGATAGAGTAGGGCTGTTATGTCACAGGCAGTCGAGCTGCTCTCATCTTGCCATTATCTCAAGCACCCTCACATTACCATAATAATGGCTTTTAACCAAATGTAGCACTCTCTACAGCAGCGCTGGCAGAATCTGTTTTATCCAAATGTAAAACACTAATCGACAGGCAGAAGCAGAGCGGCTTAACGTTAACATCGCCGTAGACTGGCGAGTGCTGTGTGGAAGGCATGTGTGACTCTGAGTGGGAGTTTCATGCTGGGTATATTCTACTAATGCATTCTTGATTATACGTATAATGTACAAAGATCATTTAGTGTGTACGTCTCTCTCTCTCTAAAGCACAAACATATATAAACATACACATACACATATATACAACTGTAAATGTTACTCTTTATATATATATGTTTATAAATGCATATATATATAACTGTAAATGTTATTAAACACATATCAGCTTTAGAGAATGTGTGAATGTGTAGACTTGAGCGTGTGTGTCACCACATGTCTGTTTCTAGTAGTGTTGTGTGTCTCGTACGAGTGTGTACACCTGTGTTTCAAATGAAACGTGTGTGATTTGGAGTTGGAGTCCAGGTCTGGTCGTGTCCCCTGCATGTGTTTCCCCTGTCCAGATGGCCTCTCGGCAGGTGTAGGTTTGGGCGCAGGGTGTTCCTCCTGCCCTCCCACCCAGCCGTTGCAGAAGGTCGAGTCGACCGTGTCGCCTGTATGCCCTGCGATAGCGCTTTCCAGACCAGCGGCTCCCTGCCAGAGGAGGAAAAAGTGCCAGAAAGTGATGAAAGCGAGCGCTATCCATTCTGAAGCAGGTGTCTGTACGACAGCCACCGGTTGAACTGACCAGAGAAACCTGGAGAGGAAAACGACCACCTTTTAAATACATCTATCACTTTCAAGTTCATCTTGTTACATCTGCCTCCTTTTCTTCCACTCTTGCGTGCGTAGTGTCTGTGTGACCATTTCAGATGCCAAGAAAGATGTGGAGACCCACAGATGGTCAGGGTGGTTCCCACTCAGCGAGATTTGGGTCACAGCCCGCTCTCAGATTAGTGGGCCTCACTCATGAACACCGCCCACCACTTTCTGGGCAGACCTGGACCTGACACAGAGGTTTTGTCACAGAGCAACACATTCTATGATATCATATTGTCTCAGTTAGGTCTGACAACATGTTGTCTTTGTTGCAGTAGTTGGGAAAGTTTTAAATCTGAGCGTTCGCTATGGCTCAAATTTACTGTACGAATAGCTTTATGCCTGAGATGTTCACGTAACTATTCACTTTGGTTGCTGTATGATGTAGTAATAAAAGTTTTGAGTATTTAGTCCCATTCACACTTCGGGGGTCTGTTCAAGAATGCAATATTAAAAAAACAACACAGTCCCTCGACAATTCTTTCCTCCTATGGCAGAACAACTGCACTGCAACAGCAAAACAAAAGCAGCAACATCAAACACATCTATATGCGTGCCTTCCTGCCAGAGGTCCTGAACTATGAATACAAATGTTGACAATAGCTTTAAGAACTGAGCGTAAAGTCTCCAGAAACGTTGCACACAGGGCCGTTTTGAGAGAGGAGGTGTTAACGCAGGACACAAACACACCATAGACGTGTGAGGGTTTGCTCACAGAGTGGATTAAATTCACAGCTGTGGATTCAAGTGATATTTAATACACAATCATTGCCTGGTTACACACATGGAGATAGAGTCTGTCTGTCTGTACGATACCATAATAATTGTTTTTTCTTCTTCTTAAATTTCTTTCCTTTTTATCTATTAATCTATTTATCTAACATAAACGACCTGATCTTTGGTCGAGCATTTTGGTCTGCTGTAAGAATAGGTTATTAGTTTTAGGGACATATCAGACAAATTGGGGTGGAGCTGAATTTCTTTTCTACTTTTTAAGAAAACTGCTATATAGGCAGGAGGCTGAGGCCTGCGATGTGGATGAAATCTGATCATCATACTGTGGGCCTTCGTTCCTCGTGGTTAACGCATTCCAGAAACTACACGCGAATAATGAATTCCACTATAGAACGACGAACTATTTATCTTATTGTTATTTATGGTAATTTAAACATTTATGAACCCTCCCCATACTGATATTAAACCACCTTCTATCTGCATTACCTTTTCCCACACTCTGATCGACTATTAAAAGCACTTTTGTGTCTCATGGAAGTCTGAAACTCACCCAACGGAACGCACTTCCGGATGCCGTCAGCCAATAGAATGCACGTACGGTATCACGTGTCTGCCTACCAAAAATTTGCGATGTGGTGAAGTCGTGAGTGTTGATGCGCGAATGCACAAGGGTGCACTGTATATGGATCTGGATGAAGTTACTTCTGTTCATGAACCATCTAATGGTGTGTGCGTTTGTTGGAATTTGTACTACAGCTAAATTCCACTGAAAGGAACTGTTACTCCTTGGCAGAGGAACAGGTATGCCCTTTACAGAGTGGCCTTATAGTTTAGAGTCTTTGTGCACATTTAAAAGTTTGTTCAGATAGTCGGCAGCAGATTGTAAAAAACAAAAACATGCCAGAGCTCAAAATCAGTTCCTGGTTTGACTTTTCTCACATTTAATGTTTCACATCAGGCCAGAAAACAACAGAAACTGACTGAAGAGTGTTTTAAAGGAAACCTCCTGAATGCTCTCTTTGTACATTCCCAGTAGATGCTGGACAGCCAGTAATCCACTGTTCCTGGGGGGGGGCATGACTGAACATACAGTGGGGTAATGGTGTCACAGTGTGTGAGGCAGCATCCCGTCGGTTAAAGCCCCAGCATGCCATCACTGGATCTGTCAGCTCTCATTCTACACAATGATGGTCATGCACCCCCCCCCCCCACATGTATACTGTACGCTCTTCCACTTACATGGATTTATGCTGGCATGTGCACTTTGAAGAGCCCAGACCCTCACACACACATATACAAACACACATTCCAAGCCAGCCCGATGAATTAATTATAATCACAAACAGTGTACATGCATGTGTGTGTGTGTGTGTGTATGTGTGTGTGTGTGTGTATGTGTGGGGAGCTAATAGGAAGTGACAGGGGCTGTGGTGATGTACTCATCACTCCAGGCTTCCTGCTTTCCCCACCGCTTCTCCTGACACCCCCCAATCACCCCGTTCTGCTTGACATTTCTATCTTTGTAGTGCGGTCACCTGTCATTCTTTGAGCTGCCTGTTAGCTCATCACTTGTTCTGACACAAGAGTCTGCGCACGCACACACACACACACACACACACACACACACACACACACACACACACACACACACACACACACACACACACACACACAGAAACACAAATGCAACACAACACATCCCACATTCATGTCTGCACTCGCTGAGTAATTACGAATGCATAGACAGAAAAAAAAAAAAAAACACAACACAGCTATAACAAGCATGATATACAAACATGTGTAGGAGTTATTTATTCACCATGTTGTGGACAGATTAATCTGTTTACACAACATATTGTCGAAAACTGCAGTCACTGTAAAGTTAACTATTTATATGAGGATTTAGATCCTTGTAGAACACACATAAAGGAAGAATTAGAATACAAATAAAAGGTTTAATCTGGTTCATTTGAATAGATTTTGAAGTGTTTTAAAAAACTCCTAAATGTAATTTCATTAATTTTATAATCTACTGCCATTAATTAAATAAAGTTATTTTAACTCAATTACACACATAATTTGCAAGAAATTAAGTGCATTTTAATTTCCAACACTACCAAAGGCAGGGCTTGCTTGCTTTAGTTTAATTCTTTAACTGTAGTTCTGATTCAGGACCTTTCTGTGTGTTCAGGTTCTGCCTGTGTCCATGCGGTACTCCTGTGTGCACCTTGGACAAGATCTGTTGAGCAATAAAACCAAGTGTAAAGCAGTGCAGTATCTCCTGTTTTAACACATAAACACATGTACAGGTGGCTTTTTTTGTCATGGTCCAGGAAGAACCATCACTTTGGCCAGATGTGGCCCACAGGCTGTACAGTGTCCAGGTTGGGTCCAGATGCTCCAGCTTCACCAACAGACAATGCAAATTTTGGTTCATATGAACAGAACAAGTTTCACAAACATGCTTTTATTTAATGAAATTAATATGCGTTGTCAGCTTATACGTGTTTCTGTTGGGGGGGTTGCATGCATGACGGTACTGGGCAGCATTCACAGTGGATTTAAATAAAGCCTCCGCATCCAATATGTCTCACCTCATTGGTTATGTAATGGGAGTAACAGCCCTCCTTCCTCTCCTCCTTGCTCCCTCTTCTCACCTCTCTGCCCCCCGTCCTCCCCTCAGCCTTCACCTTCTGTTCACCACCTGTACGGGAACAGATTCTCTCCTCTCTCCACATGACACTTCAGTCTGTTCTGTAGCTTATAGACAGCTTGACTGTTGGTATTTTATTTTTCTGTTTCATTTTGCATGCCTCTGTCTTATGTCCCTGCGTGTGGTTGTCTGCGACTGACATGTTTGGACACCACCTCAGGTCAAATTCAAAAGGTTAAAGGTCTGACATTTGAACACAACGCCAGCGGGGTTGATGTTTACAAACTTGTGTCGCTGTGATGCACACGCAAACGCACACGCTCCTGTATGTTGTGTGCCATGATGTGTGAAAACCTCTGTGACCCTAAAACGAATGGCTCACCCTACTTGTGTTGTTCCACATCTGACATCATCCTCACAAGTGCTTTACATGTACTGTACCGCCAATGTTCACATCCGCTTTCCCAACAGCATAACATCGTGTGGCCGATGGTATAAAAGTCTAAAATGTGAAAAGTACAAGCAGACACTTGTGAATGACTCGAAAAAAAAAAGTAACAGGACGGATGATGCAGATGGATGCATGGAGACAGGAGGAGGAACAAACAGCAGATGTAAGGAGGAATCATTTACATGCTCTCTGTCACACACACACATGCAGATTATAGAGAATTGGCAACAGTGAGTTGATGGATCCTACTCAACACAAAAAGATACAACTGGTGACAATTCCATTAATCTTGTCAGTCCACTTGCTACATCTTCCACACCCTTCTTTTTCTAATTCTTTTTATAGATGAAAGCCTTCGACTTTTTTTTCGATGGCCTGCAGTCATTTGAATTAAACATCGATTTTATCGGAAGTTTAGCCGCTGCATCCGTGACGACTCACTGCCTCCTCAAAAAACCACGTGCATGTGCAGAAGGAAGCGAAGCCAAAGAGAGAAGGATGGAGGAGATGGGAGTTAGAACAGAGCACCCAGGGGTGGGGGTAGGTGGGTGTGGGTGGGGGTGAAGCACATTAAAACGCAAGAAGGGAGACAGACAGAGACGCAGTGAGTCGAGGAGGGATACAAGCAGAACACGGGGGATGAGAGGAAAGAACAAGGGATTCAGCAAGCAACAATTAAGAGAGGAAAGAGGGGATGGAGGAAAGACTCAGTGGTGTCTGAAGCAGAGCTCTTGCAGAATAGAAAGGGGGGAAATTGCGTTCAAATCTATTTTGTTCCCATCATTGTTCAACACCTGCTGCAACTCAACTTTTTAAACTTCCTCCCATTCCTTCCCTCACTCTCACCATCAACAAAGAGGCGACTCGAGGCCGCTACCTCGTTTTTTTCGGAGGTGGTAAGACGTTACTCTTACAGCATCCTCATCCCGGCCATAGCCGTAGCTCGTAGCAAAAAGACGCTGAGATAAAATACAAAGAACCGTGCCTTGACATGTTTCACACCCATAACCTCTGGGAAGAGGGAATGTTGGCAACACACCAGTCAGAAAGAGATAAACACAACGTCTGACCCGTCGACAGAAACCCACAAGGCCTCCAGGCCGGCGCTCGCCTCTTTTTCTCCTGTTTTCTCCCCTCTTCCTTCACCAGTGGTTTGTTGTTGGCCACCCTGAGGAGACGGGGAGATGAAACGGAGACGGTCTCAGGGGAGCAGCGCCACTGAACGAAGGAGGACCGGCGCTCTCGTTCCAGCAGCAGCCTGCAATCTCTGGGGTGAGGCGCCTCCAGAATGGCACCATGAGATTCGGGTCCTGTAGTTCATGCTCTGCTCTTTCCTAGAAGCATTACACATTCACATGAAAACAAACACACACACACACACACACACACACACACACACACACACACGCACACACACACACACACACACACACACACACACACACACACATATACACACACCTCGAAGGATGCAGTCCCAAGTGAGCATTACAAATAAAACTTCCAGCGTCTGCAGCAGTGGTGCTCATAGGGCGTGGTAGACTCAGGGGAAAGTCAAAAGTGAGTTCTACATAGATAACAGCAAAAGTGAGTTAAGGAAGCAGAATAAAACTAATAGGCTAGTTTTCAAGTCATGAATATTCCCCTCGCCTCCCTCCCTCACCCACATCCTGCTCCCCCTGCGGTCCTCTGGCAGCTACTGGTAGAATTCCCTCACACCTATTGCCCTGGGTTGGCACAGGTTTGGATCCCAGGCTGGACGATTGCCTAAGGAATACCTCCCCATTTAGGTCAACCTCTCTTTCCATCTTTCTCCCGATGTATCTTTCTTCCATCAGCCGCTCTCTGTTTGCTGCAGTAGGTATGAATAATTAAACCTGCGTTTCCTCTCCTCTCATGTCATGCCTCTGTCTGCCACCCCTCCTCCCGCCCTCTCCACCGTGTCTCTCACTCAGGCTGAAGTGTTGTTACAGAAGTGAGTCATTTAGAAGAGAGAAAAGGCTGCAGATCAAGAAGAGTCGAGTTCAGTTTGGAACTTGGCATGTTGCATAAGATGTCATTGTGTGTGTACCAACTAAGAGAAGGGGGGATAGAGGGGAGGGAGAGGTAAAAACTGGATGAGAGTGAGGAAAGGTGAGACGGTGATAATGGTCAACAAAAAGAGCTGTGAAAGAACGCTGGAGAGTAAGGGATCGTGTTTGAGTCACCAGCGTGTACAGCAATGTCCAAACAGAGGTGAGAGATGCATTTTGTCCTAAAGGTGTAGTTCGCTGTCCTGTGTGGTCAAAAAACATTCTGTATTCTGTAAAAAGGTTCATCCGGTCCTGACGAGACCCTTGTTGCCATGACAAATATATCTGTCTGTCTGTCTGTCTGTCTGTATGTATGTCTGTATGTCATTCCATCTAATCTGCTTTGCTATCCATTATCCATTCAAATGTAAACTAAATTTAAACTAAATTATATTATTATTATTATTATTATTATTATTATTATTATTATTATTATTATTATTAATAATAATAATAATAATTTTTTTATTATAAATCAAACTATTTGACATCAGAGGCTGATGATGGTGTTCTTCGGTGCAGCACCAGCAGTAGATCCTTGGGTTCCATCACGCCTTAAATGATGTCTCAGCAGGGACCACTGGATGCTGTTGTCACGGTAGCCGTTTCTAAGGGAGGACCCATCAATCCTTATCCCTGGTTGTCAGGCTGTTTGTGGTCAACCGGTGCACGGGCATCTATCATTGCTCCTCTGGCCATTTAACACTGGTGGTCACACACTCCTGTGTTACTCCTGTGGGTGATTTTTTAGAAAAATCTCTTGAATGTACATTTGAGGCCAAAACCAGTTGGAGGTATAAGGAAGGATGTTTTGAGGCTGGACCAGCGAGTATAAATGACTAAGATTAAAGAAAGCTTTTACGATTAGTTTTATGTCACCATGAAAATGCACTAATGAAGAATTTTATAAACTTAAAGTATGTATGTATGTTCTCTCATGTTCTCCTTCCCCTCCATTGCTCTCCTTGTTTCTTTACGTCTGTCTTCCCTCAGGTGCCGCATTACCATAATGGCTTCTTGTGACGATGATGTACTAAGCAGTATGGAAATGTAACCTGCCACAGCGCACATTATCAGAGCTGAATGCATTAGATGTCATTTATATGAATCTACGGCAGCACCATCATTATGTGTTAAACTGTTCTGTGGGAAACAGGAGATGGAGAATAATGGTGAACTACATGTAGGGTATAGTTCAAGTATTCAGAAGCTTGCATGCGAAGAGGAGGGAGGATTACCAGGGAGATGAAAATAGACATTAAAAATGGGCTTTTCTGTTTTAATACACGACTACCACTGGACTGCATGTGATGGTTTGACTTTCATTTTCAAATTAGTGACAAATGGACACAATTACAGTACCAATGGCATGATGCATTTGTTTAAATTGCCACTATACTGTACAAGGGTTAAACATTCACACTATGTTTTGTTACAGTTACCAATTGTTCATTTTTGTCTCTCAGGCTAATTACAATGAAACCATCATCATTTAACAATGTTTAATGACAATCTGTTGTTTATTTTTACAACAAAAAGAAAGATCTACAATATCTATGAAAACTACAATATGGTGGGTAAAAACATCAGCGCATATTGGTTTAAGTAACTATAAAATTAATCAAAGCTCTTCATCCTGAAGGAAACTGGGTTCATTTCTTCCATCCTCTGACTGTTCCGGACGATTATGAACTAACTGTGGCACCTGGACTCATTCATTGTCTCTTTTTGGGTTGATGTGTAATTACAAGGTTGAGTCTGGGTCTCAATACAAGGTCTGCAGGATGTGGCACAAACATGTTAGAGGCCACTAGAAATTTATTAAATTATATTAATACATATTTTTTCCTGCAAATAATAATATACTGCTCTTAAGAAATTACTATCAAGGAAGGCCATGTCCCAAGGTTGTATTTTTTTTATTATTAGTGGAAAGCCAAACAACCTGTGATTTGAAAAATCTTTATTACAGCAGCAAAACATGGTGTGAGTTTGGTGTCGAGACTCAAACCTCCTCCCTCCCTGCAGATGTGATTATATGAACATATCAGGAAGTAATGAGAAAAATTTGCTCCCCACAGCCTACAGGTGGATGCTGGGGTTCAGCAGAAGAAGGGATGGAAAGTGTTGCCATGAAAGTATGAGGGTGCATTGATGGCAGTGTGTGTTATCAGCAGCTCACGTCTGTCTGAACTATCGCTCTCTGTATGTTACAGGCGTTTGTGTTGTACTGCTCTCATTTTAGAGCTCTGTAGAGCAATACGGTTACATTTTCAATTCAGAGACTAACTCATCATCTCTTGGCAAGTTTGGATATATTGATGACATGTTTAAGGTGCCAGTCAGATGCAAAGTTTTTTTTTGCTGCTAAAAATAAAAGTAAACTCTTTATGGCCGCTGTCTCTTCAGTGACTTGAATGAAAGTGTGAGAGATGATTGGACGTATCTTGACTTGGTGACTGACAGATGTCTTGTGAATTTCTTTGACCTGAACAGTGACTTGTCTTGCTTGACAGATTGACTTGAACTGCTTGATTCTCACAGCTTCAGTATTAGACTTTAGAATTTTTGACTTGAACACATGTAACTCTCACAGACCTCTGGCATTTAGGTTAAAGCACTCGAGTAGTGAAGCCTCACAAAGTCACCAACATGACTAAAAAACTTTAGTTTCTACATGGATTAGTGTCAGATAAGTGTTTCTATGTGTTCCTCACTAACCTGAGCTGATTTCAAATAGAGACTGCAGCATCTTGAAATGTGGCTCCACCCTGGAACAATCTACTATTTCTTATAACGCTTATAAATGATAGAATAAACCGCCTGTTAGACTAAAAATCTGTGTGTGTGTGTGTGTGTGTGTGTGTGTGTGTGTGTGTGTGTGTGTGTGTGTGTGTGTGTGTGTGTGTGTGTGTGTTCACATGCCCAGTGAGTGCAAACTGAAATAAGCTCGTACCTAAATATTGCCTCTTCTTTGAGACCAATGTGTTTATGCGTGGTACCTGATATAAATAAACACATTAAACTAACTAAATTTTAATTAACAAATTGTTTTTATTTTCCATCTGCTTTGATTTTGAGTCCACTGGAAAGGATTTGGGTCGATTTAACGCTAAATTCCACACTTTGTCTCTAATTAGGATGCTTCACTGAGCCTCTGACAATAATGAATATTTTATATTACTGAGTCACTTTGAATGCTTTTTATCTCTTTTGCTTGTTGCTGACTGTAATAATGACTGTTCCTCTTTCTAAGAAAACTGACTCCCTGGTCCGTGTTAGTCTGTGTGTTTTTAGAATCTGTGCTCCGGGAGGTGTGACAGTCGTCTGAGGTTTGTCTTCACTACATCAGGACCCTAAGATGAGTCACTGCATTTGCCATGGGGACACTTCCTGCCCTCCTCATAAATATAGCAAACCTTAAAGTGCAGAAAAATGTTCCTTTTTGAAAATGGACAGAAAAAACATTATGGGAAATTATGTATGTATATGAATATTTCAGCATATATTTAAGTTGAGGGACATCGAGGGTCTGTTCTGGAATAATTATAAAAAGGATTTTCTGATGCACAGTTTTGATAGAGAAAAGTTTTTCAATGCAAAGAGGGAGCTCAAAGTTCATACGAGTCACAAAGAAGGTGTACTTTTTGTTAAATAAAGGTAAAGAGGGTGGCGTAGGAAGAAAGGAGAGTGTATCCCTGGGCATGGCTTCAGGGCATCACACTCTGAGTGCCACCGAGTGACAGAGGAGTACAGGAGCATCCTGTCACCTATCAATCTCTCCTCTAAAGATTGTATTTATTTTGCACTTTTTTCATTCACCTGTTTACACAAATTGTTTTTCTGTCAACCCGTCTGCTTTTCAAAGTATTCGTGGCTGAGTATGAAAGCGTGTTATTGTTGTGGAAACTCAAGAGAGGGGACAATGAGGCCTCCAAACTCCATATCTCTCTTTTTGTCTTCAGGCTGTCAGAGTTATTGCTGTCACTTTTCATTTACTGTACAATAACCATACAGTTTATGCCTGTAATAGTTCAATGACATGTGTGTTTACTACGCTATGCTCCATTGTCAAGCGCTTCCGTGCCTCTGCCACCATTTTTCCCTACATCTGAAATTATTTATCTTTTCCCAGCAGAACAGACGATGGAAGTCGGTCTTTGCAGCACAAATTCTCAGTGACTCACACTAACTGGAGTCTCAGACACACTTGCACACAATCACAATTCTGCCCAACTGAGAAAGTCAAGAATTAATTTATAGTCTCTACCCACTCAATCCTCTCCACAGTCACCAAAGACTCTGGAAAGATCACCAGTCAATCAGTCACAAGGCTATTAAGTAGACAAATGCTCTCTCACAGCCGTACTGATGTTTAAATTCTTACCTAATGATGTTTCCTGAGTGTGGGAGGGAAAAACAGGATCATAGAAAAACCCATGAAAACTCCACACATCCTCGGAGTCAAGCCGGTAAAGCTGCCGAGCTGTCACACAAACTTTATACATGATAATAATTTTCTGTTAAATTTACTGTTAAATTCTGGAAAATAAATAAATGCCTGGTTTTCAAAACGCAACAGTCTAGACTACAAAAGTTTTGTTTTTTCTACATGTTTTTCATTTAATTAAATAACAAAGAAGGCACACAACAAAGGTCCTGTTCAATGATATCTTACAAATATAAGCTTCATTATATCTAGCCTTCTGATGCATTTAATTATAGTGATCACGTCTACATAACTTCATCTTTATCCTAAAGGGCCCGTTTCACAAAGCCGGTTTATTGGAAAACCTGGGTAAGTTAACCCTGAAATCAGGGAAAACCAGGGTTTCCGGTTTTCACAAAGGGATGTAACCTAATCCAGAGTCAGAGGAGTAAACCTAGCCTGTGTCACGAGGCGAGGTAGAGTGAACTTCTAGGTTTGTTACCACAGTAACAGACTCTGACGCTAGCCTGGTCGGGAGGAGGGGCCGTGTCATGAAGCAGGTTCAGTGGAAACTCTGGCTAAGTTAACCCTGAAATCAGGGAAAATCAGGGTTTTCAGTTTCACAAAGGGAGGTAACTTAACCCAGGGTTAGAGGTGTAACCCTGGCCTGTTTCACGTAGCGAGGTAAACTGAACCTCTGGGTTTGTTACCGCAGTAACAGACTCTCTGAACATAACCTGGTCGGTAGAGGTTTTATTCCACAAACCAAGGGTTTCTTCGGACTCCGCCCCCTTTCACCGCCGCTCGCGCGGCTGCCTTTCCTGGTTCTGTCGGACGGAGGGTTTTAAGGTTTAGTAAATAGCTCCGTATTTTAGAGGTATTTTAGAGGCGAACATGGAATGTTCGTTTGACATGGAGCCCCTTGATGGAGTTTCCGCATTAATTTACAGAGAATTAAATATTTTTGTACTGCGTTCAGACGTCCAGTCATATCCAGAGAGTTCTCTTTATGATCGGTACCGATTCACGTCCCAATCCAATACACACACACACACACACCCACACACACACACACACACACACACACACACACACACACACACACACACACACACACACACACACACACACACACACCTGATCCATCCTCACGTCTGCAGCAGCGCTGCGTGTAGCGCTCCGTTCAGTTTTTCATTTTTTATTTGCAAACTATAGTTTTTCTATACGTTGGAAGATGTTCAGTGCACCTCGCCTTTAAACTTTTACCCCAGTTTTTCTATTTCCCCGGATTGAAAACCGTCAGAATCATCAAGGAGTTTGTTCCACAGAACTGCAGGTGAATGATGTAGAAATCTGATAAATTCTCTTAATGGTATTGTGCTGCAATGTTAGAATTGGATTATTAACTTTAATTTCTTTTGGATTTCCCAATGTAATTGGCTGCATAGATGGTACCCACATTCCCATCAAGGTACTTGTACACTGAACATTGTTTGAACATGTTAAAGACTGCATCATAGGCAAACAAACATCTGTCCAGATCATGTGATGCTGCAGACTACATTTCTGATGTGGAGGTCTGGGTCTGTTCCTGACTCTTGGATATATGGTCTTACCTGAGCAGCAGACTGTAATGTGGTCGGTAACCTAAAAAATTGCACAATAATTTGCTTGTCTTCATTGTGTAATCCAGTCTAATGAATCCACTATACATTACAGGAAAGAGCCTATACGACACCTCAGGATGATTCCTGCTATCCAGGACAGCAGAGCAGTGACCAACACCATCTGCCAGAGTCATTTCAAAGTCACCATCACCACCATCACAGCGGGCAATAAAAACATACAATACACATTTCCTGTGGTCATCTTTATTTCTGACAAATACAAAGTTAGTTTTTGTATAGTTACAATACTTAACATTCTAATAGTTAACATGATTCACCTGTGACCATGACCCACCTCTAACTTGTGCTCCAGTATTTCTATGTCCAGATCTGTCCTCCTAATCTGGAGGTCCTACTAAACCATTTCTATTTTCTGTACTTTTTTAGAAAGTAAATTCTATAAACTTGTACAGCAGATAGATGGGAATACATGAGGAGGACTTTAAAACATAGTTGCATATGAATTCCACAGAATGAACCGCTGGTGGTCACTGAGTGTCTATCTCACTGTGATAGTCCGTGCAGTTGGGACCCTTCTGCTGCTGTCCATCCATGCTCTGTTAAAAATGGATGAGAATGTGTTAATACTTCAGTAGAGGATAAATATCACACTCTGTATTCCACCAGAATGTGAAGCAATGGGAAGAGAACAATCAGTAACATAAAATATTACACCACCTTTGTTTTCTTCAATTTCTTGTTAATTTCTTTTTCTTTTAAACAATTAATAACCCCTGTGTGTATCATGTGACTAAAACAGACAGAAAATAAAACTTGGAATACCTTAAAGCGGTTATAAGCAGTACAATGCCACAGCCACTGATGTAATAACTAAAGCACTTTTGGCTATTACTGTATCAAACGAGCTACATGTCAGCTCTTGATTTCAGTTCTTAAATGATATAGGTATATGCAATGGTGTGAATATCCTTCTCAACTGTTTTTGTAAAGTGCATATGTCGATTTACTGTTTTATTTACACAACAATAAAACATTTCAATATATTTCTTTATTGAACAGAACCTGACATAGAAGAGAGTACATTTATGTGAGTGAAAACAGCATTATATTGGCGATAAAACAACTGAACAGCCAAACGTCCACTTAATATTTACTGTACAATATCAAACATAATGAGGATGAGGAGGATCCCTAACGACAAGGTGCAGAAGTCTGACCTGTGTTAACAGTGTTTTTATACTTCATTCTCAGCTGCTGACGTGCGATTCTCCCCCGCTGGATCGCACCTAAATAAAATAAATTAATAAACTATTATTGAAGCCGTTTACCTACGTATTTTTACCGTGAGTGCAACGTACTACATTTAAACTTACGCATTGACTTGAGCAGCACTTCACTCTCACGACATCATGCTCTTCTTTGCAGCTGCAACGCTGTTCTCTTTCTTCTGAAAATGTCCTCAAAGTCTTCATATTCATAAATTAAAATCTGTACTCCGACTGCCGTAAAGCGTTGCAGTGCACGTCTCATCCGTCGTCATGGTGAATCGTCAAATCGGGGCTCCATTGATGATGGCTTTTTATAATGTTGTTGCACCTGCTAAACTGCGGGTCAATCTACCTTGGGTTACTTAAACTATCCCTGAACAGCCTTTGTGAAACCTGAATCCCTGGGTTTTCCAAACTAAGGGTAAATCAACCCAGAACCACAGGTTTATCTCAGGGTATGTTAACCCTGCCTTTGTGAAACGGGCCCAAAGTCTTTAGAAAAGACAACCAAAGAGAAAATCTGTCTTTTCAGTAATAGTTGTTCTGAAACTGAAAGGTTATGAAATGTTGCAATTGACTGATCGTTGTATTTACTATCAATATTAACTTTAGTTATTGCAAAGAAATAAGACAAGATCAGTAAAAAGAAAGAGTGTCAAACACTAAAGAAGTGAGTGAGAAGCATAAACCTGCACATATACTGGATTGCATCTATGTCATCCACCGGGCCAGAGAGACATGCCAAATGGGCTTCAATCCTCAACCACGTGCAGGACATCCACACCCATGATGACCCTCTCTACCCCAAGTGCCTGCATGAGGAGTACCAGACATGGGACACTACTAAATGGCTCAAAAATGGTATTGTAGTAATAAACCAATAGCTACTTCATAATCTTCACTCATTATGAGACAACTGCACCTAGTAATTTGATAATAACATTAAAAAATATCAATAAAAATTCTTTTTTTTAATCTTCCTTTTCCCGGGTTGTGGGCTTTGCTGGAGTCTATCCCAGCGGGGACCATTGGCGAGAGATGGAGGGGACACTTCAGACCCATATCACGGAGCCATATGAAAGAAATTACCATTCACATACATTCCCACACCTATGGGCTGTCGGCAATGCATATTTGTTGTATTTTGTACTTTTTTGTTTTTATTGTTTCTAGGTACTGTGGCTTTAAAGCTCTTACAACCAACAACAGAACTTTGAAAGAGTTCTGAAGGAGTTCACCTTTAGAGGCTTTTCACAGTTTAATACTTCGGTTTCCACCTAAGAATGTTGTTTTCCCCTTTATTGGAATGCTTTGCAGGTACATTAACCAGGAGTTACTCTATTAAGAGATGTAGCTGCTGTCACTTCCACCAAGTACAGAGTAGAGTAGAGTATAACTTTATTTATCCCTTAAGGAGGTTCCGTCAGGGAAATTAATTTCTCTGTCGCACACAGCACAGGAAGTACACAAAACACAGAAAAAGCACACAGAAAGCACCAGCACATAGAAAGTAGTACAACACCAAAGAGTAATAAATAATCCATCAAGAATATATAAATAGAAAATCATATATAGGCATAGGAATATGAAATAAACAGACCTGGTTAAGTATGGGTATAGTGAAATATCTATAGTGTTTGTATTGTTTTTGCTGTATTGTCTGTGTCATCCCTCAGCTCTCGTGTGGACTTTCTTCTTCAACTCCCCCAGAGAGGAGTTGAGTGGTTTAATGGCTCGGGGGATGAAAGAGTTCTTCAGTCTTTGTCCTGCATGTTGGGAGGCGCAGCCTCTGGCTGGTCAGGCTTCACAGGCTTCTCTGGTTGTTGGTAACGGTGTGCAGAGGGTGGCTGACATTGTCCATGATGTCCAGCAGTTTGTCCAAGGTTCTCTTCTCTGCCACCGTTGCCAGAGGGTCCAGCTTCATCCCGACCACTGAGCTGGCCTGCCTGGTCAGCTTCTCCATCCTGGAGAGATCCGCCTTGGTCTCGCTCCCTCCCCAACACACCATAGTGAATGACAGGACGATGGCGACCACAGACTGATAGAACATCCACAGGAGCTTCCTGCAGATGTTGAATATCCTCAGCCCTGCTCAAAAAGTACATCCTTCTCTGTGCTTTCTTGTACAGCTGCCTCATGTTGCTGGTCCAGTCCAGCTTGTTGTCTAGCCACAGCCCAAGATATTTATAGGTCTGCACAATCTCCACCTCCTCCGTTCCTATCAGAACTGGTCTAGGTTGGGGTCTGTCCCTCCTGAAGTCAATGACCAGCTCTTTAGTTTTGGAGGTGTTGAGCTGCAGGCTGTTGCTGTGACACCAGTCAACAAAGTCCTTCACCAGGCACCTATACTCCTCCTCCTCATTGTCCCTGATACATCCCACGATAGCTATGTCATCTGCATACTTCTGGATGTGACACAGTTCTGAGTTGTAGCAGAAGTCTGCCGTGTACAGGGTGAAGAGGATTGGAGACAAGACAGTCCCCTGTGGAGCACCGATGCTGCTGACCACAGTATCAGACGTGGCGTCCTTTAGCCTGACGAACTGTGGTCTGTTGGTGAGGTAGTCTTGGATCCAAGCAACAGTGTGATAGTATTCAGATTAATACAACATGAGGTTGAAATTCATGCAGTACACATGTAAGTATACTCACATGCTGTGTACTTCATTTGTTTACACTAATGGAAGTATGTGTATTGGGACACAGCTATTGTCAACCCTTTATTAAAACCAATTATCAATAGACTCTACTGGAAACCTGTAACCGCCTGCTTCGCTCCAGAGGCTGATGTCAATCGATAATCTTGCGTTAAAATCGTCTGTAAGGACGCTTTTATGTAACGTAGCAAAAGAAAGCTGTCTTCAGTTTGTTGGTGGATAGGAACAGATGGAGGAATCTCTTTCTCATTGCCCACTGCTTCAACTTTCATCCCCAGGAGAGTCAACATCTCCCACAGCACAGAGGTGTTTTCAAATTAAATACTGTCTAATGAACTAGAAATCCTGCCCCCACCACGTTTTTGTATCCGTGTTTGTGAATTGCTTCTTGGGGAAGTGCTGGTTGAGAAAATGAAAGAAAAAGTGTGCAAGATTAAAAGAGAGACGTATTTGCATTGCAATCTGGTGATTGCACAGCCTGTGTGCAACGTCATGAAGCGTGTGTTTGTTAATTGTATATCTCTGCAGCTCTAATTGCTTTAATTCCCTGTAATTAATCAGTAATTGCAGTGAGGAGCTGCACGACGCAAAAGAACTTTTCACTATGGAGTACATAAATATAGATGA
>CM023614.1:11587257-11664757 GCA_013358685.1 Antennarius maculatus | reverse complement strand
TGAATTAAAAAAAAACTGAATTCATGATTTTTGGTGGCACTTCTGAAACCCCCGTTATCAATCTTGATTGGTTGGCAAGGTACAACAAGACAGTCGCGAACAACTTGGGGATAAAAATGGATAAAGAACTTAAATTTGAAAGCCAGATTAAAGCAGTGGTGAAATCTAGCTTTTTCCAGTTGCGGCAGTTGGCAAAAATTTTAGGGAAAAAAGATTTTGAGACAGCAATCCACGCCTTTGTGACCACTCGGCTGGATTACTGTAACAGACTTTATGTGGGGGTTAGTGGGTCCTCCATTGCCCGCCTTCAACTGGTCCAGAATGATGCTGCATGTCTTTTAACTGGAACAAAAAAATATGAGCACATCTCACCGATTTTAGCATCACTGCATTGGCTGCTCATACATTTTAGGATTCATTTTAAAATCCTTTTATTTGCTTTTAAAGCCATAAATGGCCTCGCCCCACCTTACCTCTATGAGCTACTTCACCCATACACGCCCAGCCGCTCTCTCAGGTCAGCTGACCAGCTGCTCCTTATTCTGTACAGCCTAAAGTCAGGCTGAAGCTCAGAGGGGAACGTGCGTTCTCAGTTTCAGCTCACAAATTATGGAATGGGCTCCCACTGCACATTAGTCAGGCTTCTTCACTGGCTCATTTTAAAACGCTTCTTAAAACCCACCTCTTTTTCCTAGCGTTTGACACCTTTTAGAGTGTTTTGTGTATTAACATTATTTTAATTGTTTTTATCTGATTTTATTTCCGCTTTTAACTTATTTTAAATTGTTTTATTGGATTTTATTTTGATTTTATTTAACTGCATTATGTTCATGGTTTTATGGCGCGTCTGTCCTGTTTTTTATCTAGTTGCTGTGCAGCACTTTGGAAACCTTGTGTTTGTTTAAATTGTGCTTTATAAATAAAGTGGATTGGATTGGATTGGCTATAGATAACAATTAGTGGCTGATCTGTATAGTCAACATACAGTATATGAGGAACGCACAGCAGCTGACGTACACCAGAGCGGTCCGGATGTATGCTCATAGTACTATGTGGTACTCATAGTACCACATAGTACTCCAATGGTTCTGCACAGTACTACATTACAGTTCACCCCCTCAGACATCTTTCCTCAATCATATAACAGTGGTTTTGCTTTCTCAATAGTTAGTCTGTCTAGTAGCCACTGCACATTTTTAATGGCCATTTTAATGGTGGACTCAGACAATCTTGCAAGAAGAGAAACCAGATGTTGAAGTCCTGTCCTGGCAGGGGAACATGTAGCCTTTGCTTGTTGGACTAAAGTCTGCTGGATGTACTCCAAATTCTTAGGAACAATGTTGAAGAGGTTTTACAGCAAGGAAATAAAAATTAAATTCATTGGCAGCAGATGTAGAGGCTATTCCTACAGTTACCATACCTATTGCATGCTTGTTTGAAATATTGAGGCTACATCCTCCAGCAGCTGGAGCTGGTAAACTTTCACACGGTGCCCGAATATCTGACACACATTTTCTTTCATATTTCCTGCCTTGTCGTCAGCTGTTTCGATCATTAAAAGTTAAAACAAAAAGACCAAAAGACTAATTTTTTTTTAAAAAACAGCACTTCCTCTGCCTTTCTTATACTCAATTTTATTGTCAAAATGGACAGAATATAATAAGATTGTTTAGAAATTTAGATCTATTCTTGATCTGACAAATTAATGCAACCCCACCCAAAACATTAACAACAAATGAAGATCTCATACATTGATGTACTACTCCCATCAAAAACCAGTCAAACCAGCTCTAGAAAGTGTGGGAGGCCAACTGAAAAAGAGGACAAGTACATCAGAGTCTCTGGTTTGTGGAACAGATGCCTCACAGGTCCTCAACTGGCAGCTTCATTAAATGGAACCAGCAAAACACCAGACTCACCGTCAACAGTGAAGAGGTGACTCCAGGATGCTGGAGGCAGAGTAGCAAAGAAGAGGTCTTATTTGAGACTTGCCAATAAAAAGAAAAGATTAAGACGGGCCAAGCAACACAGACGTTGGACAGATGAAGACTAGAAAAAAGTGTTATGGGTTGATTAATCTAAGTTTGAGGTGTCCGGGTCACAAAAAGAAAATCTGTGATAAGCAGAACAAATTAAAAGATAGTAGACAAGTCCTTGACACAACCTGTGAAGCATGCCGGAGGAAATGTGACAGTCTGGGCTGCTTTGGTGCTGTGAAACGGGAAATTAGAACAGGACTAAACATCTTCAATAACAAGCCTCATCCCGCCCTGTAGAAACAGTCAAATCCCACCTGTGGAGGACCTCCAGGAAACAGGAAGTAAAATTCAGATTGACAACCAGGATACCAACGATCTTTAAGGCTGTAATTACTGAAATTTAAGAATCTTATTTTGAAGCGAGAAGTTGAAATCTGAAGGGTGATGTGGTTACTGCAAGTAATAATAACTATTTCTAACCTTGTCCATGTCGTGACTATAACTGCTATTCATTTGCTAATTCATCTGATGCATTAAAGTGCAGGTTTAAGGAAAACTTGACTATTTTTGACTTGTGACAGTGTGTGTGTGTGTGCGTGCGTGCGTGCGTGCGTGCGTGCGTGCGTGCGTGCGTGCGTGCGTGCGTGCGTGCGTGTGTGTGTGTGTGTGTTTAAGAGAGTATGTGAAACATTCGTTGTATGTTTTTGTCTGGATTTAGAGAGAACTGACACGGCTGTCGTCACTCCTGTTCTGGAGCTGCTCTTTGTATTTCATGTATTTCTCTCCCCTTTCAACTGTCACCTCTAAACTTTTGGTTTTAGTCTGTTTTCTTCATTCAGTTGTCTATGATAGGAATCATTTTACTAAAGTAAAGAGAAAGATAAAAGTAATTTGAAATGTTGTCAAATGCCACTTTTATATCTTAATATATCTTTATATCTTACAATATGCCAAATATCACTTTTGTTAAAATGAACTATCCTAATTGCAATATTCAACACATCAAGGCCTTTGGTTATTTTGCATTAATGGTTTGACGGATAATTTTTTGTGTAGTTTGCCAGCAATTTTTACTAGATTCCTTGTTGGTTATACTACCCAAAATGTTTGAAAACAAATAAGGATTTTGGCTTTTGCACAACTTTGGGGAATTTGTGTAGATAAATGTATTCAAAAGTTCACTGTTAGTTTAGAGTCAGGAGTGTTTTTATGATTGCATGTTGTTTAAGTAATTCAAAAACTCCTAGCTGTCATGGTCATGAGTTTTGTGTTTTCATCATTTCCTTACATTTTTCCCGCCTCTCATTGTGTCTGGATTTGGATCTTGTATGTTGGACTCTGCATGACAGTGCTCAGTTCATATACTGTCAAAAAAAACCAAACACACTCACACCAACACACACACACATGCACATGCACACACACACACAAGAAAAATAACACAAGGAAAAATCTAGGTGACAAAACTGATGATGGAACACTTTCCAAAACAGGTGACAACAGATTACAGAACAGACAAACTGACAGTGGGGACAAGGAATCACAGGGATTAAACACAGAGTGACAAGATAATACGAGACAGGTGGGGCAGGTGGAAACAGTCACTCACAATGGGGAGGAAATCTGAAAGGAAACACTAATGCCATAAACACAGGAAAAGAAAAGCACAAGACACAAGAAATTTACTACAAAATAAAACAGGAAGCTATCAGACAAAAAACCCACAGCCACACGTGGTTCTCCTAATTTTACAAAACCTCATAATTGTGTCATAATATTGAAATTCATGCAGTGAGTAAATACTAAGAATATCACACATGAATGGTATTTTGTTAGCTTTTTTATGTAACCCCAACAACTTTTTCTGGATAAATTGAACCCAATCTGATTCAGCGGTGATGTTCAGAGTTCTGTCGAGCCCAGACAAACAGTTTCCTCTTGTCAATCTGTCTGATCCCATGTTGCGCTAGAGGCTGGACACAACCTACGGATTTCATCGCTTTAGAAGCATGTTTATAATAATAAATAGTTGTTGATCACGATCATCCACCCCTGCTGGTTATCACCCCTTCATGACGCAGCCCCACAGACACACACCTTCCTGAATTCACTGTGTACCTTTACCTCCTCAACAGTCGCAGTAATAAGATCAAACTTGCTGGGTGAAACCCAACCTTTGTTTTATCAGATGGAGGCATGAAATGAGATTCTATTAATATCTGCAGCCCAATTGGGCTGCCTGGCTGACTCCCAGCGGAGGCAGCGCTGAAAAGGTTAGGTGCAGCAATTATGCAGGTGGAGTTGCAGAGGAGATGGGGGTGAGGAGGAGATGATTCGGCCTTGATCACTGACTCTGAACAAGGTGTTATCAGCCGCGGCACAGAGAGACTGGGAAGGAGAGGGAGTGGGAGACAGGGGGGTGTTGGTGGTGGTGGTGGGGTAGATTGGCTGCTAGAGCAGCGTTAATGACTCGCCTTGTTTTTTGAAGCGAGAAGTTGCCTTTTTCAAAGGCAAGGCAATTAGAGGGGGACTTGTTCTGCTGTGCCTGGGCTACTGCAATGACTTAGTAAAGCTGTCACCCACCGGCCAATCAATGCAGGATGGGGACAAGTGGTGAAGTAGTAACGCACACACACACACACACACACACACACACACACACACACACACACACACACACACACACACACACACACACACACACACACACAAACACAAATATGACACAAGAACCTGCACACTCAGTCACAACGAGGGCCTACGTATATTGCTGCAACTCTCTCCTATGCAGACATTTTTAAAACTCATTTTCCGTCTTTCTCATCTGGCGACGTGTGGGCTCTGTAGTTAGAACATGTCTGAATGTTTTACATGGCAGCCATACACTCCGTGTGAAGGAAAGGTGCCAAAGATAATTTGAGCCTTTCAAATCTCATTATGCTGCCTTCCTATAAGAAAAGAGAAAACGTGGAGAAATTGGCCTCCTCTTGCCTCCCAACCTCTTTCTTTGTCTCTTTGGATTATCCGGTAGCTCAGCAACACACCCACCATTAGTTTGCTGCTGTTGCTGACCCCAGTCATTCATTTAATTGGTTGTTAATTGCTATTCTCCCTACAAGACACAATGTATATGTGGAGCTATATTTAGGCTCGCCCCTCGATGGCTCTTCATGCTAAATTACAACTTTCAGCCAGGCGCTGAAGGGCCCCATTGTGGCCTGTCGTTCCCCCCTCTGTGACTGACTGACAGGCTGGGAGGGGTGGAGACATCCTCCCTCTTTCCATCCCTCGCTCCTTCTCTTCTTCTCCTCTTCATCCCTCCTTCATAGCTGCTGTACTTGTTCCGGCTGACACCTGGATGAGGCGACGCGTCGCTCTGTCTGTCCTCGTCCGTTCCACTTAGCAGCAGCAACTTTCCACGTGTCGTCAGGGACGTGTGAGGATTTCACCCGGACTGCGGCGGTTTCTCATCAGCGCACGATTGGTGTGCAACAAGATGCTTTATAGGTGTTGTCAGGTTTGATTCTTTGGTTTGTGAGGTGTACAGTATTTTCCGAACTATAAGGCGCACCCAAAAGCCTTTAACTTTCTCAAAAACTGAAAGTGCGCCTCATAATCCAGTGCGCCTTATACTGTATGTGAAAACAGTTTTAAAATATGCCATTCAATGAAAGTGCGCCTTATAATCTACTGCGTTTTATAATCCAGCGTGCCTTATATGTGGGGAAATTTAAAATAGTCCATTCATTGAATGTGCGCCTTATAGTCCAGTGCGCCTTATAGAGCGGAAAATATTGTACTTTACCACATATGACCTCTCTCGTCTTTTTATGATTTAATGATGAATGAATCCCTTGTAGAATAGACGTTTGATTCTAAAGAAACTGGTTTATTTAACGTGTTCCTTCCCTCCTTGCTGTCCTCACACACATGAACATGAGCATCCCAGTAGACCAGCTGCAACTGAGTCATGCAACACACAAACACACTCAGGAATGTTTTGACACAGATGGGATTTTGATGAATGACATGCCGTAACTGCTGACGTCATCCTGTGGAAATCCCGGATTAGTCACCCCACCCCACCCCCTCGTGCCCCCCTATCTCATCTGTCCCTCTTCTCCCTTTGTCCACATCTCCTCTGTCTTTCCTTCCATCAGTTTTTAACTTACCTGCAGGCCGAGCTTCTCTAAATCCAGGCTGGAGAGATGACAAGATGGGAAAGTGAGAGAAGTGGGGAGCAGAGTGGGTGAAAAATATGTGAAGGGAATGAAGGGGTGGGATGGGGGGGGGTTGGGGTGGGGGTTCCTGATTTATGGCTCTGACTTTTCATTTGTAATACCCTGATTATCTCTGGGGAGCTGGGTGGGAGGACGGTGGGGGAGGAGGAGCGGGGGCCTAGTGCTGGTGAGAGGCTTGTGCAGCTTAATAATGTGTACATGCCCACAGCCGTGGGGGGATATAAGGCAACAAAAATGCTGCCCTCTTTAAATGAGACAGGGAAATGTTTGGAGCAGAGCAAACCTCACGTTTCAGCAGATTTGATTGTGAGACATCTTGTCTTTTATTTCACCTGCTAACCACTTCGGTTCCCTGTCATGTTTTTGTCATTAAGAATCTCTTCACCTTTCAGACACAGTGAAGGTGATAAAGACTTTAAATAAGTGCAGATCTGTCTTTAGGTCCCAATTTCGCTTTCTTAACATCGGCAACACATGTATCTGATGAGGCAGTGATAACATAATTAGCACGTCTCTGCTAATATTAGTTATGAGTCCCATGGACGCAGGTGTCTCAAAGCTGAAGCAGAGATTTGAACAATTTTCCAAAGTGAGATAGTCTCCACACTAGTTACTTTAACTAAATAATTCAAGCTGTAATATTCAAATAGTAATGCTGCTTTGTGCGAAATGTAACAGATGATGTTTCTTTCACACAGAAAATGATTTTCAGTGGATGAGACCACTTTCTGTTACAACCATTTGCTCATTTTGTCTGTCTCGCCGACACGAACACACACACACGGACGCACGCACGCACGCACACACACACACACGGGCGGCTGTTAATCACACAGAGGTAAGCTCGGCCCTGGAAATAACACCCTCATCATCTCTGCAATCGTCCTAATAATCATCATCGCAAGATGTACTGTTGTTATTGTAATCAGATCTGCTGCAGTACACAATTTTGTCAAAATGCAGCCTGAACCTCGCTCATAATAATTGGTGCGGTTGTACATGCACATTAGCCAGAAGTGCATCCCCAGTTTTCACACAGTGCGATTATCCCAGCACATAATACCTTGCTGATTATCCATTCAGCGAAGGTGCAGCTATAGTAACTGTTATGATAATAGCGGCTGTGATAATCCACACAACCGGTGCTATCTCTGACAGATGCTAATGATGATAGTAGGCGGTCATGCACACAAACAGCAGTAGCTGGTGGGAACGTACTAGATCACTGGTGAGGCTGCTGCTCACCAAACCACCGGGTAAACCTGACCCTGGACAGTCTGGTTGGAAGGTGAGGCCAGTGGGTCACACAGGTCCTCGTCAGCCCTGTGGATAATATCACAAGTGCTGATGAGCTCATTTGGTTGGATTGATTCAGTTAAAATGAGACACCTGTTTACCTAACAGGATGATAATATGGTGCCATGACAACAGCCAGTGTCTCCAGGTCCATCTATCTTTAACATCCTCCTTACTCCTCTGGTGGCTCTCAGTCCCATCACACACACACACGCACACGCACACGCACACGCACACGCACACGCACACGCACACGCACACACACACACACACACACACACACACACACACACACACACGTCTCTACAGTCCCTCCATCTGAAGTTGCTGAGGTAAGAAGATCCTGTTTTCCACTCAGTGGAGCGAAAGCGCTCTCCTTTCATCCCCACAGTCCACCCAGCAGCACCTGTATGTGTGTGTGTGTGTGTGTGTGTGTGTGTGTGTGTGTGTATGTAGGTGTGTGTGACATTTTGGGTCTAAAGTGGATGAGGCTAATTTTGACAGGTACATTTCACATGTCCATAAATCATGTGTGCTGTTGGGATGTGGATGGTTTGAATCTCGGTCTTGGCTTGTGGATCGTCAGCCAGGATTTTCATCCACAAAGCTTTAAACAAAAGCAGGGGTAATTACAGTAAATGCATTGTTTCAAGGGGGAAACACTTGATTTTTTGTCTCAGCGCAGTGCAAAAGTTTTCAGAGGAGTACGCACCGGAGGAGGACGGGTTTCAGGATTCTCCCATCTCTTGTTCCGATCTTCGTCCTTCCAATTCCCTCCTGTCTAAATCTGCTTCCTCCTTTTTCTAATCCTTTTTCATTCTGTTTCACATTTTCACACCTTGCATCCCATGGTGGTTGACATGTGTCTCGGCGATGTCTCTGACTCCATCTTTCCTGCTCTACCTCACAGCTCCACTTAACTCTCTAACCTGAAACAATGTGACGTTCTCCCCCTTCACACCCTTTTATATTTCTTTCTTCCCTTCATTTCTTGTACTGCCCTTGTCTTTTCTTCTCCAGTCAAGCTTTTTTTTTTCTCCTTTACTTGTCAGTCTGTACTTGTACTTTGGCGGATCTATGTTTTGTTGATCTGTCACATCGTCTCCTCTCCGTCTCACTCCTCTCTCCTTGGCTGTTTGTTTCTTCCCCTCTTCTCTGGCAGACTCATTATCTTTGTAGAACAGCAGTGTGCATTCGTCAGCAATGATTAGCAACATTTCATTCCATCATCTGTAAGGAAAGACAGTTTGATATTCGGCAAATGAAGATATGGCATTTTCTAATCTCCCACCGCAGAACTGTGTCACAGTAGATAGAGGCTTCAGTTAAGTTTTCCATAACATTAAAGCTTGCATTGATCATAATCCAATTAATGAAAAAAGAAAAACATACAAAAAAGGACAGAAAAAAAGAAACGCTTGCCTCATTAAATAGAGAGAAATCAACTGTAATCAAATTGCTGAGTTCTCAGAACTGATGAAGTGCACAAATTTAAAGATCTAATGAAAATTCTTGCAGTTAACATAATTAATTTGCAGCCCTTTTGATAAGTGGTAATGACTTGGAGATTATTGGTTTAAATGAATAGTTTTGTTGTACAGCAGAGAGAGATGATGAGGAGGGGGGGGGACTATACGCGAGAAACACTATCCTACTTTCAAAGTTCCTGAGGAGATGAATCAATGCTTTTAAAAACACAATAAGACAATTAGAATCCTCTATAAACTAATTACTGCTGCTTTAATTCCCTCTCAGATTAAACTGCAATTGTAATAAAACGACATCTCAAAGGAGATGTTTGTAAGCAGCAAGGAAACACACATTTGTAATTAAAGATGGAATAACATTTTTCTCATTAAACAAATATTTGCATCAAAGATAAAAGTGCAAACATCCATTCTGAGCACACTTGTTTCTCTTTCTCTCTTTTTCTTTCTGTAACAGTGAATTAGAAGAGATGCTGCATTGCCATGTCTCCAGAAAGAGTAGCCGACTGCAAACAGGAGGTGAACCAGTCAGACATCTTATCAGACATGATATTAAGACACAACCCGCTGAGTGAGGATTGTTTTTCTCTGGGGCTAAAAAGTGGAACACTTAACTTATAAAAAAGCAACTTTTCTTTCATTCCTGCAGAGTTTTTATTGTAATAAAGCGGCGGTAATGTTATTATTGCTCAGATCCTCCTCAGGCTTTTTTCCCATGCTGTCAGCTAATGTTGATGATGCCCTCCCCTCGGCCGTCTCTCCACACACTAACAGCACCGCTGAGGACGGACTCAAAGCAACGAGTTTCAGCACGACTGACTCTCTCTTATCATAATTTGATTATTTTAATGATCTTGTTACTAAACCTCAGACGCTGCACTTGCATACACCCAGAGGGAAGCCATGGTTGAACGCTTTGTATGAATCTCACATGAGGCTCAGGACATGTACAAGGATGACAACGTGCAGCACACTGTACAAAAATCACAGGAGTTTATACTGGAATAGAAAAACCTTTTGCAAATTCTTTTATATACATATAATATATATTTTATATTATGTGCATCAGTTTTAAAATTTATACTGTTTTTTATGCCATTTATAACTTAGATTAATATATTTTATAATATTTATATAATATATACAATATATTTCTACAGTAATCAATCTCAAAACTGTCCTGAAACCCTTTTCTTAAGCATGAATCATGATAGAAATGGTCCCTTTTAATACAAAATAACTCAGAGATCATAGTTTCACAATCGTGAAACACGATTAAAGTTAATATTAGATTGATGCGCTACAGCTTGACACTTCACAATCCACTGTGAGGAGTTGCACATATTATCTTCATGCCAGTGCCGGAACAAAGTAGCTCTAGTAAGAGCAGCTGCAGCTGTCACGCTTTGTGTCAAACGAAGACACCACTTTTCAAAATGACAAATAAAAAAAATCTAATTTGTTTTTAGTGTTTGTTTGTGCTACTGAATAGCTGTTGATTCAGCTAAATACCTTGAGTTTATTTGATTTACTTTTCACTTCAGTTAATTACTTAAGAAATTATTTATTCAATAATATTTATTTTATTGTTTATTCAAATTTATTATTGAAACTATGGCAACACAAATACTCACCTCTGGCTGAACGTACATCTTTGAATGGAAACAACAGAATTATTTACAGTGTGATGTGTTCACTCATGTGTGTATGTATTAATGCATGCATGCAAATGTGTTTGTGTGTTAGTGTGTTGCTTCCCATAGACAAACATGTCCTGGCAGCACCGACCGCAGTCGTCTGATATGGAGAACAAGGTTATGAAAAACTGCTGGCTTAAAGCAGACCAGTGCATTATCAGTCAAACTCTGGAGCCAGAGGGGGCTTGATTGTGGCGTTTCATCATCGCCTATTGAATTATCTGGATTAATTTAACGCATTTAGGCTTCTGTTTTCCTCAGCTCACAACTTTCTCCATCTCTTCGTTAGCGATAATTGCACTAAGTGGGTCATCTCCGACTGAGCTCCCCTGTCTCCTCTCTCTCCCTTCATCGTTTTCATGCGTCCAACTTTTTAAACAAAGTTTTGGAAAAAAATCTAATGACATAAATGTTGTGATTCACTCTGCATTCTGTGGAAGGATGACTTGAAAAGCAAGCTGTTGACTCAGACAAATGG
Organism: Antennarius maculatus; assembly: GCA_013358685.1. Lineage (NCBI taxonomy): Eukaryota > Metazoa > Chordata > Actinopteri > Lophiiformes > Antennariidae > Antennarius > Antennarius maculatus. The sequence goes on along the minus strand of CM023614.1, from coordinate 11,653,579 downwards.
AGGAGAGAAGCCACACAAACACAGGATTAAACTAGAGGTTGTTTATCTTAAAAATTTATTTTGGTTTTCACACGTTTGAGCTGAGTCACAGGAACTCGTGTGTTTGACGCAACTGTTTTAAGTGGTCAGCGAATGGTCAGTGGTGGTCAGTTAGGCTATTAATGGAACGTTATAACGTAACAAATATATCAGATTTCATGTTTGAGCAAGTTTAGCAATAGTGATAATAATTTATTTCAGTGGTGCAGAAATGTTAACAGCATGGTTCTCACCTTGTCAGTGGAGCAGTCAGAAGACCACTTTGAATACGTGGATGGAGGATGATAAAAATGTTTGGCTCCTTGCAGCAGTTTGATATCAAATTGGTCTGATCTGGAAGCAGCTCAGCTAACCAAGACTGAGTTTATGCACTTGATCTAAAATCACACACAATAAATAGGGAGTGATAAAGAGAATGAGACACATGGACAGAGTTTCCATTACCTGCTGTCACTCCAGAGGGAGGCAGCCTGAGGTGCTGCAGAGAAACCTCACAGAGGAAATTCAACTGTTAAGTCATTAGTCAGCTCATTAACACTTTGTTTAATTGGTGTCTAATTGATCATGGGTGTTTTATAAAGCCGTGAAACTCAAGGGTGTGTGGCAACCAATGCAGACTCTCAAGGGAGGGTAAAAGTCTATGAATAGAGCTGCGATGTTGATACTGTTCCCCACAGCCATGCGAACCACTAATCAATAGCTTTTACTGTCCATGGATTTAAAGGTTCAGCTCAGTTAATTTAAATGCAGAACTTCCAGATTTGGTTTCCAAATCACAATGAATCAAGGACGGTTCATTTCCATCTGATCAGAGGGTTGATTTTCCACGAGACATGGAGCTTTAGTCGGAAAATATGAGGGAAGAAATTACATGAGGTGCAGCTGGAGGAAAGAGCACTGACGGAGGTGTCACCTCTTTAATGCCACCTCTGTTCTCCTCTTTGCTCCCAGACACACAAAAAGAAATTCCTCAGCTGCCGGAAAAACTCCCCGGCGGACCGGCTCAGCTTCTCTAGCAGTGTAAAGGGAAAAGAAGCTCCTGACTCCATCTTGTCATCCCTCTTTAGCAGTCTCTGCTTCCTTTTAATATTTCTTTTTCAGCCAGATATTAATGATGAAAGGAGGAACTGCTGGAAATCAAACCTTGGACCACTTTTTAAACTTGTATAATTCAGCTCTCAGCACAGAGATCCTGATCTGAACCGTAATGGGTACAGAGTTTCAGCTTCAATCAATTGCCCTCGCATGGAAGCCTTTATGAACTAATGGAAGGTATGGAAACATATTACTGCAGCGCTTTCTCGATACATGGCTTCTATTTTTATGCTTGTTTCTTCAATCCGAAGTCTTTGCTATCTCCCTCTGTCATTTTGTGACAAGAACTTACCTTTGAATAATTCATGAGGAGCTGCACGTACGATTACACTGGTTAAAAAGTAATGAGGAGCTGCCATAATAAAAGGTTGTCTTGCATTGTTTTACCAATGTTTCTCAAACACCTATGTCATCGCTGGCCCCAACGTGAATGGAAACGCATCCCTGCCCCCCCCCGCCCCCCCGACAGAGTATAGCATTAAAAAAAACAACCAAAAAACAAGAAAACAAAACCCAGGCATGTGGTGCAGGTGGTTAGAAAACAGTAGAAAACAGGCATCACAGAGCACCCCCCCCCCATATTTCTCACCACCACATCGGCATGATCTAGCCCAGGCTATGAGCTGTCAGTGGAGGCTTTTCATGTCTGAGCTTTGGAAAGATCAGTAGACTCCCCGTCTGAGCTCGAAGCCCTTTGATAATCGATGAAGCTTACAGTGGTGCTTTGTAACGACAGCGACCGTTCACGACCCAATGAAACTGCACCGCTGTCCTCTTTTGTTTGTTCCCAGGATTGTGCAGGCTATTTCCTGTTTGACTTAAAATGAGGCCTAGTGTTTTATGAGCACATCAGCGTTGACAGCGGGAAGATTCGTCGCCATTACAGAGCCTCTCCTTTTTTGAGTTTAGTTTGAATATCAGTTCTTGCTTCTTCATTGTTTTTCTGTGGTGTTGGAACAGATTCTCAAGGCCAGCAGATTTTGTAAGCAATTTTTACACTTTGTGACACATAATGTGTAAAATGAATTAGCTTTTTCATGAAGAAGTTTTAATGTGCTAAAACATGTGCTGTCCCTCTGATGTACTCATTCCTGATCCTATCCTTCCTGGTCACTCCCAAAGAGAACCTCAGCATCTTCATCTCTGCTACCTCCAGCTCTGCCTCCTGTCTTTTCCTCACTGACACTGTCTGTAGACCGAACAACATCGCTGGTCTCACCACAGTTTTGTACACCTTTCCTTTCATTTTAGCTGAAACTCTTCTATCACACATCACACCTGACACTTTTCTCCACCCATTCCATCCTGCCTGTACACGTTTCTTCACCTCTTTTCCCCACTCTCCATTGCTCTGGACTGTTGACCCTAAGTACTTAAAATCCTCCACCTTCTTGATCTCTTCTCCCTGTAACCTCACTCTTCCACTTTGGTCCCTCTCATTCACACACATGTACTCGGTCTTACTGCGGCTAACCTTCATCCCTCTCCTTTCCAGGACAAACCTCCACCTCTCTAGCTTCTCCTCCACCTCTTCCCTACTCTCACTGCAGATCACAATGTCATCTGCAAACATCATAGTCCATGGAGATTCCTGTCTAACCTTGTCTGTCAGCCTGTCCATCACCATAGCGAACAAGAAGGGGCTCAGAGCTGATCCCTGATGCAGTCCCACCTCCACCTTGAACTCCTCTGTCACACCTACAGCACACCGCACCGCTGTCTTACAGTCCTCATACATGTCCTGCACCGCTCTAACATACTTGTCTGCCACTCCAGACTTCCTCATACAATACCACAGTTCCTCTCTGGGCACCCTGTCATAAGCTTTCTCCAGATCTACAAAAACACAATGCAGCTCCCTCTGGCCTTCTCTGTACTTCTCTATCAACATCCTCAAAGCAAATACAGCATCTGTAGTACTCTTTTTTGGCATGAAACCATACTGCTGCTCACAAATGCTCACTTCTGCCCTTAGTCTAGCTTCCACTACTCTTTCCCATAACTTCATTGTATGGCTCATCAGCTTTATTTCTCTGTAGTTGCCACAACTCTGCACATCTCCCTTGTTCTTAAAAATGGGCACCAGCACACTTCTCCTCCACTCCTCAGGCATCTTCTCACTATCTAAGATCCTGTTGAACAACCCAATCAGAAACTCTAATGCCACCTCTCCTAGACACTTCCAAACCTCTACAGGTATATCATCAGGACCGACTGCCTTTCCACTCTTCATCCTCTTCAGTGCTCTCCTCACTTCATCCTGGCTAATCTTTGCTACATCCTGGTCCACAACAGTCACCTCTTCTAGTCTTTGTTCTCTCTCATTTTCCACGTTCATCAACTCTTCAAAGTATTCTTTCCATCTTCCCATCACACTGTTGGCACCTGTCAATAGACTTCCATCCCTATCCTTAATCACCCTAACCTGCTGCACGTCCTTCCCATCTCTATCTCTCTGTCTTGCCAGCCTGTATAGATCAGTCTGTCCCTCCTTACTGTCCAACCGAGCATACAAGTCATCATAAGCTTCTTGTTTGGCCTTTGCTACCTCTACCTTCACCTTACGCTGCATCTCCCTGTACTCCTGTCTACTCTCCTCAGTCCTCTCAGTGTCCCACTTCTTCTTAGCTAACCTCTTTCTTTGTATACACTCCTGTACCTCCTCATTCCACCACCAAGTCTCCTTATCTACTTTCCTTCCAGATGACACACCAAATACTCTCCTACCTGTCTCCCTGATCACATTAGCTGTAGTTGTCCAGTCATCTGGAAGCACCTCCTGACCACCCAGAGCCTGTCTTAACTCCTTCCTAAAGGTCATGCAATACCCTTCCTTTTTTAGCTTCCACCATTTCGTTCTCTGCTCTGCCTTTGCCCTCTTCATCTTCCTCACCACCAGAGTCATCCTACACACCACCATCCTATGCTGTTTGGCTACACTCTCGCCTACCACTACTTTACAGTCACTGATCTCCTTCAGATTACATCGTCTACACAAGATGTAGTCTACCTGTGTGCTCCTACCACCACTCTTATAGGTCACCCTATGTTCCTGCCTCTTCTGGAAGAAAGTATTCACTACAGCCATTTCCATCCTTTTTGCAAAGTCAACTACCATCTGTCCTTCTGCGTTCCTCTCCTGGATACCAAACCTGCCCATCACTTCCTCATCACCTCTGTTACCTGCACCAACATGTCCATTGAAGTCTGCGCCAATGACAACTCTCTCACTTCTAGGTATGCTCTGCATCACTTCATCAAAGTCCAACCAGAATTTCTCCTTCTCCTCCAGCTCACATCCTACCTGTGGGGCATACCCACTAACAACATTGAACATCACACCTTCTATTTCTAGCTTCAGACTCATCACTCTATCTGACACTCTTTTTACCTCCAGGACATTCCTAACAAACTCCTCCTTCAAGATAACTCCTACTCCATTTCTCTTCCCATCTACACCATGATAGAACAACTTGAACCCTGCTCCTAAACTTCTAGCCTTGCTACCTTTCCACCTGGTCTCCTGGACACACAGTATGTCTACCTTCCTCCTCTGCATCATGTCGACCAACTGTCTACCTTTTCCTGTCATAGTTCCAACATTCAACGTCCCTACTCTTAGTCCTATACTCTTGGCGCTCCTCTTCTCTTTCTTCGTGCGAACGCACTTTCCTCCTCTCCTTCTTCGACCAACAGTAATCCAATTTCCACCGGCGCCCTGTAGGTCAACAGCGCCGATGGCGGTCGTTGTTAACCCGGGCCTCGACCGATCCGGTATGGAAGTCATATGTTTGATTCGCATCTTTGATTTGGCAAAAGTTTTACGCCGGATGCCCTTCCTGACGTATTTGTACATCTGTACTTATCCGGGCTTGGGACCGGCACAATAAGACACTGGCTTGTGCCCTCTTGCGGCTACATTTGAAAAATTATTGAATATAGTAAACTAAAATAAAAAGCACATTACTGTCACGTTTTCTCTCTTCCTTTTTTTCTCGTGCTTGGAGGAGAGATAAAGGCGTTTGTTTCGTGTTCGACTTCCAAATTTTTCTCGACTTCTAAGACAAAAAAATTCAGAATTCCAATGTTGTTCTATAAATGGTGTCTGGCCATCAAAGCGACACTCCGACATGGTTGTTATCTCAGTATTCCTTTATACACTGAGATCACCCCATGGTGCTGCAACACCTTTTTTCATACTGATCGAATAACAACAAAGTCAAATCAATTTAAAGATACTGTATTTCTCACTGATTTTCCTCTTTGAGGTACCTGCTGTCTGCCACAGGCTGCTTTTTAAATCTTCTGGTTGTGAGTCATGTAATTCATCCAAACATCCACCCCTGTGGCGCCCCAACATGTTCATAGTTGGTCAGGGGATGTCATGACATCGGAACAACAATAATGGCCCTGTTACACCCTTTTTCTCTTCACACAGAACAGTGAGGTGGAACAAAACTCATATTTATATATTTACAATCCTGACTACCCTCAAAAGTCTGAACGTCCATCTTAAATGGCATCAGCTCAGTTTTTAAGTTTTGGTGTATGAAGAGATGAATGATGAGCTCTGAACAATTTCAGTATTTCCTCTACTGGTATGGACACACTTTGAAAACAGGAAATTGTTATAATTTAATAAATAAACTCATCTTCTGATAACAATAAATCTTTTGACTCATAGAATCTGCATCGAGAGATTGTTTGGCGATAATTAATTTCAGGTGGAGTGTCACTTAAGCGAGAGCCCTCGAGTTAATGAGCCTGATTCCAGTTGGATTTCTACCAGAGAAGCTGTGATGGAGAAGAAAAACACAAAACGTGTCAAACAGACCCGTCATCATCTCAGGTATTTCTGTCCCACAAATACATAATTCAGCAGCTGCACATCTAATTAAGTATTGAACATGCACAGATGGTGCTCATGACCTGTGGGAGCAATGCGTTGTATGCAGCAACAACTGATGCATGTGTCTGTGCATGCATGTTAACATACATGCTTGGGTGTGTGTGTGAGTGGTTTGGGGAATTCACAGGATAAATCACAAATAATTCAAAAATGACAATTTGCCTCTTTTGAGGGTTTTACAATCTGTATGCATTAACCCTTTACCCTTACACCCCTTGTAATGATTATTTCTTGGGCCTATTGATAACCATTGGTGGCCGAGCAAAAATGTCTGACTCTCTAGCAGTCCAAAATGATCCAAGTTCCACAAAGGTTTGTAGCAAAAAATAAACCAAGATTTATTACGAACTAAAATTAATACAAAAGCCCAGAAGATCAAATGTTAAATTCAAATAAGGATTGCACTGATAAAGTTAGATTTTACAAAGGAGGAGCAGTCTAATCTAACGCTTGGAGGCTATGCCTTGAATGTCAGAGACTGTGTCTTCCTGCTCCGGCTACGCCCTCCAGGTAGGATGACTGGACCTTTATGCTCCAGTCCAGCCACTAGATGGGGGTGAATCTGGGATATGGCTCAAACAGAACATATATGAGTGCAAACAAACATTCATTTCGGCTCCTACACCCCTGAACCGGGTGAGCACAACTAGCATTGTGGCCCCTCCATCCTCTATCTGTTGCCCAGGCACATCACATCTGCACCGGATTGCAGGTCACTGGTGGCATCATCACTCCCACAACACCAGGAAACCGGGAAACTGTAAGGCAGAGGAACTCCGAGTAACCTCACCCCTGAACCGGGATGAGGTTACTGACACGAAAACTGAGTCACGGCAAAGTATGAAATAGTGGGAGTGGGGGGAGAATTATGTGAAAAAGTCTCTTTTTCTTGTTCTGGTCAGTACCCGAGTAGTAGAATTTTGGATCAGATGGAAGATCTTTATCAACTTACCAGTGCAACCTGATAAAAAGCAGCCACGATCATCAAATCTGGAGGTGTTAAATACATGAACCAACAATTCTGCATCATTTTGAGAAACAAAATATTCGATTTTTATCACCCTACTTTTGCTTTATGTTGGATTTAAAAGAAAGGTTATGATCAAAGACAACATCCAGGTTTTTTGTAGTATTATAATAGGTTAAATACATGTCCAGATTTACTGAGTCATTCAATAATTTATTTCTGAAATGTGTAGGGACAAGGACAATAATATCAGTTTTGAGCAGCAAGAAGCTGCAGCCCATCGACATGTTAATGTCTTCAAGACAGGCCTGAAGTTTAGTTTGTATGTTTCAGGTTCTCCAGCTTCCTTCCACCTCCCAAAACATACAGCTGTCCACAGCTGTGAGTGTGATCATGTGTGTGTGTTTTGTCTACAAGAAAATGGATTCATTGATTAATTATTGCTAACATGTACAAGTTGACTTTCATCTGATGAACAGGACTTAAACCATCTCAATAATATCATAATAATACGACTGTTTGAACTTTCTATTATGATCTGGCTGACAGTGTCAAAGGCTGCACTAATATCCTACAGAACAAAAACGCTTAGAAATAAAAAGCCCATTTGTATCTTGAACCAGTGCAGACTGTTTTCTGGAAGGTTGTTGGTCGGGTGATGATGGATGGTAAATATTGTGAGTTCCCTTATACATTTGTACATGTGCTTCAATGTGTGAGTGTGTGTGTGTGTGTGTGTGTGTGTGTGTGTGTGTGTGTGTGTGTGTGTGTGTGTGTGTGTGTGTGTGTGTGTGTGTGTGTGTGTGTGTGTGTGTGTTGTATGGCATCTACTCACAGCACAAGTGTATCCTGGGTTAGCTCGGTGAAACAAATTCGCCACACAACAGCAATCTATTTCAGTGTCACCTCATGTGTGAGTGTATCTGTATTGTAAGAGTGTTTATTGTGCGTTGTCCCCACCGATTTATGATGCCCACTGAATGTGACAAACAGTACAGTGACTGAAAGAACATGTGGATAGAGTGAGAGGGAACACACAGCAATGGATGAAAGAGTCGAGAACAGATTTATGGAGTAGGACACACATGAAAGTGTTCACGGGGAGCTCACAAACCCCAGTCCTGTTCACATATTTCAGAGCCACTTCCTTCATTTGGACTGCGTCTGTACGGTAGAGCTATATGGATAATAAGTGCACATTTGCTGGATGTATGTGTGTGTGTGTGTGTGTGTGTGTGTGTGTGTGTGTGTGTGTGTGTGTGTGTGTGTGTGTGTGTGTGTGTGTGTGTGTGTTTGCACACATTATACACATGTTGGGAGTCTGTTGAGTTTCTGTTTTCATGGTCATCCACTGTTCTTCCCCTCAGTGCCCATTTGCTCCCTGCAGTCTCTCTCCTGTTGATGCCTCACTTAAGGGCGGCGTCGCCTGCTGTGGCTGAACTGTTAAAACATTGGAAAAATTGGGAGCACAGGTACGTGAAGCCTCACATTCTCAGTTGATCTCAGTTTTTCACAGCATAAAATGTTCGGGCTCATTTGCATTTAACACACTTGCCTATTGCAACTTCTTTTTTCACTCTCCACATTTCTCCTCCCTATCAGTCTCAACCTCTTCTACTTCTCATTTAACGTCTGCTGTGGGCCGGACGAATCAATAGTCCAAGACAAACATACTAAGAAGTAAACACATAAACGCCTGTGTGATGATGTAGACACAGGAAAGAGAACAAACCACACACACACACACGCACACGCACACACACACGCACACACACGCACATGACATGAGCATATTATGCAGTTCCAGTGAAATGACAGCGGTGAAACTGTTTGCCACAAATGTTTGATATAATAACTGCATGTGTTTAAAGACGTAAGTAAAAGTAGGCAGGTATGAAAAATAGAATGGAATTAAGACTGAAACAGAGATGGGCGAACTAGAATGTCTTCATCCTTCCAACCAGCTGCACAGGCAAGCGACACACACACACACACACACACACACACACACACACACACACACACACACACTCACACACACACACACACACACACACTCACACGCACAGTATCAGAGACAGAGTGTAGGGCACAATTACAGCCCGCTGAATGTGCATCAGACTGGGGCTGAGGTGAAATGACTTGTGTCTTAGCTGAGGGAAGGGTAGTTTCTGATGGCCTCATCACATAGAGCCCCGAGCAGCATGCGTGCAAACCGCGCTCCGTTGATTGTTTAAAAAAATCCCACTGATTATCACTTTTTAGCCTTTCAGATTTTCTCTGCTCGTCACTTGACAGCGGATGTGCCCAGTCGAAGCTACTCAATGCCAGCCTCTGGACGATTAGGCACCATCTTACTCCAAGCATGGCAAATTCCACTTCTCCCCTCACACACGGTGCTCCCTGGCGAGGTCAAGGGACGGAACAGACGAGCCGAGGACTTCATTTCTTACGCTTCTGTCATTTAAATCAGGTCGGATGAGTGTCACCCTCCCCTTCCTTTAAAAGTATGGTAATCTCATTCTTTCGACTCGTGACTCTCTCTCCCCTCCATCAGCCTCTGTTGTTTCGTCTCCCATCTTTGCTTCTCAGTCTTCATCATGGTTGAGTTATGATTGAATCACAGCCTCTGGAATGGTTCCATAGACCCCGGTGTGGCTGCTGCACCATTACCGGTAGACCTTCAGCTCCCTGATAAGTTTGCTGCACCACAATGTCTCCTTTTTATAATTACAACCATTTTCACACATAGATCTCCCAACATTTCCACAATCAAGTTTTTTCTTACAATACCTTAATGTTTTTACACTGAAAAATACAAAAATGCAACAACATTGGTTTGTGATTTTAAATAGAGAGTAAAGAAAACATTTTGGTCTTGTGTATCTAACATATGTGTAACCAGTACTTATGAAGGAATGGAATAACAAAAACATGCACGTCTGGCCATGAGCTGTATGAATGGGGCTTAGGATACTTTCCCTATCTCTTAAGCTCTGTCACCTTGACTCAACAGGGAAGACTGAAGGAATAATAATGGTGAAAAAAAACTAAAGAAAACAATCGCTGACCTCATGGCAGCTTCTTTACCTACAACACAATAAGTGTAAGCATATGGACATCTCAGGATAATGTCTTTTTTTCTCTCGATTAAATTTAGGGCTTGTCTGGCTTGTATTTAAATGATGCATTGTGCAAAAGATACATCATGTTCTCAAAACCACATGAATAAAATCCTTGTAATTCTGTTCTTTTAATGGCATGGTAAAAATGAACAAATCAAAATTTTGCCTGCTATCTCGTGCCTTTGTGCAATCTGTGACGCTTATATAATCCATACCTGCATCTTTACATCGATATCGTCTGTGAAACATATGCAGTGTACGGGGGCAGAGAGTATCCCAACAGGTGGGTTAGAGGAATGTTGTCTTAATTAGGACTGAAAGCCTCCTCAAAGAGCATGAATAAAAAGTGTGGAACCCAAGATAGTGTCAAGCATAATGATTTACCGCAAGGAGTGCCAAGAATAAAAGAAGAAAAGCTCACACTTCAGACACATGTAATTAATACAGAGATTAAGGCATCGATGCAGGAATGTGAGTGTCAACCTGTGTGTTTGCCAAAAGAAAGTGAGGACTAAGAGCGCTAATAAGAGACAGTGCAGCATCCTGTGTATAGAAATAATAGAAAATCCATTCTGTGGTTCTGTATTGATTCCTCCACTTTAAAAGACGTGCTCCTAAAGCAGCGCAGCCTTTGCTTTCAACACTTTCCAAAATTAAACTTTTTATTCTCATTCTCCAATTGCAGGAGTCACCGAGTCATGTCCTTGGATTTTCATCGCACTATATCAGGTTGACCAGAGGGTTCTAGTGTGACATACCTTTAAACACTCTTGTTCTCAGAATAGCCATATGCTGGTTTCCAAGGCAACTAACCAAGACCTGTGTCCAGGGAGAGATGACAGACTTTGAAAGGAAGAACATGAAGCAGTAGTTGCTCTCATAGAACAATGACAGTGTGTCCTCGCGAATTGCGCATCAAGGCTCGCGACTGCACCTTAAGGCAGATTATTGGTAGGCAGTCACGTGATACCGTACGGCCATTCTATTGGCTGACGGCTTCCTGAAGTGCGCTATGTTCCGTGAGTCTCAGACTTCCATGAGACACAAAAGTGCTTTTAACAATCGATCAGAGTGTGTGAAAAGGTAATACAGATAGAACGTGGTTTAGTATGGGGAGGGTTCATAAACGTTGAAATTACCGTAAATATTAAGATAAATAGTTTGTCCTTCTATCGCGGAATTCGTTAATCGCAAGTGGTTCCTGGAACGCATTACCCGCGAAGAACAAGGGCACACTGTATATATTTTACTGTAAACCATATGTGATAAAATAAAAAGGATACAGTTGGAAAAGTGAAAGTGAAATTAAAAGGACTTTTTTTTCCTCTCAGAAGTAATTTATTCAGTTAACAAAGCTGCCTGGTGTGATACTTTCCCTTGTCAAATGAATGAATCAATCCAGATTTTTTGGGATAAGCTGCAGGACTCTTGCAGGAAAAGAGACTTAATTTTCTTTTCCCTGAGGTCTCTAACAAAGGAAGCCCCATTAATGAGAATTAGATGCAAGTTTAAGTATGACAAGTAGAAGAAAAAACAAAACTCAGTGGGCCAATACGGAGATTGAGCACTGCCATCAATAGTCTAATTAATCTACTGGGTTGCTGATGTCAAGGGAGAGGAGAGCAGGAACGTGTTTGATGACAAGAGACTAGAACAACATGGATCTCAGTCCAGTCCTTCTCTGGAGTGTAATTCTGTTATTTTGAGGAAAATAGAGGGATGATCAATAACAGGACACTAGAGTGTCCATTCACACAATGTGACACTTGTAACAAGCATAGACGCAAAAAGCAATATTTAGTATTATTGTGGCTACTAAAAAGCACATGGAGGTCACGGATCAATTTAGGGGTGGCCCTTCTAATAAATATATTTATTTTTCAACAGGGGGCGCTGTTATCCATCTTCTTTTGGTGGGGAAAAGCTGGACCACTTAATTAGAGAGCAAGACAGCGCTGGAGCCGGTGGTGTCATGGCAAATGACCCTCCCAATTCTATCCCAGCTGACACCAGACCCCAAAGCATAAATTGAGACATGCCTGTTTGCTGTTCTATTCTTCTACTTATCTGAATTGTACATTATATAGGGAGAATAATAAGCCGGCACACTGCTATTTGCAGGGGTTCATCTAATGAGTGCACACAGATCTGTTTGGTTTTCGACCACAGTGGCTGCAGACAAAATTGAACATTTCTGTGTTGATTAAATACAGCCATGCTCCAATAGTCATTGGTAAAATCAAATTTACATGTTAAAAAAACACACCTTTTGTTTTGAAGACAACTCTATTGTTTATGTAAAGGACAACCAGTGTGAGAAGACTTGCAATCACTGAGATCAAAGATGTTGCATTTAAGTATGTGAGTAATGGACAAAGAGAGAGAGAGAGAAAGTGATTTTCTTGATTTTTCAAAAAGACCACACTTTATTTACATTTTTATACAAAAAAAGATAAAGTGCAAATTTTCCTGTTTTGATCGATTGTTTTTAAATCAACTAGTAAAAACATGTTTAAATTCTAGCTGATTTCCAGGAACAGAACAGATAATGTTTTTGTAACACCAAAGACGTTTAAAATCATCCACATTTCCCATTTGTTTAAAGTAACTGTATTCTAGTCTCAGTCTGGCCCTGATGTTACAGAGCCAGACTGAGCTGGCCTACTGTCCTTGCCTGTTCATCACTCTGTTTTTTCTGCTGAAATAGATTACAATTTTTGTTTTTCCTGAAAGAAAATTTAAGAGTTGCCATTTTTCGTTGCTAATTTTTTTGTAGCCAGCTCCCATGATAAAAACACTTTCAGTAAAAACGACATCACACAGACTAAAAATCACAGTTAAAAGGGTGAAGAATTCAGTGAGTCTCTGGCATTCTGTAAAAACATTAAACACAGTTTCCCTGAGGTCACAAAATGACCACTTGATAAGAACAGCAGGATTAAGAACAGAGATAAAAGCATTAGAGGCAAAAGCACCTTATAAAATCCTCTACTAGAGGTCGGCGGTCCGTTTTTTAAGGGGAGGTTTATACAGGACCCTCCACTGTGGATTGGGTTTGGTTCCCCCAGCCAGTCTCAGTGGTTCAGCAGTAGAGCCGACGTCTTGAAGAAAGATCGCCCAGCCATTGGTGGTTCGAGTCCCGCTCCCGCCAGGACATCCTTCGGTGTGTGAGCTGACAGTGGTAGGTGTCAGCTCACCTCCCAGCCACTGCCGAGGCGCCCCTGAGCAATGCTTCTATTAAATCCTAGTAAAATCAGTCCTTGAATGCTGAGCGTGTTTTGTTCAGGAGGGGTTCGAGGGAGAGTGCGTAGCATCTCGGACAGAGTGCAGCCCTGCCGGACTCTTCTATGCACTCGAAAAGGAGCACACAAATTACCATTAACCTTCAGCACACTCTCAACTTCACTGTACAACACCTTGATATTAGCTATAACACCTGCGCTAAACCCAAAACTCTCCACAACTCTCCACAGGAAGTTGTGCTCAACATCAGAAGCTTTTTTCTGGTCTAGAGACATTAGGCCAGTGTTTAAACCCAATGAGCTGGAACTTCCAAAACATCCCGAATTAGGCAGACATTGTCTACCATGGACCTGTCAGGCACACAGTAGGTCTGGTCTGGTCCCAAGAGGAGCTCCATAGCTCCTGTCAGCCTGTGGGCCAAGGTCTTGGACAGAATCTTCTAATCCACACATAGCAAGGACACAGGGCGCCAGTTTTTTATGTCCTGTAGGTTTACTTTTTTTGGCAGGAGCGCCCCCCACAGCGACACACAGGCCCCCGGCAGCAGAAGCCACCCCGGCCGGAGTGCCCCTGCTACCGTGACCGGTACCGCCTCAACGGCCGCTGCAGATGGGATGCCCCTTGGCGGGCGGCGGGGGAGACACCCGTAGGAGCAGAAGAGAAAGAAAAACTGTTATTCACTAAAGTGTAACAACTGTAACTCAAAATAAACCACCACCAATACAACCATGTGATTTAAACTGTGATATTAATAGAGAAAAACGAACAAACATTCAACGAGCACTCGCTCAGCGTCTCACGCCACAATCTCCCAGCATGCACCAAGAGAGAGAGAGACAGAGAGAGAAAGAGAGAGAGGAGCCTGCTGGCAGCTTATTTCTCTGCTGTTTGCTGCTGTTGAACGGCGGCCGATAGCTGATATCCAATCAGATTCAATTTGCAGGGGATGTTTTCATTATGCCTGGAACATCAGTCAATACGTCTGGCCCGGCTCCGGATCAGGCAGAATGGACTTTTGGTGCAGTTCAGCTTTCAGTCCTCCAAACCAAGATCTATTTGACCTGCAGACGGTCGACTAATTAGTCAGAAGAAGAAACACTAAACTTAAGCACAAGAAGGAACATTTTTTCTTATTAACCATAATTATTCAAGTGATTGTATTTTAAATTAATTTAAAGAGCAGTTGATTTTATCTCAGTATGAATTTCATGGTTTCAGTTTATTGCATTTATTGCCAGGATGTGTTTGTCTTTACTTGAGTGAATTATATAATAGACCCACTGTGGGCAAAACGACTTAATTCTATTTTGCAGTTAAGTTTATTTGGTGATCTTTGGCCCAGAAAATGATTGAAGAGACTCTGTCTAATAACACGTATAGTCCCTGTTTTCCTCCTTTTATTCAAAAATGAAAAACAAGAATTACTGATTGAATGATGCTGCATCCAAAAAAATACAAACAAACAAAGCATCAGAATCTGGAGGTAGGAAAAGAAGCAGGTCTAAAAAAGAGTTACGTTTTCAAATTCTCATCTTGTACAATAAATAAGGAAATCAGAATCTCTCAATTTCCTCAGAGTAACCCTGAATTTCCCTGTGATTAAGTCTTAAAGATCTGACGAGCATCAGGAGACATATCTGAGAGAAGTGCCTTCAGTTTTTATTCATGTTCCTTCTTCTTTCCTTTTCAAGTGATCTGCAGCTTCAGAGAGCGGGGGGAGAGAGAGAAAGAGAGAAGAAGGGAGACGGAGAAAGGAAAGCGTTTTCCAATAGAAATGGAATGAGTGGAAGTGTAACTCCTCAGTTGGCTGAGGTTGTCACTGCTCAGTTCAAAACATTCTGCCATGCAAAACAGCCAAAAGCTCCAAAAACCTGTTATATGACTTCGCTTTGAACATCAGAGAAACTCATTCACGAGCAGGCCAGGCACTTCAAAGTTTATGAAATGTTTTAAATTGGTTTAAAGAATCATCTAAGGGGTGTTAAGTTTCATTTCAGTAAATCTTAACCATTATTGGATGTCTTTTAGTCCACAATTTAGATAGCTATTTCTTTGTTTCTTTCTTGATGACAAATAGTAACCAGGAAGTGAATTTTTCATATCCACAACTGTGGTTACGCACACTCACACCCACATACACACACACACACACACATACACACACACACACACACACACACACACACACACACACACACACACACACACACACACACACACACACACACACAGTTCTCATATTCTGGACAGCTGCAGGGGTGTGGAGGCCTTGGGAAAATGGATCATGGAATCAGGCCAATCAACTTCCTCTGTAGCAGCACCTGTTTCTCTGTATCTGCTGCTGACAACTCCACAATACAGAATGATATGGAGTGAAAATATCCAGCGAACAGACAGGTCCTGTTAGAAAATGTAAAAGATTACAGCCGCAAACAGTTCTTTCTTTCTTTTTATATTTTATTGAAGCCATACGGTGTATAAAGTCTTCATGATGGTCTGTTTATCACTGGTTTATTCAAAACGGATTATGCAAATGTGAGTCTATTACACATTCTGCCCTAATTCACTAAACCCTGTTATAATTAAGACACACACACACACACACACACACACACACACACACACACACACACACACACACACACACACACACACAATATCACATTATTTAAATATTACATTGAAATATTCCCTCGACCAAAAGAGAGGTAGAGAGATGCTGAGAAGATGACAGTTAATAGGCCTTAATGTTTTTGTCAGAGAACACGGAGGCTGAGCATGTGCACACACACACTCACACACACACACACACACACACACAAGTTTGAGAGGCTCCTACATTTGGTTGTGTGTGTGTGTGCGTGTGTGTGTGTGTGTGTGTAAGTGTGTGTGTGTGTGTGTGTTTCTCTGAAGCTTCTCTGAAGCTGCCCAGGCAGGCGTCAGCACTCAATCATCCCAGATCTGCCAGACGACACCAGCAGAGAAAACACATTACCCGTGTCGTGTCGCCTCGTCTTCTTCTGTTGTCTTCTCTTTATTATATTTAGGGCTGCCTTGCCTCAGGGTCAGGTGACAATCTGCATTCTCTTTCTACAAGTTTTCTGAAAACTGTCTGGAGTTTTTTCTTTTCTTTTTTTTTGCTTTTTTATTTGTCAATGTATTTTTTTTCCCCCTACCTCTCTGTTAAAGGAGCTGTTGATGGTTTTTAATCCCAACATGAGTCCCTTTGCAGATGATTCTACTGGCATGGTGTCAGAAAGGAGCTAACGGAGAGCAGTGCATACACATTAGACAAAAGACGAATACCCACAAAAGGGAGGGAGGTAATAGAGAGCAGAGGCACAGAGCCCATTTGAAGTGCCTGTCTAAGTTTGAGTAAAAGAAATGAGTTCTTTATAACGGCATATAAATATATAAATGAAACACTTAAAGACATTATCAGGCACTTTCATTCCCCCTGTCTTTTGTGTGCTGGTTGAGGTGGGAAACAGAAGGGAAGTAAACACATCTGCATATCTGAGTCATTGGTTCCAAGGGAGCTGCTATGGGCTGTCTGTGCAGATCTCTTCTTCGTGTTGCTTACGGCCCACCAACAACAAAAATCCCCACCAATGCCGCGTCAGAACGCTCATCAGTCGGCTGACTGATTCGATTAGATTCCAGGCTGGCAAATCGGATTTCAGATCACCTGATTTCAGATGGCTGTGCGTGCTTTTAATCTATCTTTTCTCAGGTTTGAACATATGTGTCCACGGTCTACTGCAGAGGAAGGCAGCCAACGTGTCACCGCTGTTTATCGTCCAGTTGATGCTAAGTTGGCACAGTTGGCGTAACAGAGTGGGCCAAGACCGGTCGGGCCCTCTGTCTACACGGTAGCTGTCACCTGGATAACCAAGCATGTCGAGCCTAAAGCCACATCGAAAAGATCAGAGTAACAGCATCATCTGGAAGCAAGTCAGACGCTGTGGCTGCTGCCTCTCTCTCCACCTCCATCACGATCATAGCTTTAATCTGCACAAAAGCAAAGTAACGTTATTCCAGCTTTACCTCACTAGTTCTGGTTAGTGTTGTCTCACTGTGGTACACAATCCTCCTTCAAACTTCTACTTTATATTTCCATCAGTGCTGTTGCCTCACATTGAATTAGAACAAAATACACAGTTCCTTATGAGCCATAGTCTTAAGTGTCCCTACAGTCATATATGCAGCTAAACACAGAAATACACAAAAAAGAATTGCCTGATTGATTCATTCCTCCAGTGCTCACAGTGTCAGGCCAGAGGAGGTCACGGACAAATAAAGCACTTTGTACTCCTTTATGTGCATTTCTATGGTCGTGCCTGATTTCCGTGAGCCTTGAAATCCTTTTCTCTTGTTAACTGTGTGTGTGTATGTGTGTAGCCAGGGAGAGAACTGACCGTCACCCCCAGGACCAGGCTCATACAACAGGAATAACGAGCAAGTATTCTGCTCTAGGTTTAAAGAGAAAAAGGACTCCAGGGGTCGAGGCTGAGTACCGGCTTCCTCGATTCCTGTCTCATATAAGCCACACACACAACATGGAGATCTCTTTATGACGTCCACTTTGTTGCATATGTCCCCCAAGTGTAGGGGTCACCATGGTAACATTGTCCTTTGCTGCAAATGGCTGGAATGTTGATATAAGGACTTGACCAGAGTTTATTGATCCAGAGGAATTGGTGGCTGTTTCATACAAAAATCTTCACTGTTGAGATTCTTGATCGATAAGAAAAAAATCCCTTGACACAAAATTGATGAATTTATTCTCTTGAGATTGTTCAGTTCTCATGTTTGGTCTTCATGTGTTGCATGTTCCAATATATCATGCGGTAATGTATTTGTTTATGTGTTGGGTCTGTGTGTACATCTATGCTCTAATGGAACTTCCTGTGGCTGTGTCTTTGCAGAGGAGATGATTCATGACTTTCCACGTTTTTTTTTTTTTCAAAATAGAAAATTGACACTATAAATTGGTCTCTGCCAGTCAATGCGACACACACACACACACACACACACACACACATACACGCACACACACATACATCGAGACACACAAACCCATAGACTCTGGCACTGAGTGTTACGACTCCCACACATATACACAAAATGAGTGCATCCTCATTTACGCTTTTTGTGGCAACTTACACAAATGAAGCAGAAATATCTTTAACATGCACTCGTTTCACTTCCTCTGACAAGCAGCTCAAGATTCTGGTTATAAATATTGTAATCGCATTACAATAGGAAAGATTCCCTCTGTTTTGGGCTATAAATTCATATAAATTAATACAGAAATCTTATAAATAAGCAGTTTACATAACAGAACAGAAATCTTTCTCTAAATTTGATGCTCTGCTTAGCTTTATCAGGAAACATGGCAGCGTATTTGTGTCTCAGAAGAGATAAAGTCAGTTTTTGTTGTCCTGGAAAGGTTGTGTTTGGCTCTGCTTAGCAGAGGTCACAGCCAATAATGGATCACGGGAAGCGAAAGCAGCATCAAAAACACGAGCACTGAAATCATGTCATAGAAAACCTAGGTTTTGAAAATTTTATACAGTCAGTATTCCACGGTTAGTGAAAGAAGAAGCTGCATATTCAGCATGTTGATCACCCTTATCGCCGCTGCCCATCGTGTTATCTTAAAGGGGAAAGTCCACGCACCGGAAACGCGGTTAACTACTAGCATCCATTTACAGTTCAGTCAACAATTTTCCTTTTTCAAATGAAGCCACAACTTCCTCATAGCTGATTTTCCATGCCTCTGTCGTTTTCTTTTTTTTTTTTTTCCGAATTTTGCGTCACTGAGTTGTGGTTTTCTCATCACTCACACTGAACAGGAAGTGTGTTGTGACAAAACAGGTCCTTGTCACTGTTTCCACTCCTCTCTGAGGACCACAGAGCTAAATTTAACACCAATAACAAGATCACAGCCCCCAAAAATACTCAGTTCCCCCTACACACACAGGTTTAATTTAACTCCTGTGAGCTATTTATACGTAACTATGATAATATACTTATGTCTGGGCTGAGGTTAACTTCACTGTGTGACGCAGTCAGCCACAAAGGAAGTAGCCAAAGCCAATTAGCGACGGCAGAGTCAGGGCAGAGCAAGCTATGTTAGAACAGCTAGCTAAACGGTCCAGCATCAGGTGAATGAAGATCCATCAGGAAGTAGTCTGATTGGTGTTGACATGTGGCTCAATCCACAGCTGTCTCAGATCCAACGCATAGTTTTTTGACGCAAATGTTATCGTCATTGATCAGTTTATTGGATTAGTTCTTCAAATCGGTGCCCAAAACCAAATGAAAAAAACAAAACAAAAAACCTAAAAACTGCTGACGTGAGTTGGCTTCTTCTTTACCTCAGCCACTGAAATGTCCAACACCTCATTACCTGTTCTGGTAAGAGTATGACTGGTTATCTTAATTACATGTAATCACATAGTTCATGAACTTTGGCACAAAAGAAAGTATGGAAGAAGAAAAGCCTTTTTGTTATCAATCAGTAAGAGTGAAATAAAAGGCAATGTATCCCAAAATGATAGAGAGGGTGTGAAAAAAAAAATGGGTGAAAGGAAAACATCTGACAAATTCCAGGGGTGAAAGAAGGTAAGACTGAGAGGAGACAAGGCTGGCATTGTAGCACGCCTTCGGGTGGTGTTAGAGAGTATATCCATAAGCATAGAGTATCATTGTCAGCTCTTTCATCTGGAACACTTCCTCTCTGCTCTGTCTTTGTGTTGAGGCCAGGGCGAGGCCTCGACCCGCTCCTGTGCTCTGCCAGCGCTCACTCATATTAATGTTGATCAGAGAAGAGGGACCGAGAAAGAGGCCAGTGTTGGAACGCAGCCAGGGCCCGAGTGGGTTTTACCCCGGCTAACGTTACGTAGCGCTCACTGCAGCTGGCTCCGCCGTCTCAGTCTGGCTGGGAGCACCAGCCAATAACGGGCCATTACCCCGGGCACTGTGTGTGTCGTCGGCCAAAGTCTGGTCTGTGTCCATGTGGGTGTAAGTTCCGACACACACACAAGCACACACGCATGCACACACACACACACACACACACATACACACTTGTTGCTTATTTACTACAATCATTTCATTCTCATAAATGTTTCACACTTGTTTCCCTTTAAATCATCGATTGCTGCGTGTTATCAAAAGGTAGTATGATGTGTGTTTTCCCAGATCTGTGGTTAAAATTTGTAGTATATTTATAAAATTTCAGACTAAACTATAATTGAAATGGGGTTGGAATATTTAGTGACACAACATAATTTTGTTACAATTAAAGACACAATAAGCAGCATTTCTACATGAAAATAACTCAAAATTAGTTGAATACATTTTTTTGAGTTTTGCACTTTATCACAGACTTCATGTTTGTTATCATGTTTCAAACGTTATCACGTTTCAAACGTTATCATGTCCATGAACATTTGAATCCAGTAGAAGTTTTGTGATGAGTTGTTTAACAGTGAAAACAGAGACTCCCGTGATCCTATGCCACCTCACAACATCATCAAACTACTTGTATTGTTTTCATTGTTTTAATTGAAAGACCCCCGAGTGGCAGACAATGGGGTCTGTTTATGTTAAGATTTTTTTTAATCAGGAATTGTCATTGACATGAAACACAGCTTCAGTCTCATTCATTATTATTTTTCTCATGCACTTCCTCTCCTTTAACTTTTACTGATCCTTGTCCCTGTCCCTAAAGCATATATCACTCCTGTCTTTTGCTAATGAAGGATTAAAGATAGGCTGGGTAGATGTAGTGGGGCTTTGGAGAAAGCAGATTATCTCTTAATTTCATAAGTAGAAAATGAGCCAGTGGACCTGCTATAAATAGGTTGATTTAGTCCACCCCACTACTTAGAGCTTGGCAGGAGATCAGGATTGAGAGCACGATGTTTAAGGCCAGGGTCAGTGTGTTACTATGGTGACACAGCCACAGAAGTGTGCGTGCGCACCCGTGTGTGTGTAAGCAGCACGGGTGAGCATGAAAGTGTGTTTTCCTCTCCCTCCCGGTCCTCCAGCAGCCACAGCAGCAGCAGCCGCTCTCCCAGCCCCTGCAGAGAGAGCATGTTAGGTAACAGCATTCTGGAGTTCCCCTGGACTTGCTCCAGACCTCCTCACCCTTCCCTCCTGCCTCTCTCCCACAGTCCTCCCCTCCCTCTCCCACTCTCACCCACCCGCTTCCCCTTCTTTGCCGTCGAGAGTGATATGAATGCGTGTGTGTGTGTGTGTGTGTGTGTGTGTGTGTGTGTGTGTGTGTGTGTGTGTGTGTGTGTGTGTGTGTGTGTGTGTGTGTGTGTGTGTGTGTGGACAGGCTAAACTTTTCCCAACAGCCCATTCAGTACAACTGCTGGTTCATTTGTCCTGTTCACAGCAGGCCGCCCCCCCCCCCCCTCCCCCACTAACCCCACCTCCTCCCCTCTCTCTGCTGTTGGACCACCGTTTCATTTACCCCTCCAGGCCCAGTAAACCAGTAGAGCTGATCTACAGTGGGTGTCTGCTGTCTCAGCACCTTAAAACATCTGCTCTGAGTCATTTTCCCTGGTTCCCCATTCTGAAAATTAGAAATGTAGACTGCTCTGAAAAACATTTGCGCCTATTTGCGTCTCAGACCAGACTAGTCAGAATCCCATCATTGATGCTATCGTCATCATCATAGCAACAAACGTTAGGTAATGATAAACCGCTCATAGTTTGGATCTCTAGGTGGGTTTGCTGTGGTGGGCAGAATGCCAGATCTCTATCAAAGAGAATTACAGTAACTTGTATTTCATCTTTGATGTTGGTTCAAAAGTTCAGTTCTCAGCAAAATCCAAATATGGGTTTCTTGTTTTTGCTTATTTTTTACTCTAAAATAATTACAGTGAAAGGCTGAATCCTCTCACCATCGGATCATAAAGGTAGGAAGGAGATGGAATGATGACAGATATTGAGAAAAAGGAGGTGTATGAATGTGAAAGATGTCAACAAGCATCACAATTACAGAGAGGGCTTGTTATAGCATGCGTACCTGCACCCACTCCATTCAGTGTTCAGCCTCCGTATCACAAGAACAAGCTGCTGCATGCTTTGCCACACAACAGTAACCCATCCTGCTCTGCACCCTGCACTGACAAAGCACAGCGTCACAGTTTCCAAAACCTCTCCTTCCACTTTTGCATCATCTTGCATGCTTCAAAAAAACGTCAATGAATCAGTGTCAACCAACAAGTCTTGCACACATAGAAGGCCTTTCAAAGCTCACTGAGATGCCTTGCATTACCAGACAGGACAGGACTGTACAGATAATAAAGCATAACTTTACTTACCTATGTAAAAATTAAAATTAATTATGCTTCTGATTGTTGATCAAATTCCCGTACAAACTGTGTGAAACTTATTGAAACTCAACTGAATACATTCACAGGTACAGGAAGAGCAAAGCCAAACTGTCTCGCCCAGAAATATGTATGTCTGTATTATAAACTCAAAAATAAACAAAACTTTATATGTGGTGATTCAAGATGGTCATCTGAGGGTAAAGTAGGAGACTGCATGTTTGTAGCCCCTTTGATTAAGTAGATAAGTGACTTAAATTGGATCAGTTTATTTGTCTGGCTGGCCTTAAACAAGACCACAGAGTCTGGGATGTCTGAGCCGCAGCCTCTGAATGAGAATGAAACACAGACGGCTTCCTCTTTCCACCCATCGGCCCTGCTGCCTTTTTTTTTTCTTCTTTTCACTCGATCACTTCCTTGAGTCTCAGCCTGATGATATCATAGAGCAGCGGATGTGATGTCACTTCCTGTTTGGCTCTGAGTTGACAGCAGAAGTGACAGTTTGCTGACAGCCATAAACGGAGATGGAAACATGCAAATAAAAGTGGTCCAGGGTCAAAACCTCTGCAGCTGTTTTTGAAAGCCACATTAAAGACATTGTTTTTTTAGTGTGCGGTTGTCTTTAAACTGGATGTTGTTTCAGTCTACCACTCATACACAAATTGTTTTTCAATCAACACATGTCTACATGTAACTGAAGGTGACATTTTTTGCATCACAAAACAAGTAAGCTCGCATAGCTGGAGGACAATTCCCTCCATATATACTGTATATATCCTGTATCGTCTGTTCTGTCCAAAGAGCAGCAGGAAGAAAACTCCAACTCCTTTTCCACATCATCTGTCGCTAGTTGAGAATCTGCTGGTGAAAGACAGGCTGTGACACCCAGTGCTGGTAATAGAAGGCAATTATAAGCCCTGGTGAAAGCTGTGGCAATGGGGGAAACTTTTATACAGCCCCCCTCCTGGGGCCCTGACATGCAGACACATTGAAATTAATTGCTACAAAACATCACGGAAGCTTGACGCACACATATGCATAGTCAAACTCCTGGAAAGGAGAATAATGAAACAATGCACTTGGTGCAACGTTGCATTGATGCTTGTGAGGTGGAAGAAGAAGAAGAAGGCAGCAAAGAGAAGCAGTGAAAAAAACAAGTAGATTCCTTCCAACAAATCATGTTTTCATCTAAATAAAGAAGCCAAAGACAATAGACTCGGGTACCTTGGAGACACGGAGGACTATTTCTCCATGGCAACCAGTGTGGTGTGTGACAATGCCGCAGTGCGAGGTTTTGAACTGCTAAAGCTGTCTGGTAATGCATAGATAGATGGGGAGAGAGACTCAGAGTGAGACCCATGGAGGGCTGTCTGTGCGCTCGTAATGAGAACACACACTGTCACAATCCCGCTGCGAGTAAAAATGGAAGTTCATGACTTTACGACTCACGTTATTTTTCTTCGTTCCCTCTAAGTCAATGCAGAGAGAAATCGTGTTCCTAACTAAATTATTAAACTGAGCCCAAATATGTTTACAACAAGTGTACGTACAGGTTTTTTCAATGTGTTGTCATGGAGTAGCTGACTGAATCATATGGCCTCTGTCAGAGATTTTATTTTAATTGTGTGCTATATTTTGGCCCGGAGAGCATCACACTACATGTCGGGGTGTGTGCTGCAGGCACACTTGTGGATACATGTTGTTGTGTCACCCCTTGGAAATGTCTGTGTGTGTGTAAATGGGTGATTAGGTTCAAAATGCCACATGCATGTGTTTAGAAAGCTAGACAGTCAAAAATAATGGATGGTTAGTGTCATCTTAGCTGTGTGTGTGTGTGTGTGTGTGTGTGTGTGTGTGTGTGTGTGTGTGTGTGTGTGTGTGTGTGTATTCTTGCTTAAATGTGGGAGAAAAACCTACTGTGAAAGCGTTTTGCGCCTTATTTCATCACTTCTTCACATACATGTGTTTAAATCGTGGATTTAATTGAAGTTATTGTTTCATAATCTCGTCTCTGGCAAAGGTAAGAAAGGAAGACAAAGGTAGACGGGGGCTCGGATGTCTTTTAGAAACTGTACACTAACTGCAAGTCTCAACGCTGTCCATTTCTCCTTGTCAGCATCATCCGACAACCATCAACATGCCGTCTCCTTTGTGTGTCTTTATTTTTATTTGCAGTGTGCTTTATAGAAATTCATTACTCTGTCTGCCGCCAGCGTAGGCAGAAATATACTCCCTCTGCTCAGCTGAACTCTCACCCTCCTTTAATGTAAACACTGCTTACCAGTCACGTTTTTCCCATTAAGGTAAACGCCTGCATTATGTATGAATCTAGACTCCTTAATCCAGTTGCACCATTAACCTACACACAGTCATTTCCAAGTCCCTGCATGAAGAGAGAGAAAAAGACACAACTGTGACCCTGGTAATTAGTAATAGATGATCAGAATTTAAATCATTACGGTAAACCAATTTACTTTTCTTTTGTCATCACTTATTGTCTGAGTGCTGCATCGCTTAAGTTCACATAACTCTTTGGTCCAAGTGACCTAAAGTGACATTTCCCCCAAATCATCACCCTTTAATCCAAGTGCTTTTGACAGTTATTCATTTATTCATCCATCTCTCCTCCCAGTCATTTTTTTTTCTTTTTCCTCGGTAGAATACAGCAGGCGTTGCAGTTCGTGTTGTTTGTCATGTTGTACCTCGTCAGCCGTCATGCCTGCTGACATATGGCACCTGGAATTAAATAATTATCATATGATGGTAAAGAGTTGAGGGCTTTTCTGATGGAGACCTGTCTCCGCAGCCCTGTAGGCTATCCTACATCGGCAGTCTCCAGCTGGGGTGGAGGGGAGGGTTGGAAGGCGACGGAGAGAAGGGAGAGAGGCTTACCTGAATCAACCTGTCGTACCAGCCCTGAGGCCCACCTGTCAACAACCTGGCGACAGTCGCTTTCTCTTTCACTCTTGCTTTCTGACTCAACTTTTTCATCACCTTCTCTGTCTCTGTATCATCTCTCACCCATTTATCTCTCTGCCTTTCACCCTCTCTTCCCCTTCACTTTATTTGAACTCTGACACTACAAAACAAATAACTCACCTGAGCAGATGGGCCTCTCCTACTGTCATTGTCACGTCAGGGCAAGATATTGGGATCGGCTTTGGACAGTGGATTCAAGATGACGATTTGTCTTGGCAGCTTCTGATCTGACTCAAAAGTCAAATAAACTCTGGGAGACAACTTAAAGAAGTGTGGGTCAACCTCTTAGAGACAGGCTGACTTCTGCTTTATGTCAACAAATCCTCAGCAGGTCAGTTGTTGTCTTCATAGCTGAAGTTTCAGAGAAGAAACAATAGGACCAAACTATCTACCTTCTCACCAATCTTTCCATAAACGTCAAGGTCCAGGGAGTGAGCAAGGCTGACTTTTGCAATAATAAACCAGTGCTGCAAAGAGCTGCTCTTCTACATACACAGATGTGGGCTGGCAGAGGAGTTTAAAATCTTGACAACAATGTGAAGGCTGGAGTCAAATAAAAACAGGTCTGTGAGTCTTGATGTTTTCTGTCTGCTCCAAGTACGAGTTCACATGAGTCACACCCAAACTGGTTGGCTAAAGACAACAAACCACTTGCTGCTCAGTCTGGACAGTGAGGCCACATCTTTTTGCTTCCTCAGGTCTTCCTGTCGGCCTCTATGTCCATATGAAGGCATCAGCAGCATGACAGGCAGCCAGCTTTAGTCAATGCCGTCAATCAGCTAATAAAGAAGCTTTTTCTTTCTTTTGAAATGTCACTGCAGTGCTGGAAGCACTCGGATTATTTACTTCAGTAAAAGCGTCAATTCTTACGATAAATCTCCTGCATTAAAGTGAAAGTAAGAGTTAAAAAAAAAAAAAAAGTAGATGAAGCCAAATCACACAATTATGATTGAACTTTAAACTTTCCTTGAGCATTGAAAAACATGTTCAACGTCAGTGGTGATTTTAAGTGAATTTTTTACTATCAGATTGTTAAAGGTGATATTTTTTATTAAAAAGATTTCTCGTACTTAGTAGGGCTGTGAGATAATTGATTGGATAAATTCTGTGATATATGAATCATTATTATAGATTTTTATGTCAAATTTCAGAACATGAGACAGGCTACCATGTATGACACTTTGGACAGAAAACTAAGACATTTATATACATTTCCATCTGAATGTAATACAGTACAAATAGAAAATGGTGTAAAATTACAATATGTTAAGTTTAGCTTTTAAGTAATACTGGAGGGTCAACTACTTCACTTCTTGTTGACAAGATATATTTAAACAGTCTCCATCCCATTTGAGAAAAGGAAGAAACACCAGCAGATGTTGTTAGATACCTCAAACAGTCATCTTTAAATGAGGTACAGTTTGTACAGAGACTGTGGGCTGAACCTCATCTCACACTCAATAAGGATGGGTGCCTTTACTCAGGCAGGAGGGCAAAACTCAATAGCACTTTCAAATAGAACTTCTCATTTCAAGAAGTGGCCTCATGGTCATTGATCCATGACAGTCCAGACAATAAATCAAAACCAGTTCTGTAGCAGTGAAGGTGCTGCACACACTGCTGATCTTTCATACATCCGTTTCATGAAGATGTCGGGGTCCTGACAGCCACACTTTACGGTACGGATACCGCAAACAAACAGGATAATGTTCTGGATTGGAGGCGTCCTTTAAATGTTACCTGTTGCTGTGCTGTCAGCACTGCGTGGTTGAGGGGAAGCCCCATCCTTCAACCCACTGCTGGTGAGTCATCGGGAGCTGAAATGTCAGGGGTCAGCTCTTTTGTCGCGAGCATCAAATAAAGAGGTTGGGGGCTCAGTGAGTCACACATCCTCGGGGGCATGTTTGGTAATTGTGTCTCTGTTACCTACCACCTCTGGTAGACAACAGACAGATAAGCAGATAGTGCAGCTATTCAGTGCTGGGTCCCTGTTTCTGCATGATACACTCACACCGACCTACAGACCGTGGGTGGGGGGAGTACGACATCCACGGATGCCCACAGTGACTGTGAAATGTGACCAGATTGTTTTTCAAAAGTCTGCACGCGGCCTAACCCTTAGTAGGTCAGCTCTTGCTGGAAAAGGGAATTAGCGATCCTTTCATGTACATCATAATCATACGACTGGCGATCACATAAAAAAAAATGTCTGGCATCTTCAGCACCAACAGGTAGTGTGCGCTAATCTTCATTATATTGTAAAGGGCTGTATCAGATTTTAAAAAAACGAGTGGAGGGTTGTGATGACTGGCACACCTAGTTCAGGTGTCAAGTGTTTAAACAGACAGAAGTGGATGTCTTCATCGACCGTGGTTTTCAAAATCCCATTAGATCCATTTTGGCTTTTCATGCATGTCAATTAGTCCAGAGATTTTCCCCTAACCCTTTACACTGCCAGTTTTCCTGATGGTTCTGGCAGATTTTATCCCTCTCACGTCAGTTCGACTTTTCCCAGGCGCATCTCACAGCTCGTGTAAAAGGTCAGGCCGCACACTCCTGCTGGCGTATCTTTAAAAGCCGTGAGAAAAATGACATTTATCATATACCCTCATATCATGTTCTCCTCTCTCCTCCCCATTGCTCCACCACCATGGGCTAATATTAAGCCTGTCACTCTTGCCTGGAACGACCTCCACTCTCATTTAATTATCAACCCTCCCAGTGTAAGATGTGTTGTACACATCAGTGGCACATTTTCATTTTTATCAGTTTGAAGTCCAGCACTCTTATCTCCATTTCACACGGCAAAAATAAAGCGATTACAGCCGCACACAGTCTTCCATAACAGCCAGGTCCTCTTTCTTTGTTATTGCGTTTCTCTTTCCCTGTTGCCTTTGCCATGTTACGTAACATGCAGGCTTTGGTACAGTAACCGTCACAGTCCAGTATCTTAATCTTGGCCCACCCATCACAGAAGCTGAACCCACCTGTATGTTAATGGCCAGGGAATGCACCACAGGACCAGTAGGTGAGGACGTATGACGGCGGACTGGAGTAGTTCTCTGTCTCTCTGACTGAGCTCCTGGCATCAGCGGCTGACAAATGCCAGCCCAAAGCCTGGTATTTGCTCCTACGTACAGTATGTGGGTGTGAGGATTCTCTCCCGGTCGCTATATTTTTTATTTTCCCCTCACTCTTCCCACCTTCTCCATCTCTTTGTTTCCTTCTGCCTCCAGCTCCTCACTATCTACAATATATTTATATCTATGTGTACCTTTAGTGTCTCTCTCTCTCCATTGTTTTTATTCTTTTTTGTGTGTTTGCTCTTCTACTCCCTTTCTTTTCTTTTGGCATTCACTTTTACTTCCTTGTTTGTTCTTCATGGAAGACTTGGGCCTGATTAAGCAGAGAACAATCTACATTTTGATCATTGTTTTCAGTCTGAATCATTGTTAATGAGCCCTATTAATAATAACATTTTGGATTGCAACATCAGGAATATTACTAGAATTGTTTTTTTTTTAATACAGAGATGTCATTGTGTATTTTTTTCCAACATGTAGACATTTTCCATGGAGTCAGAAGCAGGAATCTAAATGCCCCTGACACAGAATGTTAAAGAATTCTTTAAAACGAATTAAGGATCCCTGTGATGATCCAGGTCACCACCAAAATCTGTTGATGGTGACAATGCCAGTAAAAACAAAAGCTCCTTGGCAGATGTAAATATCACCTCGTGCTGCAGGGTGTGTTTGTGTGAATAGAGGTGTGGTGGCTGTACAGATACTGAGAGGGAGCCGTTCTATTTTAGCGGCTGGCAGATCATTGGAGTTACAAACACAGAGTTTTCTGTCTGATGTGTGTATGGGAACACACTGTGGACAATGAACCAGCTGAACCAAACACACACAGACATATAACAAACCATATGCAATGCAAGTCTATTCCCTTTCCCTTAGAGAAGGAACTTTTACAATCTAAAAGCAAAATGTGAAGTCAGTGTGTGGCAGGAATGCAATTTATCTCCCAAAATACATTCTGCTGTGTGGAGCCACGCACCTTTTAAATGATTGCATTTGACCATTTATACTATCTGATTACCCGTACACACAACATCACACATTCTCCGGCTGCACCCGCTATTTCAGGATTATTTGGATTTTGTGAAGGAGTCTCTTCTACAGCTCATCCATAATATATGACAACATTTTGCCATCAGTCTAATGGGGGTAAACAGAGAGATTCGCCAGCGGCCGAATGGGAAAGGCCTGAGAGATATTGCAATCCAATAAAAATTTTAAAAATCTATCTATCTATCTGTCTGTCTGCCTGTCTGTCTGTCTGTCTGTCTGTCTGTCTGTCTATCTATCTATCTATCTATCTATCTATCTATCTATCTATCTATCTATCTATCTACTCTCTCTCTCTCTCTCTCTCCTCTCTCTCTCTCTCTCTCTCTCTCTCTCTCTCTCTCTCTCTCTCTCCTCTCTCTCTCTCTCTCTCTCTCTCTCTCTCTCTCTCTCTCTTTCTCTCTTTCTCTCTCTCCACGTTGAAGTGTCCGGTCCGATGTTTCCCAACGAGGATGCTTGCATATAGATCCAGTCAGCAGTAAGGGAGACACATTGATTTCCCGTCCGCACCGAGCGGTTCTGGCGCGCCAGCCGGAGCTGTGAGCCGCCGGGGCGGACATCGGCATCCCGCAGGCGTCCTGGCAGCTGTGCGCTGCGTTGTTAATGCGGCCCATTAGGCCGCTGAGTGGCACCGAGATTCCCCAAATATCGAGCCGGGGACACCCCTCAATTAGACGGATCGCCCCGCACGTCGTTGGATCGGTGGTTATCTGTTCTCATTAATCAATGACACAGCCGGGAGAGACGGAAAGTTCATTTAGGAGAAGTTTGCAGCCTGCTCAGTTTTGTTTGTCAGAAGTTTGCACAGTGTTTAAAATTCATGGATGAAGAAACATTTATAATTTATAGTACATTTTAAAATCAATAACTAATTATTATTCATGTCCCATAAAACGATGCTACAAAACTACGTTAGAGCCTATCATAATGAAGAGTAAGATCTAAAAACTGGACACTTTTAATATACTGAACTGTTGCGGTTGGGACTCTCAGAAACATGAACATAAAGAGGTTTTGCAGCTATAATGTGTTCTATGACAGCCCGTCTGAATCCGGGCTTTAAACAGAACCATTCTGCTGCTGACATTCTACTTTGTGAGCGCAGGACATGATTTGCACTCCAGCCTCTCATTCACTGCCAAGCCGCGATCGGCGCTGCCTCAGGAAGTTCCAAATAAGGACAGGGAAATGGAAACCCACCGGAATAGGTCCTTATGTAGTCACGACCTTATAAGGCACGGCGGAGCGCGGCTTTCCGGCAGCGGCGGAGCCCGCTGCACAGACGGGACATCCAAATCAAATCTACGGGGCGACCGGGAGAGGGTCAGAATTTCTGCTGTTCTACTATGAAGACGTGTGATTGTGGACGGAGGAAGAGCGGCGTTGTCTTCACAATTTACTGCGAGAGCTTTAATATAAAGTCTCGCCTCCTCGCTTTCCCCCCGGGCCGGCGTCATGTGTCCTCCGCTGCAGTGCCTAAATATGGGCTTCCTCCGCTCCAAATATGGACATCTACGTCACGGCAAGAAGGTTTAAAATGGGCTGGGAAACCTCTCAGCTCAGAGAGAGCCCTCAGAGTCCACAAGAGCAGCTGACAGAGCAGAGATAGAGAGACACACATAGAAGTCCCTTAGAGAGAAATGTTACCACCACAGTGAAAAAGTCATTTACTACAACATCCATCCAAGAAGGTCAAATCCTGATTGGATTAGTTATTTAATACATAGATTTAAAAAAAAAAAAATCAAGATTGATTTGTTCATTAATTTGATGAATCATAGGGAATGTGTATAAAGGACAGACCTGATTTTTGTGGAAAAAGACAAGTGGATCTTTACTGAGCTCTGAGAGAAAAAAAACTGGAGATCAAGAGCCACGGAGCTGAAATCTCATCTTCCTCAGCATCAGTACAAGTGTGCAGCGCTCCCTGAGCTGGGCGAAGTGATTCCCTCCACCTGCGAGGCACTGCTCCGTTAGCGTGCATCCAGCCTCCCTGCATTCCCTGCCAGCCACCAG
This sequence comes from Antennarius maculatus, assembly GCA_013358685.1. NCBI lineage: Eukaryota > Metazoa > Chordata > Actinopteri > Lophiiformes > Antennariidae > Antennarius > Antennarius maculatus. Next base: position 11,621,720 of record CM023614.1, on the reverse strand, counting down.
CGCAGCCTGAGCACTGTAGCTCCAGCACCAGCAGAGGATGGCTGCAGCCAAGACCGAGATGATCCTCCCTGCCCTGCAGATCTCAGAGCCCCTGAGCTTCCCTCACTCCCCAATGGATAACTACCCTAAGCTGGAGGAGGTGATGATGCTCACTTCTACAGGGACCCCCTTCCTCACAGCATCGGCACCCGAAGGTGCAGGCTTCGGATCCGGGGAGCCAGGGGAGCAGTACGATCACCTTGCTGGAGGTAAGAGCTGGATGTGTGTTTTTTTCAATTGCCTCTTGTTTTCTGTGCCGCATATGAAACTTAAAAAAATGTGAATACATTTGCAGAGTTATACCAAATTAAATGAAACAGAAAATAGTTAAAACACAGCTGCTTTACTTTATCTATTATATATGTTTTGTGCAGGAAAAGACAATTAATAATAAATAACAATAACTGCTGATAAAGCTACACCTGACATGTTAAGCTTTTTAGTTAAAAGTCATGTATTTTGGGGTTTTTCTTGGCCTGAGTTGAAAACTTTTAATCTGAAAGTGGAATTGTTGGTTGCAACTAAATGAAGTAAATTGAATGAACACAAAACAAAAATGTATTAATAAAAAAATAAACAAAAGAAATTATAAAAAAAAAAACATCAATATTTGAATATCAATGAATTGATCATTTTAAATCCCTGTTTAAATCCCTGTTGACTCTCAGAAGTGAAACACTGCTCTGTCAGTGTAAGCTTGGAGACACTCCTATAGCTCAATTCAAATTACATTCCTAAAACCAGCTGAACTGCAGTTTCTGTAATCAATTGCCTTGGGCTGTGTGTGTATGTGTGTGTGTGTGTGTGTGTGTGTGTGTGTGTGTGTGTGTGTGTGTGTGTGTGTGTGCACGTGCATGCGCGCGTATGCCTAACACAGGATGACAGGAATAATGAAAGAAAAATCGACCATGTCAGAGCAGAGGAAAATGCAAATATAGAGAAAACTTCCACAGCAGCTTACCCTGAGGTGAAGGAGAGATAGTTGTAGAGTTTAGTGAAAACTTAAATTTTTGATGGGGGTTATCAGGTGGGTGTGGACACTTGACTGATTTGTCACAGCACTGTGGGGTGACACGCTGTCCACCGCTCTGTCAGGATTCCCCCTCTCCCTGTCTTCAGGTATTGACAGGTTGATTAATGTCCCTTCTCTGTGTTCTCTGCAGATACATTACCTGACATCCCCTTCAACTGTGAGAAGCCGGAGCAGTCCTACCCCACCCAGAGGCTGCCCCCCATCTCGTACACAGGACGATTCACCCTGGAGCCTGCTACCACCTGCAGCAACAGTCTCTGGGCAGAACCCATCCTGGGTCTGTTCACCGGTCTGATGGGCAATATTGCCCCCTCCTCCACCACTTCCTCTGTTGCTTCACAGACCACCTCGTCCTCCTCTACATCCACCCCATCCTCCGCAACTTCCTCCTCTTCTACTTCTTCCTCATCTCAAAGCTCCAGCCTCAGCTCCTCCATTCACCACAGTGAACCCAACCCCATCTACTCAGCTGCTCCGACCTACTCCAGTCCCAATTCCGATATCTTCCCAGACCAGGGCCAAGCTTTTCCCAGTGCAGCCGGAGCAGTGCAGTACCCTCCTCCAGCCTACCCCAATGGCAAGACCTGCAGCACTAGCTTCCCTGTGCCCATGATTCCTGACTACCTCTTCCCTCAACAACAAGGAGAGATCAGCCTGGTGCCCCCAGACCAAAAGCCATTCCAGAGTCAGTCAAGTCAGCCCTCCCTCACTCCTCTGTCCACCATTAAGGCCTTTGCCACACAGACTGGTTCCCAGGACTTAAAGAGTGTCTATCAGTCCCAACTTATTAAGCCCAGCCGCATGCGCAAGTACCCAACCCGGCCAAGCAAGACACCCCCTCATGAGAGGCCCTACGCTTGTCCTGTGGAGACTTGTGATCGTCGCTTCTCACGCTCTGATGAGCTGACACGTCACATTCGCATCCACACAGGTCAGAAACCCTTCCAGTGTCGCATATGCATGCGTAACTTCAGCCGCAGTGACCACCTGACAACACACATCCGTACTCACACCGGTGAGAAGCCCTTCGCCTGTGAGATCTGCGGACGCAAGTTTGCCCGTAGTGATGAGAGGAAGAGGCATACAAAGATCCACCTACGGCAGAAGGATAAGAAAGCAGAGAAGGCAGGAGCAGTGGCGGTTTCGGCAGCTCCAGTACCTTCTCCTGTCTCCAGCTACCCCTCACCCATCACCTCCTACCCTTCTCCGGTCTCTTCTTACCCCTCTCCAGTCACTTCCTGCTACTCCTCTCCCGTCCACACTTCCTATCCATCTCCTTCGGTAGCCACCACCTACCCATCCGTATCCATGTCCAACACCTTTCAGTCGCAGGTCACATCCTCCTTCCCCTCCTCGGTCGCCTCCAACATCTACAGCTCACCGATCCCCACCCCGCTATCAGACATGCAAACCACCCTCTCCCCAAGGACAATCGAGATCTGCTAAAAAAGAGCAAAGAGAAAAACTTTTTTTAATCTCTCTGCACCTCTCCTTCCTTAAAGTTCTTTGAGGGGGAAAGAAATCAGCATCAAAAGACTTTGTTTTACCCTCCAAAAAGCACTTTTCTGTCTGCTCACTGCGCAGAGTTCGGTGAATCTTGAGATTTACCTGAAAGGTAGACAAAGACACATGTCAAGGACTGGGCAACAGACAATAGAAGATAAAAAGGGATTTTTTTTTTCTATCTCTGTAAAACAAATGCAGCGCTTCAAATGCAAAGGGGACCGAACAAATAGAGAGTAGAACCCAGCACTGACGGTCTCTCTACCACGAGGTACACAAAAACCAAGAGACACAGTTTGCCAGCAGTTATGGTGCTAAGGCATCTACCTTTGCAGGCACTCATACAGTGCAAAAGACAATGAATGATATACATAAGCTACCGTATATGTATATTGTACATGTGCCATGTTTCATTTCTATCATTCCTTGGTACCATTGATGTGAAAAATTATTTGCATATTTGCATTGTATTTTATTTGAAGTGAGCAGGGCCATATTTTTTACATACTTTCTCTATTACGTAGTGATGATGCTGTGATTTGTTTTGACATTGTTTGAAAAAAAAAAAAGCACTTAAGTATTCAAGCATGAGTAAGAGTGATGTTAGTTTCTGTTTGTAAATATCATCCACTGGTACTATCTCTTTCTCTCTTTCTCACATGTGACATATTGCTCAGTTATATGGAAAAATAGAGAGAAGAAAAAAAAATCTTAAAAACAAACTAAACAAGACACATACTCCCGTTATTTGGTGCCTTTTGTGAAGCCTTGCTGATGATGTGAGTCGGCTACGCGTGAGAGAGGATGCACTGCATCTCGCCTTAAGGGTTGAGGGAATATTTTTGTTACAGAATGTAAGTCATATTCAGAGAGGAAACAGGGATGAGCTATGAGGGCACCGCTTCATTTCATTAGAATGTAAGCAAAAAAGAAGAAAAACTATAAAGTATATTTTTGTAAAACTTAAGTGTAAATATCCACATCTTCAAGAGCTGGAATGTTGAAGTTACCTACTGAGTAGGCATGGGATTTTTTTGTATGTTATATACATGCAGTTCATTATTTTGTGGTTATCTTAATTTTGTATTTGTGTTTGTTAAAACAAGTGACTGTTTCTGGCTTCTAAACACATTGAATGCGCTTAACTGCCAACGGGATATTTGGTGTACAAGATATCCTCCAAGAAATGAAATATAAATAAAAATACAAATATATATATATACATGCATTTGTTTCCATTATTTATTGATGAAGATGTAGATTTCTAAATATTTCCATTTGGTCATTCATCTCATCTTTTATGTCGCACATAAACAAACATAACATATTCCATTATTTTATGCGACAACAGCCTTCCAACCATTTGTTTATTGATACCACAATTTCACACCACAGGAAGTCACCCTTTAATTTGAGAAAAATCAGCACAGTTTATGGCAACTGTGCTTCATTCACTGTTCTCCAGTTGAACCCCGTATTGCTGATAACAGTAACGCATGACTCCAGTGCCTATAAACAAAGAAGATGAGGGATTCTTATCTACATCCAACATGCTGTTGAAGATATTAAGTTTTATCTGAACTTCCATTCCATTTCAGATTTTATGATACACAGTGGTCCTTGCTGCTGAATACACACAGACTTCCAGCAATTTTAATCATAAACCAAATTGCAAGAAATAGATTTCCTTCTCCTTCTGTGAGATGACAGAGACGTGATGTTTAGGTAAAGGGTATTTTAAAACATGACCAGACATACATGGGATTATTTTCACAGAACACAAATGAAATCCATCATGGAGTAATTACTCTTTCCGAAAAATGTGGTGGGTGACACTCAACTGAGAATCGCAGGAGGTGATTTTCCTCCCTGACACTATTGGGCAGTACAGCAATTCTATCATGATTATTAGTACCACGCGCACCTTTCTATCTAGGCGTAGGGTCGCACCTGTTCTTTCTTCCGCTGGTAATCTGGTGTGGCACCGGAAACCCGTCTTGTTCGCCGGACGATGCTTTATTTTATTTGGCGCAATGTCTCCTTGGCGTTGCGAGCGCCCTGTGTGTAGTGGTTCACTATCAAGGCACACATCCTCGCTCAGGTAGGCTCAATTCCATCTTTCTTTTAGAGTGCCTGTGCATAACGCGCACCTTGGTGACCCGATCTCCACTCCCTGCAGTGCGGCTGATTGTTGGAGGCCCGGAGAAGACGGGGTGACCTGCTGGAGCCCCGCTGCGTGTCGCTATCTGCCCGTTCTGGTACGTCAGTCCGCGCATTGTCTGCCTTTTAGTCTTACTGTCTCTCACCGCCCAGCTTATCAGTGCGTAATTCTCCTGCTGCGCCCTGGAGCTGTGTCCTGAGGCTCCTGTCCTCCGGCTGCCTACGCCTGGTAGGTATTAACTTGAGCTTTCTGTTATAAGCTTAGTTTCTATTAATTTACTAAATTTCAGGATTTCTTGTTTTACTGCACATTGAAATTGTTTTGACAACCACTGACCATCACTCCTTGGGCCACGCTGTCTTGCCGGGGCTGTTCTGGCTCTCTTAGCAGCTCTCTTAATGGTTCTTTCAACAATTCACTGCTCTGGCTTTCTCTTTCACTCTCCCGCTTATTATTTTGTAATTTTGTTCTGTTTGGTTTGTCCAGTTTGGGCTGTGTGGTTGGGGGTGGACTAGGTTGCCGTCCGGAGCGGCTGACCGCCGCCTGGCCCTCTCTGTCAAGGGTCCAGCTGCTCCACCTGCCCTAGGACCTGCGTGGTTGCCAATGCTAAGTGACCATGCCCTGAATATTTTAAACTTGTATTTAACCTGTTTCCTCTGACTGCTACCTGTTCATTTAATCCGCCCGGCTTCCTTTAGTGTTTGATTTGATGTGTTTTATTAATTCTTGTCTCCCCTTGTCATCGGGTGCTGAGGGCTGACGGCAGCCGTTTAAACCCTGCTGGTGGTTTTTCATGATCCCCTTCTTTTTTGTGCTTTTGGAGTGCATGTGAGTCTGTGCAGTGTCACTGGGTGATTTATTGGGAGACCTTTAGTAACTTCCTTTTATAGTTTATTTGTTCCAAATGATAACTGTCTCACCCTATAGTGGTGTAAACCGACCTGCATGACCTTGTTGTCCACAATTTACTGTAGGATTTTCTGAGATGCAATTCCCCAGGTGGCATTTCCAAATCTGGATATTCCTCCCTCCACACTACCTCGCCTCATTCGCAATATCTGTGTAGGTTAGACTAAACTGTGGAAACTGAACAAACTGGCTGCTGAGTTGCTTGGTCTGACAAGCAGAATATAATGACAGCCTTGTCGCACAATAGTTATCATCTGCCACTGTCCTTGAGGCAAGGGATTCTTGCTACATGTTTGAGTATGAAAAGAAAAAAAGATCTCGCTTAGCAAGATCTCGTTCTGAGCTTTGGAGTAATTCTGTGTTGTGAAACACACTAACCAACACTCACAAATGCAAACAAACCTAAAATAGAAAGCAGGAAAACAAGTAGAGAGTGATGGAGGAAAAAGGAAAATAATTAAGATAATTGGTCTCTTGATCCCAAATTGACTCTTCAGACTTGGTTATGTGTGTGCGTCTGCCCTCCCTGAAGGATTTGTACCTTCTATAGCAAGCCAAAATCTAAGAATGAACTCAAGTGTCAGGATATGTGTGTGCATATGCGTGTCACAATGTGACAATGTGACACACATGTGCATTCATGGACATACAAACACTCCCACCAGAAAACAATGAAATATCAGATACAGACTGCAGAGCGTTTTTATTTCATTTCATTTTTTTTAATTAGCAATCAGAAGTGCCCACTAGTTCAGTTAGTTCTAGATTAGATCCTTTCATGAAGCCTTTGGGGGGAGCATCAGGGTTTCACAAACACTGAGTGCACCTCATCTCTTGTTTGACAAGACCTTTAATGGTTTGTGAAATGTTGCAGGTCTCGACTACAAATGGTTGAAGTTTAGCCAAAGTGTCTCATTTGCAAATGAACATTTCTTCTAAAACTGACCTTGAAGATCTCTGACAGATTCTGAGCCGGACGGTGATAAAACAATGTTACCACATCCTTCTTTACCCTGCTGCAGTTTTCTGAATGAAACATGAAAGAGGCCATATGTGGCTCAATAATTTTTATTAATCAGTTGCTGAATTTGATGGGAAAAAAAGCAAATTCCAGAGATGTTGCCACCTTGAGTTTTAATAGTATAATATAATAATATAATAAGGAATCAATTAAAATGTTATTATTTCTTTTGGTTTTGAACAAAACTGTAAATCGTGTGTGTGAATGGGGTGTGAATTGGACAGCAGAGGAGTTCTACAAGGGTGCCTGAAGACTTCAAACGGAGTATCAGGGCTGGTCAGAAGAATGAAGGGCTCAGTCCTCTTCACTTTTTAGAATTTCCCAGAGCTGAAAAAAGTGAAGATATCAGATGTAATAACCAAATCTCCCTCCTTCATGAAGGAGAGGACAAAAAAACAAGCATCTGGAAAAAGATTATATGTTTTTAAGTGATGTACTACTGTATATAAAGGGGGTCAAGGATCCAGGATGAGCCCAAAACGGCAGCTAGGCTTTTTTTTTTTTTTTTAAAGGATATTAAGTATTTTGCAATCTTCAGTAGATACCAGTTGACCGTCTCCAGACTCAAGGGGGAAAGCCTGATACTAAAATAACACTTAGCAAAGACTAAGAGATTTTCACATTGTGCTCATCACAGACGTACTTTATTATCACAACTTTGCGGCTGACGATTCTGGAGAAATACCTCCCACTGTCACCTGAAGCTTATTAGTATCTTCAGAGGAAGGCTGACTCAACTGTTGCAACTAGAGTTGATATATTTTATCAATACAAACAAGTATGTAAATCTTTTACTCTGCCAAGGAGACATCAGTTCGCTAGAGAGTGGAGCTGTACAGTCCAACATTCTGAGACACTAATGTTCTTACCAGCACCTCCTCAATGGCCAACATGCGCCTTTGTGTAGCCTCGCAGTTGGCCTTCTTTCCCTTGATGACAATTATCTCAGATTTGCTTTTCTGGAAAAGCATAGAAATTATTATTTGCTCCTGGATCTGAAAAGCAAAAGAAATAAACAGTCCATCAAATCCAGACAACCTGAATAAATCCTTGAACTAAAAATTACAAATTATTATGAATTTATAAAATAGAACACCATTCTTGAAGGTAATATGCACAACAGATAGAAAAAGGGAAAACAGACAAAATAACAATACTTGTTTACAAAAGAAATAGCTGATGGGACATTTGCTGTGAAGACATTCTACTTTCACAACGTAGGGATCCTTGTCTTTGCTTCTACTGACTGAGGCTGTCGGTTCAGGAGGAGCAGAGATCATGGCTGAGACGTTGATGGATGGACAGACTGGAAAGAGGGCTTACTGGAATAAAGTTAATCATAGAAAAAGTGTTACTTGTATGCTCGGTTGGACAGTAAGGAGGGTGACTTGTATGCTCGGTTGGACAGTAAGGAGGGTGACTTGTATGCTCGGTTGGACAGTAAGGAGGGAGAGACTGATCTATACCGGTTGGCAAGACAGAGAGACAGAGATGGGAAGAACGTTCAGCAGGTTAGGGTGATTAAGGATAGGGATGGAAGTCTATTGACAGGTGCCAGTAGTGTGATGGAAAGATGGAAAGAGTACTTTGAAGAGTTGATGAATGTGGAAAATGAGAGAGAACAAAGACTAGAAGAGGTGACTGCTGTGGACCAGGAAGTAGCAAAGATTAGTCAGGATGAAGTGAGGAGGGCACTGAAGAGGATGAAGAGTGGAAAGGCAGTCGGTCCTGATGATATGATGAACCTGTGGAGGTTTGGAAGTGTCTAGGAGAGGTGGCAGTAGAGTTTCTGACTGGGTTGTTCAACAGGATCTTAGATAGTCAGAAGATACCTGAGGAGTGGAGGAGAAGTGTGCTGGTGCCCATTTTTAAGAACAAGGGAGATGTGCAGAGTTGTGGCAACTACAGAGGAATAAAGCTGATGAGCCATACAATGAAGTTATGGGAAAGAGTAGTGGAAGCTAGACTAAGGGCAGAAGTGAGCATTTGTGAGCAGCAGTATGGTTTCATGCCAAAAAAGAGTACTACAGATGCAGTATTTGCTTTGAGGATGTTGATAGAGAAGTACAGAGGAGGCCAGAGGGAGCTGCATTGTGTTTTTGTAGATCTGGAGAAAGCTTATGACAGGGTGCCCAGAGAGGAACTGTGGTATTGTATGAGGAAGTCTGGAGTGGCAGAGAAGTATGTTAGAGCGGTGCAGGACATGTATGAGGACTGTAAGACAGTGGTGAGGTGTGCTGTAGGTGTGACAGAGGAGTTCAAGGTGGAGTTGGGACTGCATCAGGGATCAGCTCTGAGCCCCTTCTTGTTCGCTATGGTGATGGACAGGCTGACAGACGAGGTTAGACAGGAATCTCCATGGACTATGATGTTTGCAGATGACATTGTGATCTGCAGTGAGAGTAGGGAAGAGGTGGAGGAGAAGCTAGAGAGGTGGAGGTTTGTCCTGGAAAGGAGAGGGATGAAGGTTAGCCGCAGTAAGACAGAGTACATGTGTGTGAATGAGAAGGACCCAAGTGGAAGAGTGAGGTTACAGGGAGAAGAGATCAAGAAGGTGGAGGATTTTAAGTACTTAGGGTCAACAATCCAGAGCAATGGAGAGTGTGGAAAAGAGGTGAAGAAACGTGTGCAGGCAGGATGGAACGGGTGGAGAAAAGTGTCAGGTGTGATGTGTGATAGAAGAGTTTCAGCTAAAATGAAAGGAAAGGTGTACAAAACTGTGGTGAGACCAGCGATGTTGTTTGGTCTAGAGACAGTGTCAGTGAGGAAAAGACAGGAGACAGAGCTGGAGGTAGCAGAGATGAAGATGCTGAGGTTCACTCTGGGAGTGACCAGGAAGGATAGGATCAGGAATGAGTACATAAGAGGGACAGTACATGTTAGAGGTTTTGGAGATAAAGTCAGAGAGGCCAGACTGAGATGGTTTGGACATGTCCAGAGGAGAGATAGTGAATATATTGGTAGAAGGACGCTGAGTTTTGAACTGCCAGGCAGGAGGCCTAGAACAAGACCAAAGAGGAGGTTTATGGATGTAGTGAAAGAGGACATGAAGGTAGTTGGTGTGAGAGAAGAGGATGCAAAGGACAGGGTTAGATGGAGGCAATTGATTCGCTGTGGCGACCCCTGAAGGGAAAAGCGGAAAGGAAAAGAAGAAGAAGATAGAAAAAGTATTACATTTCCTTAAAGACCTTCTTGAATCTCCCCTTGAACTGCCACCTTGGTGGGGGAGCTTTAGAGCCCGAATGATTCTAGCAGATATGTTTTATGTGCCTGGTAGAGGTTCCCATGGCAAGTAGAGCTGGTCGAAATGCTAAAATAAGAGCAGTTCAAAAATACCCTATGAGAAAAATAAAGTCAAGGGTTGTAATGTTGTCTACTATGGCACATTTGGGGTCGTCTGTCTGTGTAAACCTGGTGGGGGTGGTTGGGATGCACACAAGTAAATCCCAAAATGAAAGATTCTTACATTATATCAAACTGTTCTGAAAAACATTGAATATTTTCTGTTATTTCAAAGTTTTCTGTGTTGTGTTTTTGTCATTTTTTAGACATGGAGTTAAACGAAGATTTGATTTCTCTGCTGTAGACAAATTTATCAGCATTTCATTGCAGAATGGAGACATATCATTTTGCTTTTACTAAAAGCTCAAACTAAATAAGCTTGTAGAACCAGCTGGTTTTCAAACTTACTGTATAACCACTGTTTGAGTCTGTCTGAGTATATATAAACACTACTAAATAATAAGGCAGCAAAATAATGCTAAAAATGTTCTTGTAATAATTGTGTTGATATATTTGAATAAATAAACATCATACATGTACAAAAACACAAAATTGCACAATGGATGATCTTTATTGTGAGCCAAGTCATCTACCTGTTTAAAGAATTACGTTCTCACACTGAGAAGCACATCAAGCTGTTTTAGAGCAAATCTCAGACCTTGTGTGGCTTAAAATTCTGAAATCTGTCATTTCCTGTCATTGTTTACAGAATTATTTTGGTCACTGGCTGCAAATCAAGAGTCATTCAGCAGCTTTTTGAATCACAACTTTTTCATGCCATGCTTTTTAAGAAACTCTTTTACTCAAACACCACAGACTGTGTTTCTCTCAGCCCTTCCCCGGATTGAGAAACAATATTTTACCCGGTCTCGTCTTTAACAGAAATGCTCCAAAGACAGATGGCCAATATCTCTCAGAATATGAGGGAATTGGGTGGCCCATCGCATCTTCTTACGATAATTCAAGGCTCCTCCTCGCACATCAAAGCTCACGTGCTGGGTCTGTTCTGTTTGGGGAGGTGTGAGAGGATCGCAAGAGGAGTTGCGAGCTCTGTTGCGTTGTGTCTCTGCTCTGTTGTAACTCACAACGGAGGCCCCCCTCACACCCCCCAACAGGCTTCCACTTCAAGAGCTCTGCCTTTGTTCAAAAATGTATTTGTTCTCTTATTCTTTTTGGGAACTGTGTAAAACAAAAAAGGACGAATAACAGAAAGAACTATTCTCTCTCCCTCCCACTCCACTACACCGTTCCACTACCACCTTTTTCTGTCTCTCTTCTACTCTCGCTACCTCTCTCGCCCTTTCTGGTAGGGCCTATTTTGGTACAGATGCTAATGATCATCCCCCCTGCCTGTATTCTGATGCAAGGTCTGTCTACACTTTTCCTTTCATGCACATACAAATGTGCTCTTATTGCCTCTTTGCCCTCGGGCCTTCTAAGATGCCTTTTTGAAATATGCCGTTTGATAAGCACATCATTGGCCAAGTCCCCGCAGTGATTAGAGCTCACTTTAATGTGAGAGACTTAGAAAGTGAATGAGGGGCTCCGGGACCAGCAGCTATCTGTTCTCCTCTACCATCACCCTGTGACATTTCCAGGGCCCCTGGCAAGGGACCACGGTTAGGCAGGATGACCTGGAGTCCAGGCTGACCTGTAGACCCAGCCTCTGCTTTTCATCAACGCACGGTGATTAAGCACAGGAGTGACACTAGAGTTGTCTTCATTCAGACACGGTGCTCTCAGCTGGAAGGCTAGATTCCTTTACTTTATCACAGGGATGTGACAGGAGGACTGCTCTTTAATGTCTTTTAAATATGCTCCATTGATCTCATGTTCAGAGCCTTGCTGGGATATTTTTTTTTAATCTTTCAAGCAGGGAACACTGATTCAGTCGTCAGGTGCATTCTCCTGTTCTGACTCCTGCACCTGTTGAGCATTTTAGAACAAGTAGGTTAGATTTAAACCAATAATCCCCCCACATTTCAGGTTGCAACATCTAAAACACTCAAAATTCTGGGAATAAAGTCAGAATATCATCATTGGAGAAAAAAAATGCATTAATTTGGCCTCATTTAACTGTCCGTTCAGATTAAGCTCAAATCATAAATGACATACCAAAAACCTGAAATGACAGTTGCCCTACTTTGGACATCAAGACACACAATCACATAATAGATCATCAAACCATGTCAGAAATTTGCTTCCCATTCTTTTTTTAAGATGTATGAATCTTGTACGAGTGAGCTGAATCTCTACCTGTTCAAAACGCATGGAGATGCAACAGCAGCACAGCTCACAACCATCTTTGAAATGATTCCGGCATGCATAAAAGATATTTTGTGATGCATCACTTCCACAACAATCTACAGGTGTCCTGGCAACTTTAGCTCTACTTAATAAGCTATGCTTGTTTGAAGTACACGGCTGTGAATAGACAACAAAACAATGCATGCTAAAGTAGCTCCAAATATGACACCTCTTCAACTCAGCTACAAGTACACTACAGCTTCATAAAAAGCACCTGTGTGGCTCTGAAATGCAAACAGGCCCTCGTGAGTCTTTATCTGTTAAGGCTACTAAGTGGGCTGGTGGTGCTTTCTTTTCTGTCTGTAATCTGATGATCATATGCAATCCCTAAATACGGTCTCTCAGGCTGGGTAAATAAATGCTGTCACACCTCTCAGAGACCTGTCTACTTTTTTCAGAGGGATGCTTGCTCTGCTGCAGATGCCTCATACTGCAAGTTAAAAGTTTCATGTACGAGAAATCAGCTTCAAAATAACAAAAGTTAAAGGGAATGTTATTATCAGAGAAAAGTCAAAATGGTACTATCTTGGCATAATTTGCAGACTAATTTATGAGAGGAGTAGATTATTAGAATGCTGCGCTGTCCTTATTTTATATCAGAATTATCAACAGTTGTTTTTATTTTTAACTGTTTCATTCTACTTGATGCAGGAAAGTACTTAGGAGCACTATCATGTTTACCATAAGAGCTGCATACTGTCTATGTGTAACTGAATATAATACCATTAAATGATCAATACATTGTATAATATGGGTTTTATAACATATTTAATTTAAAAAATAAACACCTACAGTATGATCAGATCAGGACATCCTCACTGTCATACATCAAACGCTGAAATAGGGGGAAAATAGACCTGATAGAAACTCCGCCCCGCCTCCCCCAGATGAACCCTACAGTGACGTTACCACCTGTCATTCAACAGAGAGAGGCCAGGTGTCTGCTGTGACTCCACAGCCACCTGTTCTGCAATCCACCACACACTCACACCGATGATCCACCGCGTGCACTGCTTTTCCACAACGCATCAGCATCGGCCACAGCTTAATATCGTCCAGTGTCCTCTGTCCATGCCCTGCCAAATATAATCCATAACCCACTTATCAGCCAATACCTGCGGAGGAAGTCAATAACACACAATGCAATCTGACACAGAGATGAAATTTCACAGACAGAAGAAAAAACATATCTGGCTCATATTTGAATCAATACTAACAGTGGTGACAAGAGACGTCCTTTGTCTCAGTGCTTCATAGTTTTGACTTACATGAACAATATAGTGTTGTTACTGCTCTGCCTTTATATAACACCAGCACTGTTGGTCCAGCGGCTGAAAAGCATCATTAAAGAGCTGTGCATGAATCACATATAAGGGAAAATATCTAATTACACAGTATGGACTGACTGATAAGCAGGTCCAGGATGCTATTTCCGACAGTTAACCTATGGCTGAACATGTCACAACTTTGAAAGTCTTTTGTTTCCTCTATCCCATCCTGTTTGAAAAGTATTTCATAAAAAGTATATACTTACACTTGTAAGGTGTTATCAGTCTCTGGGATGACAGCACAATTGTGAAGGAGTGGGTGAAATAAGAATTTGCCCAGGTTTCCTGTCCCACCCCCTCACTACAGCTGTCCTCCATGTCTGATGAAAGCCTTGCGCAGCTATATTTGTCCCACAGTGATGAGGTGGAACTAATGACCACTTTCACGCCAGATGATGTCATCAGTGTGCTGCGCCTGTGGAGCACAGGGTGGGAGAGGATGACAGACACCTGCTGGGTGAATTATTTTGACCAGCAGCACACATGTGTAATGTATGGTTTGCTTCGGAATGGTTTACATCAACTCATCATCATCTTTATTTTAAAATAATATTCTGAAGATGTATATGTTAATCTAGCTAATCCAGTCTCCCTTCCTTTTCCTTCTTTGTCTGTCTATCCTCATCTGCCTCCTAACGGAGTTAGCATTAAGCAGTATGTGCTGTGCAGAGCCAAGAAGAGCCACATCTCTGTCACATTCACACCATTGGGTCCTCATTTAGGGCCTGTGACTGCATGCAGTGGCTTGTCAGCATCTGTCAGTTCTGTCAAGTGTGTATGTAGGCTTTAACGCTTCCTAATGTGAAACAGTTGACAGGTTATTACTGCCAAAGTGAAGTCATGAGCCTTGACCACAACTATAACCTAACTTTAACCCAGGAAAATTCTGGCTCAGAACGGAAATGCTCTGACAAAGTGAGACGAGCAAAGTTTTCTGTTTAATAGACTCAAACATCCAGCCTAGTGAGAGCTGTGCATTGCTAGCTATCCTGTTTCCATTAAGATCCATTATGATATCTTTATACTCCGTCGCCACTTAAATTGTTGCCCCTTCAGCATCGCTCTCTCCTCCTGTCCTCTGATGTACTGTACATGAAAACACCAGTAATGGTGCTACATTACAACAAGTGTAGTGTGTGTGTGTGTGTGTGTGTGTGTGTGTGTGTGTGTGTGTGTGTGTGTGTGTGTGTGTGTGTGTGTGTGTGCGCATGCATGCAGCTTAGAAATGTTCCTGCTGTTAAGTGTTATTCACATATGGAGGGCCACACATTTGACCCATATAAATGCACACACACACACACATACACACACACACACACACACACACACACACACACACACACACACTTCACCATGTTTTTTCTACACCCTAGGGTACGACTGTACTGTGTGCGTTTATCTCTGTACACTAACTTCATGGAGTGCCCCATTGTGAGTAATGACCCCATGTTATTTTATCCAGACTTGTGGGCTACATGTTGCTGTGAGGATTAGAATGAGCGTCTCGCTGAAGCAGTCAACTGAGGAGAAACTGTATTTAAATGAATTGTTTCTTCCTGTTCACCGATCAATCTTCCTCTTGATGTCTTCACTTTAATATCACACTAGTCCGGTGAAGAAAAGTAATAATTCATTTCAGTAAATGAAATGTGTAATTAAACTGTCAGAATGTCTTTGGCACTTAAAAGGTTGACACTGGGATTGAAGAGGATCTGTCCCAGGCAATAACAACAAAACAGGCCCCTCCCTCCCTTCCTGGAGTCCAGGTGGCGGTGAGGTTGATAAAATGAGGAGAATCTGGAAAAGATTTTACAGTGATGAGGAGGCGGAGAGCACATAAAGGCAGTATGAATGAATAAAGAGTAAAGAGAGACTCACATTTAATGGACAGCAGCAAGATGGTGTGCAAAGAAGGAGGATGTGTCAGTGTGTATCGATCAAATGTGATCAGCTGATGTAAACAGCTGATATTTCAGACAATGACAGCAGGAATTTAAGACTCAGCAGGTGTGAAGTGTGAATGACGGTATGGCCTAACTACAGTGATAGCAGTATAATAATTTTTCTGTTTAAAAATTCAGAGTGATTCAATTGGCTGTTACATTTAACACATTATTAACTTGAATTTTTGAGCCAAACCCATGAAGTGCAAACAGAGTTTTCTACACATTTAGGCATGCTTAACAATGTCAAACTCTAAAGGTTTACTCATAACTTCCTGGCTTCAGCATGTCCACTGCGAGGGTTGATGAGCTATTTCAGTCCAAAGCTGAAGGGACCAAAGTTGTGTATCAGCAGACAACACTGACATCTCTAGAACCACACTACTAATGTAAATGAAAAGTTTTAATGTTCCAGATGAATTCTGGATTACGTAGAAAATCCAAAGTGATCATAAAAGTTGTTAAAATAATCTCAGCATATACAGTAGCAAACCACATGTCTTCATCTACTTATGATCTATAAAGTCAAGGTTCCATCTTGTTAACATGTGGTGTGTCTCTAATGTTATGGAACATGCCATGTCACACTAATGGTGTATCATATATCAGTGAGAGCTATCTGTACCTACGCAGTATGTATGTACTGTATAGTGTATCAGCCTGCAGGCTCAGCAGCGCTCAGCAGACGGAGAGAGGGAGGCAGGAAACCAGAGACCGGGTCCAGCCCGACTTACGGCCCACACCTCTGCAGCCTTTCTCCAGCCTTCATCTGATCGCTTCTCCAGCAGCCAAACAGTGGAGGAAATATCAGCCTTCAAGGGAGCCAGGAAACCTCCATGCCCAAAGAAGGAGCTTCCTGCCCCGACACAGCTCTTCCTGTGGGCTATGTAAGGACTTTCCTGCCTTCGCCTTTTGCTCTTCCCACGTGTTCTTCCTCTCTCTCTCTCTCTCTCTCTCTCTCTCTCTCTCTCTCTCTCTCTCTCTCTCTCTCTCTCTCTCTCTCTCTCTCTCTCTCTCTCTCTCTCTCTCTCTCTCTCTCTCTCTCTCTCTCTCTCTCTCTCTCTCTCTCTCTCTCTCTCTCTCTCTCTCTCTCTCTCTCTCAATCTTTGTATGTGTCTCTCTCCCACACTTTGGCATGGTGCCTTTCGGCAAGCTGCCTCAGTGCAATAATTTTTTTTCTTGTCCTTTAGCTGTGTGTGTGTGTGTGTGTGTGTGTGTGTGTGTGTGTGTGTGTGTGTGTGTGCGGGTAGGTGTGTAGATTATATTGGTCCATCCAGTTACAAACACATTACGACACAGTGAAAATAATGAACCTATTTACAGTATATTGTCTGTGATGCCTGCAGTTCGTCGTGTGTATGTTGGAAAAGATCTCAGGAGAGTCTGTTGTGTTAATGGAGCAATTAACCTCATTCTGCTATTTCCAGACGCCTGTTTTACAGACGAGCAAATATAACAGTACAGCTCAGAGCAGAACATATACACAAGCTGCCTATACAATAACCGTGATATTAACAAACGCTTGTTTTTAGTAGCCTGCTGCCCACCTGTGGAGCTGTCTGGCAAGACCTCTTTATTGACTCTGTTGTGGTTTTCATGTGAGTATTACCGTGTGCTTCATTTAACTTATATATAAGATTGTCCCACTGACAGCTAACTTTAATGAGATTGATAAGGGTAAGAAGACACAACTGTGGCCTGGTTCAGGAGAACTTTCTGTCATTCCTTCTCAGATGTCTCACATTCAAAGAGCTGTGGTTGTTTAGTTTTACAATTTCATTGCTATGATTTGCAATGACAAATTAGTGTCCCGAGGTATTCTACATTTCTACAATAAGAATTTGGTTGAAATTTTGTTTATGATCCCGAGAGGATACAAACTGATAATTCCTTGATGTTTCCTCCTTCAAGACATTTGTGGTTCTGAGTGAAATACTAGGTAGACCGATGAATGACATAAGTTTTTGCTAATACATTCCTGCCCCCCTCCAGACCAATTGTGCTGTAGACATATTCCCCTAACATGCTCTCCAGACATGCCAGACCTGGGCCAACATCTCCAGCTGTTCCTGTTTTAGACTGGCCATCTTCATGTCCTCCAGGTCAGGGCGTCAATTGTTTCTTGGTGTGTCGCGTCTCCTTTTGCCTTATGGATTTCAAAAAGAAGACTTATGTTGTCCTGCTAGTTGCAGGCTAGCATGGAGTTAAAGTATGTGAATAGATGAATTATCGGTAAAAAAGAATAAAGCCAAACAATATTTGTGAACTGTTACAGATGGAATAAACTGGACTGCTTAAATCCCAACACTGACACACGTACTGGTGTGCATGTGTGTGTTTGTACAATCTCCATGGCATTTATCACACTGAGATATCAGGTGGTACAGTATTTATCATACTGCTGTAGTTTGCCCACAGAGCTACATTTCATCTGTACCACTTTCAATTGTATTCAGACGTGGGAGTGGGAGCACGGGGTTGCCACGTATCTCTATCTCACACGAAGCACAGAGGCATACTCCTGATACATTATCTGATTTATGGCAAAAAAAAAAAGGTTGAGTGAGAGGTTTTGCAGCTTAGATCTGGTTAGCAGCATACATCAGCTGTGTCTTTTGTGCAGAACAGTGGCATTCCTTCTGAAATGCATTAGTCTACTGCAAAATGTATTGAAACAGTGACAGACAGAACGACTGACACGTAGACAGGACAACATTTCTACCAACATCTCAATAGTAGTGCTGTTGACAGCTAAGACACATATTCAGAGGCTGGTATGTCCAGTCAAACAATCATGTACTTTCTGCCTTTCCTGGATAGTTCATGCCTGATATGCCAAAAAAAAAATAAAGTAAGTTCAGTAAATTTTTCATCTAAGGTCAGGAATAACTGCTAGATAAAAGATCCTTTCACTGCCTTTTGAAGGAACGCATCAAGCAGCTTTGCACAAAGAATGGCATCTTCACTGACCTCGAAACAGTCATAAGCAGAGGTGGAGGAAGTAAACAGGGAAGGGAAGTCTCCTCTAACAACCCCAGCAATGCACTTTGTGGAAATGAACTGATCAATTGAATTCCAAGGAGGGAGGAATGTCTTTTGATCCATTCAAATTGATTTCAGCTAAATGGCAAGAAGTCATCATTTTAATACACCGGCTTCTCTCATCAAAAAGCTGTTTAGATTTCATTCATTCATTGTGGTTTGACGGTTACCTGTGGCACAGATAGAACAGCACATGGCTGATATTTATTCACGTAACACAAGAAGTAACATGAGTTCACTCATATGGCTGCCTGTCTTGCAGCAATTACATGATGTGCGGTAATTGTCAGTCTCTGAAGCGGGCTCTTCAGACACACTTCAAAGGGAGCTGAGCCGTCCACGGACGCAATTAACAAGATCAACGGAGCCCAGATGAGCTGGCGGGCCCCGCGCTGCTCTCCCCATTGTTCTCATTTTCACTCTCATTAGCAAGTATGCAGTGGGTGGGTGGGAAGAGGGGGCCGGAAGGGTTGGACACCTGCGGAAAAACGCGGTGCGCCGCGCAGTAAGAGTGACACAGAGGAGCTCACACTACCGCAGCACAGGGACGCTGGTGTTAATGATGGTTGTCTAAGCTACTGGAGAGAGGGGCGCAAACAGCCAGCTGAGGGTGTCGAGGCATGCGAGGATGTGGGGCCGACTCCTGAGAGAGAGACAGAGAGGAAGACAGAAAAAGAGAGAGGGGGGGGGTCCCTTTGTATTTTCTTGAGCGAGACGGAGTGAGGAGTGTGTGTGTGTGTGTGTGTGTGTGTGTGTGTGTGTGTGTGTGTGTGTGTGTGTGTGTGTGTGTGTGTGTGTCTGCGCTTGTGTGAATGTGACTGATGCACCTGGGAGAAGATATCACCACGGCAACTGGATTGAGGCTGTCAGTGCACAGTAAAAGCTGCAGCTTTACTTTTATGCACAGACACACAGACACACAGACACACACACACACACACACACACACACACACACACACACACACTGTACAGAAGTCAGCCGATGTCTGGTCCATGAACATCTCTAGTGACACCTGGAGGACGCCAGGCAGAAGAAGACGGACAGACAACCACAGAGATGGAGGGACACCTCCAGGTATTGTCTGACACTAACGCCATTCTGAAGCTGAAACCAGTTCAGAATTTAATATTTGTCCACGTCTCTGGTGAAATTTGCCATCACCTCAGTTTGGGATAAGTGGAGTTGATTTCAGCGGCTGGTGACAGTTAAAGTATGTGATGATGCATCGCGGCTCATGAAACGGTCCACAAACTCTCCATTTTTCACTCATCTGTCTGCAGGGCCAACGTGACACCAGCCCCCTTAAGATCTGAATATTGCATCTCGGCGGCACCAATTCAATTTCAGAAGCAATAAACAAAATGTGTGTGTGTGTATGTATATATATATATGTATATATATATATATATATATGTGTGTGTGTGTGTGTGTGTGTGTGTGTGTGTGTGTGTATATATATATATATATATATATATATATATATATATATATATATGGTACACTGCATTGCCTTCACCAACACCAAAGGGGGAAACATTTAACTTTCGTTGTTGGATTCTTTCGTAGTTATATATCCTGTTTTTCTTGGATTTTATTCGAATACAGCCTGGTTGGCATATAAAACAGTATTGGTCGGAGCATTTAAGAGAGTCTTTCATTTGTTTCTCCTGAATGTTTAGTGCTACAAGGCCCAGTGGTGCAGAAAAAGGGAGTGAACACTGAAGTGTGGCATATGTAACAGCAGCCAGTCAACTTTTATAATGAAGAGGTGCATTAAAAAACGTTACTGCTGTTCAACTTCACGGCACCTCTAAGATAAATGACAGAGAAGAGGGCAAGTTATCACACTAACCTGATGCTTTCCAGCAATGTCTGTCCCCGCTCACTGTGAGGTAAATCACCCAACGCTCTAACATTCAGAGGGCAATAATCTTAAAGCAATGGCATGCCTGTGATTCCAAATGTGTCATTTTACACATTACAGCGCAACTGAACCAAGAATACAGAGTGCAGACAGACAGCATTAAAACATCTAACCCTGACCATGCTCTATCTATCCAGCTCCACTCTGCCCAAACCACATGCTTCCTGTGCCAAACACAAGAGGACAAATGGGCGGGGGCACAGGGACCATTGGCCTGTCGTAACAACACCAGCTTTAAGAATACTTTAGTTTACACCAAGAAAAAAAAGCCTGGTTTTTGTGTTCAGGCTATTGTTTTTGTCATTTGGCTTTTATAAGCCGGAGTGAAACATTGATTGTGTGAAAACAAGATATTAAAACCGTTGGATGTGTTTCTTAACTTGGCAGTTGGCCTTTCTGATGGTAGTAGACAGAGTTAGCTATAGTTGGCTGCCTTGCTGTGTGCAAGTGCTTTGGAACAAATTGTACCAAGCGGCTGAGAGTATAGAAATTGCAGCATTATTCTGGCTGCTTAAAGCAGCTCGGCTCAATGTGTAAGAAAGTAAATTTTGGCTGATGTACGAATGCGTTCTGCCCGTGTACACACACACACACACACACACACACACACACACACACACACACACACACACACACACACACACACACACACACACACACACACACACACACACAGTTATTAAACCAATCTTGGCTGGTACAAATATGCGACATACAGCACTCTTTGGTAAGTGTCTGTCTCTGCAGCTTAGCGAGAAAGAGAACACTGTGTGAATGTGTGTTTACATCTTGACTCCAATGCTGTGAACTTCATTTCACAGCAGCCAGATGGAGATTTCACATGTGAATATGCGTGCCACAAAGATGAAAATACACACAGTGAAAAGGGACTAAAATGAGAGTCTTGCCACTTTAATCAGGTCTGACTGACTGCAGGTTTTACACTGGAGCTCGTGTTTCAGTTCGGGAGGTTTGGGAGACTCGACAGTCATTCATCAGCTCAGCGCAACATCAAGAACTACAATCAAGACTGAAAACTATGTTTTCAACCCAATTCCTTTCACCAAGTTAAATCAATAACTCGTTCTACCAGTTACAGATCTCTAAATATGACTCACACGAATGAGACGAGGCTCGGCATTCTCGAAGAAAAGAAAAGAAACTGAAAAAAAATGTTGAATTACCTAAATTATGTAACAGACTGTCAGCAAAACAATGTTTTAAAGTCTAGACAGGTATAGAAAAACAAAACTTTTGACCCACATCCCATCTGAAATGCTTTCCCTTTGAGTGTGTGTGTGTGTGTGTGTGTGTGTGTGTGTGTGTGTGTGTGTGTGTGTGTGTGTGTGTGTGTGTGTGTGTGTGTGTGTGTGTGTGTGTGTGTGTGTGTGTGTGTGTGTGTGTGTGCATGTGTACCCGTGCATGTGTATGTTTGTATATGGATGGGAGTGACCAAGACTGCAGAGAACAGCAGACAGGCAGACAGGGAGCACGCCTCAGCTTTAACAAGGCCTGTGTAATTATGGTCAACCACACTCCACGCCACCATCTTTATTTATAGGGCTGCAAACACACTGGGGCTTCATGGTGCCATTCCCCTGCATTCCAGCACACTGGGACCTTCCAGTGGGGGGTGTAAACAAATTATATTTTAAGTGTACCGTAGGGGAGTGAAGTTTATGTGCAAGGTTGTGTTTCTGTTTGCGACACAGAAACAAGAATCTGAAACATTTAAGTGGAATTTATAAGATTTTATTGTATGCCAAAGAGGTTGTCAATGCTGAAATGGGTGGTTCTCATCAGTGCCTCTCCTTGTTATTCTGCTTTGGAAATAACTTTGATCGAGACGAAGATTAACTCAAACTAACTAATCTGGACAGAATTCATCAAAGAAACATGCCGTTGGGGTTCGGTCAGAATCAATGAGGAGGGACAACCTCTGGCCGCAAACCTCTCAGGACATCAGGTCCATTCGCTCCGTAGCCTTTATGCATGAGCCACAGTAGCCCTCGCCAGCCGTCACCTTGAGGATGCAGCAGAGTGGAAGTGAACAGACAT
Source organism: Antennarius maculatus (assembly GCA_013358685.1). Classification (NCBI taxonomy): domain Eukaryota; kingdom Metazoa; phylum Chordata; class Actinopteri; order Lophiiformes; family Antennariidae; genus Antennarius; species Antennarius maculatus. The sequence goes on along the minus strand of CM023614.1, from coordinate 11,599,167 downwards.
GTGAGTTAACATGAAGAGAAAAGAGGAAACACATGGACGTGAACTGGTAGCTGGTGCTCCAACGCTCTGAGATTTTTTTTTTTTTCCGGTTTCGCACATCTGCTGCACAACTGAAGGAAATGTAAAACGTTCAGGATTTCCTGTTGTAATGAAACTTCAGGTTGAATGAAAGGAGTGCGGTGGGTGTCGTATGGGAGCTCATGTGTAATGCCTGTTGGTGAACACATGACACAAAGAGATGGTGAGGCCGACGGCCGCTCAGAAGCACAAGAGGGTCCTGCGAACCGTGTGTGTGTGTGTGCTGTGGTGGGGGGGGGCTCACATTGAATGCAGGTGTGCTGCTAGAGATGTGGGTGGGTTGTAAGATGTGAACAGGGAAAATTAAGGGCTTTGATGAAAAACCAAGGACATCTGTGATTATGGTGTGTGTGAGCGTTCATGCATGCCTGACATATGCTTGGCTTCAGCATCCTCAGGTGTTCTCTATATCTTTATCTCTAAATCTTTATCTCTCTATGTCTGTCTGTCTGTCTATCTTCTCAGACTTTTCCTGTCTCACCTCGTCCAGCTGGATAACTGCTGGAACTTTGGAATGCCTTTAAATATTAGACTCCTCACTGGTGCAGTCACCTCTTCCTTACCCCTGTGAGTGTCGGTGCTTCCACTGTTACTGTAATAATTTTGTCTATAACGCACTGACAGAGGACAGATCCTGCTGTAACAAGCACTACTCTGGAGTTAAACCTTCAGCATCTCCCTGGGATGTAATGCTGCTGCGAGGCACGTCTTTAGATGCAGCATACGGGCGATCTCTAGAAGCCAGATGGGTTACAAATAGGGAATTATATGAGTTACACGTAAACAAAAGTGAGAAAGGCAGAGGTAAGCTTCTCATAATAACAAGCAATGTGTTGAGAGTCTTTTCTCAGGAGTTGTGTTTACTCTTACTCAGTCCTCCAGGGGTAATTTGGGGGGTGGAAGAGAGACAGAGAGTCAGACAGAGCACAGAGACCAAAACTAGCAAATAACTGTCAGGAGGCAGCCTGTCTCCGTCAGTGTTAGGTGTTCACGCTGACAAACACACAAAGGCAAGCACACGGCGTCGGGCTAAGACTCATTGCCTCTAAGAATTGAACTGTGGGATACATGAGCACGACGCTTTTGGCTTTGTCAGTGTTCCACAATGAATAGTCAATGATTGACCTCCAACCTAAAGCATCAGTGACGATCTCTTATCTCCATCCATAACTATCTGCTGTCTCGCACGACTGAGAGCAGTTTCACACTTGATCCTGTTCTTAACCAGCAGAGGGATGAGAAAATACCCAGACCAGGGTCAGCGGCTGTCAAGTCGCTGCCAGAAACTTGCTCCTATCATTGTGTGAGGAGATCCAATGACACGGAGGGGGGAGCTTTTGGAGTTTCTCCTTCATTTCCAGGGAGAGACATGGAGCCCAGGGTCAATGTTGACTGTCAACCAGTCGTGATCTTGGCTGGACGCTCCTTAATGTCCCAGGCTTCAAATCATTCTGCTCGTGTAGGAGGAAAGAAAGTCAGGAGTTGGGACTGCAGCACGGAATAAACCCAGGCTTAATAGCTCACGCACACACACACACACACACACACACACACACACACACACACACACACACACACACTCACACACACACACACACACACTCACTCAGACACACGCGTACACATGCACGAAAACTCATACTGTACATGCACCAGTCTCGATCTGCCATCTGGAGAAGGCAGGTACGGGGAGGCTTTTCGGTGAACTGTGTGGGAGTTGCAGCGATTTGGGCAGAGTGACAGAAAAGGTGACAGAGAGAAGTAGAAAAAGTGAGAGGAAAAAAGAAAGTGTGGAAGGAGGAGCATGAGGTGGGGGGTGCAATGAAATGGGATTAAAACAGCATCAGTCGGGCCTCTTATATTTGTTTTAACTGGATGCGGTCAAACCATCCAGGCTGCACATTTGTCTTCTGTAGCATTGAAGCCTGACCTGGAAAAATCCCCATCCACCTTTCTTTTACCTCCATACCACAACAACACACACATACAGAAACATACACACAGACAATTACAATTCAAATGCCTCCTGAGCTGAACGGTTTCACCACAACGTTAAAGCCAGAGCCAGGAGCATGGCCCACAATGCTCTTCTCTTCCCATTACAAAGACAGAAGAAGCAGCTCTGCGCCAGCAACAATACAATATGAAAACACTTCGGACACCACCACAAACCAAAAACCACTCAAGGGGAACTATGCTATGGCTATAGCAGGGATGTAACAGTCCAGATTGAATCTTCACTTCAAACATGGACATTGTCTGAGCAGACGCAGGGATGCAAAATAAAAATGGACATGCTGACTGGACGTCCTCTGATCTGTGAGCTTTTCATAAGTCTCGCCCAACGGACGGCTCAGACTAAACAAGCGGTCTGTCTGCAGCCTGGCAGGAAGCTGCCCACAACACATGAAAGGACACAAATGAAACACACAAAGAAGAAACAGATGCAACTAGATTTTTACATCCTACAAGTTTTTACCGATGACAGGAAGGCCGAAATATTCCGTGATGAGTCTGCTCTTGACTGCTTGATCAGCTCCTGTTGACACTCTCATGTCTTGTTCATGTGATCGCTTCACTTATGAAAGTTGTCTTTTGAGAAAAACAAAAAGAGGCAGAAAGAGAGTTAGGGGGAAAAGAGGAGGAAGAGTAAGTGGATGATGGAGGAAGAGAAGTTGCGATCATGGTAAAGAGACTGCTTCTTTGTTCTGTTGCATTAATCTGCTCTTTCTCCAGTTCCCCTTCTCGTTCCTTTGATCCACTGTTGGATCATCCCCTTGATGATTCACTAACAGCAAAAGAAATTAAATACACTGGATTGACACCCCCCCATTCAATTCTTTGGCAACCCCCCCCCCCCATCTCCTTCCTCGTCTTTTCTCCCTGGGGCCTCCATTTCTTCAATAGATAAGCAGCGGATCTGTTCTTTATCGCTTCACTCTCCATCACATCCCCTTTTCCCTTCTTTTCCTCCTTCCCTCTTTTCTTTTTTTCCTCTATGCTGGCTTTAATCCCAGCCTCGCGGTGGATGCATGTCAGAGATGTAATTCCATTGTTTAACATGCTCTTCTGAGCCCCCACCCCCCACCCCCCACCCCAAACTCATGTCACTCCAGGGGCAATATGCATATTCATCAGGTTTAAAAAACAAAAGGCAGATCACTCCATTTGTGGTGTTCCACAACCAGCGCTATTCAATTCTCTCGCTTTCTGTGCTGCTTCTGGTGGATTAGTGCATGTTAAACATATCTCAGACACTCAAATCCCGTGTAGGGAACATACAGACATTCAATCAGAGAAGGAGAGTCTTTCTATACAATGCAGGCAAAAAAGCTGTTTATAGTTTGTCTCATATGGAGATACTGGGACGTCTGGGTAGAGTATGGAGCACTGTGATAGTTGGAGGCACTAAAAAATGAAAGGAGTGGATGTTTTAAAACCAATACGAGGAAAAAGGGGGTCAGTTATGCAAAAGGACATGTTTGAGACTGTAGGCCATTCATCAGGCACCGAGACTCGGTCCTCGGGTCCCGCTACTGTCTGCTGGGAGACGTCCAGAATGCAGCAGCAAACAGCTCCAGGTTCCCGGCTCCGGGGCAAGACTGATGTAAATAAACCCTGACCGCACACAGAGGCATGTTGCCATCTCGCTCTCACCTCACATAGAAACGGCCTAGGAGGCCACACTGTCGGCCAGGGGATAGACGGATCCGAACCTGATGGAGGAAGAGAAAGGAGAGGAGCAGGGAGGAGGAGGGAGGAAAGAAAACGCATTACCGAGTCATTTTATGCTTGTTATGGAAAAACAATCAAAGAAAACAAGAGTGGCATCAAGGTTTAGTCGCCTCGGTATGGTATAAATTGGGTTCTTATTTGTGATTCTTAATTGCGGTTCATGCCACCTGAGGTGTGCACACGGATGGATCTGGTTAGTTATTTTTTTCCAACGCCCTGTCATGACAGATGCGCCGGGCTCCTCAGCGACTGTTTGATTTATGCGTCAGGACAAATATGGGTCAAAATGAAACATCCAACATGCTGGATTCTTCTTTGCTTGTTCTTCTTTCTTCTTTTTTTCATTCCCTTTGCACTTTCTTCTGTTCAAAGCGCTGCTCAGCGGGACCGTGTGTCTCTGCTGCTGCAACCACAGCGAGGCTGTGTGTGTGTGTGTGTGTGTGTGTGTGTGTGTGTGTGTGTGTGTGTGTGTGTGTGTGTGTAGGTGTGTGTGTGTGTGCGTGTGTGTGTGTGTGCGCGCGATGAGACGTGACAAGCGCCTTCATCCTCCCCTTAGACTCCACATTCCACAGCGCTCCTCCACTCGCTCTGTGTGGCGCGCTTTTCATCTTTCCTCTCCCCATTTCTTTCTCATTCTTCTTCTCCCTCTTTCTCTCTCTCTCTGCTCTTCTTCTCCTCGCTCTCACAGGTGTACGGAAGGCGCATGGAGGAATGAAAGGGACAAGATTCTAATTAGAGGAGGAGGCTGAGACAAAAGCACGGGGATAACGAAGGGAAGCAACGATAACACATGTAAAACACAAAGCCTTAATCTTAGAGAGCGTTTGGTGGGATCTCTCATTTCTCTGCCTCTACGGTGAAGTGAGGCATGGGGGGGGGTGTTGGGGAGGGGGGCAACAAGGGGGATAGGATGTGATTATGAGCACAGAGCTGACAGACAGAGAGATTGGCATGTGTGTATCTATGGATATATGTGTGTATCCCCACAGGGCCTTCAACTCCCCTCTGATCCTTGGGACAAACTCAAAAAAACACAGCCGTGTTCACACACACACACACACACACACACACACACACACACACACACACACACACACACACACACACACACACACACACACACACACACACACACACACTTGCACTTTCAGCATTGTTTACCTTGTTGACAACAAAGTACCAATTTATTGAAGTAACTGCATCTTAATTCACACCTATGAAGAAGTTTCAAGCGTAAGTCGAGTTGCTCCACTTTGTCTGCAGCAAGTTTTCACGTAGGATAGAAAAAGGCAAAATATCCACAATATATTTTTGGCCAAAAAGAAAAAGCTGGCAGCTTCTCAAACTTTCTCCATCCTTCCCTCCAATGTTGTCTGGCTTTGCATGTGGATTCTGCCTTTTTATGTATTTGTATCGCCTCTTAGCTTCATTGTCATATTACTGCACCTCCAGGGTCCTGATTTGATAAGGCTCTGGGACTTTGGTTTCCTTGCCACTGCTGTGAAACACCATTCAGATGATGAAACTGCGGTGCAGCTGTGTCTTTGGCTCACGGTGGGATGATGGTGTCTTTGAGGCGCTCTGAGAGGTTGGGGCGAATTCTCACTGATGAAAGATCCTGAAAATGTGACTCTTTAGCCCAGACACATACATCGTCTAACTGAAGACATGTTGACTATAGCTCTGTGGGTCTGAATATGTATGTGTGAATCAGGACTTGGGTACTACTTTCTACATATGAAATATAATCTAATATAACATAATACAATATAATCTAATATAATACAGTATAATACAATATAATATAATATAATATAATATAATATAATATAATATAATATAATATAATATAATAATAATAGAATTGAATCGAATCGAATAGAATAGAATAGAATAATGTAATATGTAAAATGAGATAAATACTAGGTCTGAGAGCATTTTCCAGTCAATATAATTATGGATTTCTCTATTCAGCTGTTCAATAAGCTAGTAAAAACAAGTAAAAATTCAAAATATGAAATGACAAACTAATTATTCCTACATGAATTACATTTTCTTCCTTGAAGAGTCCGCCCAACTGTTTTGAAAACTTCAGTTTGACAAATGTAATGACCCAGAGACAGCTCAGTAAATTTAGATCCATATCAAAATGCAAAATATTATTATGAATTTTATCATCTTTTTGCACAAATCCTGTCATGATAGTTACATCTTGTGAGTTACTGAATATAACAGTAAAGACAACCTGGCAAAGCACATTTCCACAGTCTTCCCTCAGGTAATGCAAGACTTTAGACAAATGTTCTGTTTGTTCACCACTGAATGGCCATCTTTCAAAGGCTGGCATGCCAGCACACACACACACACACACACACACACACACACACACACACACACACACACACACACACACACACATACAGGAGCATATCATTTTTTTTCCTCCCCTGTGGAGAAGGTAGCGACAATATTACAAACCAAAATCATAACACATTGCCGTAGGCCAGAAGGAGCAGAAAGCCAGCTGTGTAATCGAATTACTGTCTGACAGATAGATAGATAGATAGATAGATAGATAGATAGATAGATAGATAGATAGATAGATAGATAGATAGATAGATAGATAGATAGATAGATAGATAGATAGATAGAGATCTGTGTGTGTGTGTGTGTGTGTGTGTGTGTGTGTGTGTGTGTGTGTGTGTGTGTGTGTGTGTGTGTGTGTGTGTACGTTTGTGTGTGTGTGTGTTGTACTGAGAGTGACAGCAAAGAGCCTTATTCTCCATTAATAACAGTCACTAATCCCCTGATGTGATTACCTCTCCCTCCCTCCCTCCTCCACAACTTTCCCCCAGCTCCCTCCATCCTTCCACACTTCTCCCATTCAGCAGAGCCAGCCACTTGTCTTCCATGGCAGAGCTCAGCTGGTCCAATTCCCTGAACAGAGCCAAGACTTCTGCTGTGTTCAGCTGCCAGGACGATGGAGGTCTTCCAATTTGACACCTCTCCTTACTAGAACTCGCCTCTGGGCAGGTGTATGAAAAAGCAGAAGTCAGTGGTGTTAACACTGAGGAGGAAGCACGTTTAAACAGATTAAGACCCGTGTTAAAAGCTCTGACACTGAATGCTGCCTGAATGAGAGGTGATGTTTGATATGAATCGTTCAAGATATGGTTTTGGATGTTGAAACGTTTATGTAAATATCTGTAAGCATTAAGGATTATGGGTGTGCAACGGGAGGCAACAAGCATGTCAGTAAAGCTATTTCTGTCCTCAATGACTGGCTGCCAAACACATTTTTTTCAGCATTTGATAAACTCGCTACATCAGAATAAAGTCTAGTGTGTTTCTATGGAAACTTAGACCTCCAAAAGGTTGAAATTTGCCACTAAACTCAGGATATGCTCATAATAATAACATAGCATCATAAATAACAACTAGGTTTTTAGTTCACATGCATCAATAAGACAAATTCTGTATCCAGCCACGCATCCACACATGCAAGTACTGTATATTTTTAAAAAAAGTTCAAAGTTGCCTCATACAGTGTTTTATTTAACATTAAACTATTTCCTTTTAACTTGAAGAATGTGTCCTGTTGTAATGGAGGACCACTAAGAATTAACATGAAAGTTAAACCTAATACCTTGTAGATGCAGAAACAGACTGACAAATACTCACATTAACACACACACACACACACACACACACACACACACACACACACACACACACACACACACACACACACATACACACACACACACACACACAGATGCAGATGCAGGTCCCCCAGGGAGGCGACAGCACATCCAGTGTTGTACTTCGTTTACTTGGTGATGTCTCCATGGAAACTGTTATGTCTGACCTTCAAACGTGTGCTGCCTTCCATCTGGCTCAGGTTGGCTCATCAGATCACATCAGCACACACAAATGAACCATCAGATGTCAGCATTAATGAGGGGGATATTTTGGCTGCTTTTAGATCACCATCAGCACCAGAATCCTGTTCAGATCCTGTAATAACTGAACTTTGTTTCCAGCTGACAAAAACCACACGGACCCGATTTTATTGCAGGCCTATTTTCATTTGTACGTTGATAGGCATGCTATAGCGAACGCTAACAAGATGAAAAGTTGTGGTGGTGGTAGTGGTAGTGGTGGGGGTGATAAGGATGTGATTTAATTTGTGCGTCTTTCATCAGAAAGCAGACCGTACTCCAGCAGGCATGCTTTCACAAACTGCTTCCACGTCCACCTTCTTTGTTCAACCTCCCTAATGCTTTCATTTCTGCTCTGTTCAATAGTCGCATCTGCTCTGCTGTTCAGACGGGCCAACATCTGGCAGCTCCTTAGACCCGGGGTCGTGCATCCGCTCTGAGGCCTGGACACCAGCCCTTCCTGCGGAGCGCGGGCTTTGGTGCGTGTGGTACCGTTCAGGGTCCCCGTTTCCTGAGAGCTGGTGCATTGATGTGGTCAGAACTAGAGCACATGATTTATTACAGCACTAACTCTGTCCCCACTGCTAAGCTGCCATTATTTTCACCATGCACACCCCCTATATCCCCCCCTGCTGTCTCACACAGAAGCCTTTACCACATACAGCTGGCATAATCCTGTGTGGCTTACATAAGGACTGTAGTGTTGTTGCCTGAATGGATGTTTGGTCTTGGTAGATGTTTAAAGCGGTTGGGGAGCCATGCTGTGATCAAGGTGACAAAATATTTGGGGTGATGCCACACAATTCAGTTGTTTCCACTGCGCCCTTTGCTTTGCTGGAGTGACTAATGGTTGGTTATCTTGGGTGGTTTACTGGTGGCCCAGGAGGAACCAAGTAGGGTGTGGGTGGAGGTGGCTGGGGGGGTAAATTGGCTTTTGAAATGAAACAACCTCATCAAAGTCATCCAACCAGCACTTACAAAAATCACCTTTACGTCTTTCCTTCTGTTTATGGGAGTACTATGGAAAGTTATCAGTACAGCATGAGCAGAAAGGAACACGGATGAAAGGGAAGAAGCATGGAGAGACTTAGCAAAGACCCAAAACAGGAAGAGTCCAGTGTTTGTTTAAGCAAAGGTTGGTTTAGAAGGTGAGGAAAAAGAACGACAGGGGAAGCGTGGGGTCCATTATGAGAGGAAGTCCAAAGAGGAGGGATGTGGTGGGGTTGTGTTTACATGTCACAGACACAGACTGCACTGTGGCTTTGTGTGCGCTGTGTGTCAGTTTGGGATGGGCTACCAATGCAAAAGAAAAAATCAAACAATATTTAGAGAACTTTAGGCAATTAGTTCACATCTCCGGAAAGAGCGATTAAGCATCTGATGCAGAAGCAACAGTTTTGTTTTGGGGTTTTTTTTGTTGTTGAAGGCTTTGTTTAGAGAGGATATAAACAAGCACCAAAATGACACAGAAGCCAATTTTAACCACCCAAACAAATATTGACCACTACTGCGGTCCCCCGCTGAGACACAAGCTTGGGTATCCCCTTCCTGTGATCCTCCATTAGGAGAAGACTCCCTCGCAGGCAGCTGCTTCATAGCTCCATGGGAGTATCAAATCTCCTCCTCTTCCTCATCTCCTTAATTAGGACAATTAAGAGATTTACAGGACAGATGGATGGAAATCCAGCTGGCTGCAGTGCCTGCCCCAGAGGACGGCTCTGTGGATAATTAGGTGAGAGCTGAGTGAGCTGGAGAGCGTCAGGTTCCCACATGTGGGATTCTGGTGCCCTCTGGTGGTTGGAGGTGGACACTAAACATTAAATTACCTTTTCAGTGTAATGAATAATGACTGTTTTCTGTATTTGATTAGATTTAATTAAAGTAAGTGATTGCCAAACTTGATATGGTAGATTTTAATTTAAGAAGTTTTTTTCTTTTGTGATTCCACCGGTGGATTTTGAATTTTTACTCAGGAGCAGTTTGTGCAATAAAAAAAATACATAAAAAGATTTCAAAATGAGTTAATTCCAATGCTGTATTTATGCCATATTTCACCCGTTTTCCTGTTGTAAAGCTTGAGATCAGTAACTAATAAATAAATATGTTGTATTCACTTTTTAGTGAGTTTAACAAAGGCAAATTATTAATTAAATAAAATTACTCTAAATAACAGTGTAAAACGTTCATTAGCAGAAAGGCCAATTTCCCAAGATGTAAACTAATTTTATTATAAATAAAATAAAATAAAAACAAGTTATTTACTGACACATTTATGCTTTTTTTCAGGTAGAAAAATACCAAGCTGATGAGATGTGCAATAATGACAAGCCTTTTTACGTACACAACACATGCTGGTGTCCCATCCTGCATTTCCCCACATCACTCATGTCACCCCAGGACTTTTCCACCTGCCCTTCCTCAACTGTTTGTCAGGTACTCACTAGTCTGTTCCCCATCAACCCTCAAATTCTATACCTCTTCTTCATGTGCTCACTGCCACATTGTACACCATGCTTGGATGAAGTATCGTGTGTCTAGTGTTTTGGATTCTAGCTTCCTGTCCCCTGCGCTGTGTTTTGCTGACTCCCATGTTTGAGACATTAAATATCATTACAGATTTACCTGCCAGAGAGTGGGTCCAACAGACACAGAGAGATGTTACTGTGTACAGTCTAGATTGTGCTGCTTGATGAGCCACTTTAGTGAATGTCTACAAGAAAAGGATGTGTTTCTACCTCACCAAAAAGGACAACTTCAGAATTCTGTGTTAATGTGATTGATTGTTTATTGTGTTATTCAACTTATTACGAGCTGTTTTCTTGATGTCAGGCACAAAAATAATCAATAATTGTTTAAACAACTTGTTTTTTTTATCTTATTTGAACATGAAAGTCTTCATTTGACAACATAAAACTTGTTTAAAACATAAACAACTCAGATTATGACCTGGTAAATTATATTATTATAATGACATATTTGGTATTACAGCATTACATCAACAAAAAAGGTTCCATCCGACAGCAAAATAAATATGTTATAACATTAAATGTTTCTTGTCATAACTTGAACATTTTGTTCTTTGTAATAAAAAGAAAATTTCTTTTAGTGAATCAAAATTATTATATTGTGATAATTAAGCAGTAATGTTATACAGGGATACCTCGACCTACGTTGTTAATTAGTTCCAGGAGATGTGATGTTAGTCGAAAAACGACCTAAATTGTATTAACTTGTCTTTAGGCCAAACTGAGAATAATTCTTAGTTCTCTTCTGTATTTATGAATCCATTTGAAATAATATTTGGATAATACAAATCTGTTTTAAGCTTACAAATATTTAAATTTTATTTTATTTACAACACTGAAAAAAGGTAGCTGTCTCGTCTTCAGCCGTTTCTTCCGCATTGCCAGTAATGGGGGTTGCTACGGGTTAATAATACGATATCACTATATGACATTATTATTATTATGTTGTTATGCATATTAATTGTACAATAACTTGATATTATGAGCTTTTAATGGTTTACTAATTATTTTTACGATTCCAATATTTGCATTTGACAGACGTAAAGTAAAATGACACAAACTTTTTGTTTTTACATGCATTTTTTTTAAACCAACGCATAATCGGGGATGACGTAACTCGAAATGATATAACCTGAGGTAAACCTGTAGAGTGATATTGTTTCATTTTTATGGCTCAGACTGAATGAAACATGCAGGTTACCCTCAGTGACACACATAATAAACAGAATTAGGTGTGTACAATCACTTTGCTCTTTGTTCATAAATTTAACCAATTTATGAGTTCTCAGTTTAAAGTATTGTGTATCCTAAGTGTATTACAGTTCCTGTAGAGACTCAGAGCCGCTCGGGCGTAGCGCTCCACTACTCAGCCACCTGCAGAGAATATGAAGTCTTTATTCAACCAGAAATGGAAACTGAACGGTTAGATCCCCGGCTGAAAACACTCACATGTTCAGGCTGCCCTTTTTCTGTTTTAGCCCTGTGAACAAAGAGTGGGCATCAAATAAGTATCATTGTTACCTTTATTAGGCATTAGATGGGTTCAGCGATACTCACGTAGTTTCAATGCAACAAGTATGGCAATGATCAACACCACCAGCACCACGGGCACCACGACTGCCACCATGCGA